>CM063600.1:11265141-11721191 GCA_032356905.1 Salix exigua
CGTTAGAGCAGACCCCCTTTTCCTTTCCTGAATCAATCAAGGAGCTAACATTATTGAGCTCGGACCATTATTGTTCATCCTGGCTCAATGCCACTGTGGATTGGATTTTTTTTTGTCTGTGAGGAAACATCTGAATCTAATTCTATGCTATTTTATTCTTCAAGATGGTAATTTGTTTTTTTTTAATCCAAATTGATGAAAAAAGAAGAAAAAGAATGACGTCCTCGCATCTGTTTAAAGTTATTGAGAAGGAAAATAAAATGTTTAAATAATGAGAGCCATATGATTTTAAAAATATCTATGAGAAAAATAAGTTGAAATAATGTAGCAACATAATGACAGCGTGGTGGGGGTAATGGCATTATTTACATCTTAATTATTAGAATTATAATATTTTAAGTAAATATTCTTCTTCTTTTTTATTTGATAATTATCATTACTCGAGAAAAAAATCAGTTTTTTTATAAAATTGAATTTACTTGGAAAACTATTTAGGTCAATTTTTTTTTCTTCTCTTAAAAGTTAAATATCAATAAAATTAAAAAATATATAATTTTTTTTTAGAAAGATACCAAATTTTGTTAGGACTTTGAAAAAGATATAATTAAGTCACCAAGCTTATTTTCTTACAAATTTATCCATATTAATTTTACTTAATTTTGAATTTTGATTGTCTTTCACATTTAGGTCTTCTAATCCAGTTTCCAATATTGTTAAAGATTCAATCTCGTCTCTTTTATCTTTCATTCATGCATGTAATCTAGTTTCTTCTTGTATTTTTGAATTATCAATTTTTTTTTTGGTGAAACTCGAAATTAGAATATAGATCTGGTAAAATATCAAACCCTAAACACTTGGGTTTAATGGAATATTAAAAGTGGAAAGCACCATCAATTGGCTTAGGATGTGGATCGAGCAGCTCTACTGATAGCTTGCTTTAGAGCTTGATGCGCCAGTCCATCTTATGCACTACCATGTAAAGGAGAGATCATCATGGAAAATAATTCTCGAGGTTTGAGATACATAATAGTAGTAATAATAATTATTGGGAGTTATCACAAGAGCAAATGAATAATTTTATTTGATGCCACTCGCAGCCATTCATAGATAAACTTTAGCACAGAACATGGTTTTGAAAACCATGTTAACACCATGAATCTTCACATAGAGCTCTCAATGAGCTTCATCCTTGATAACATCTTCGTAATGGTTTGTTTTGTTTAAATGTGAAGATTCATGGTATTGATATATATAGTTTTGAAAACCATATTGATACCATGAATCTTCATATTTAAACAAAACAAACCATTACCAAGATGTTATCAAGGATGAAGCTCAATGAGAGATCTTGTGCCTAGCACAGGGTGTATCTTGTAATTGAGGAAACCAGCATCAAAGAAGAGCTTAGCCCACTCCTTTTCATTTCTCTCCATGACATTAAGATTAACCATCATTACCAAATCAAAAAACAACTGCGTTTCAGTTGACACCTTCTCTCTATTTTGGTTCTCTCTCACCATATCTATAATAATCACCTTCCCAACCTTTTGTTTTCCATCCCTCATAATTGCTTGTTTGCATTGTTGAAGTATTTTTATGCACTCTTCATCACTCCAGTCATGAAGTATCCACTGTTTTTCATTTGCCATAGTATATAAGCAGCTCCCAAAGAAAGAGTAATGGCAAGCAAGAATGAACATGCAAATTTAATAACTAGTGTTTCATTTAAAATTAATTTACCTTGAGTAAAAGTGCATCTGCTGGAGGAACTGCCTCAAACATATCCCCCGCAGCATACTCCAAGTTTTTGCTGCCTTGCAAGTTAGAAATCACATGGGGGAGATCAAACACAATACAATGAATGTGGGGAAATGCTTTAGAAATAGCCTTGGCCATAGTTCCTACACCTCCCCCAACATCCACTAAAGAATTCACCCCCTCAAATATCCCTTTACATTTGCTTACAATCACCTTACTAACTAGTACACTATCACTAGCCATGGCTGCATTAAAGAGATGGTTGAGTCTTGGGTCTTGGCCAGTGTACTCCCAAAATGTCTTTTTATGGGCAACACTACACGCGGTGACTTCATCATTTTGGAACCAAGTGCTCAAGCAATCCCATGGTTTTGTCAGAACTGGATCAAGCTCCATAAGCAAAAGAGGTCTAATGCTCAAGGGATTATCCTCGAGAAGGAGATGAGAGGATTGGGAAAGGGAATAGATTTCTTGATCGTTATTTATACTATCAATATTTTGCTGGGAAAAGAAACCGGAGTGCACGAGAATGATGGGTGGATTGGTAGGGAAGAAACAAGCTCAGAGAGGGTCATGGGTTTGCCATTTTTTTGGATCACATCTGGTATCCCTAGTTGAATGGCACATTTCAAAGTCATGGAGTCTTGGGTTCAATAAAGAGATTGTTGAGTTTTGGGTCTGGGCCAGCGTACTCCCAAATTGTTTTTCCATGGACAACACTAAATGCGGCGACTTCATCATTTGGGAACCAAGTGCTCAAGCAATCCCATGGTTTTGTCATAACTGGGTCCAACACTATAAGCAAAAAAGGTCTTATACTCAAGGGATTATCCCTAAGGAGGAGATGAGCGGATTGGGAAAGGGAATAGGCTTCTTGGTTGTCAATGCCATCAAGATTTTGCTGGGAAAAGAAGCCAGAGGGCACAAGAATACGCATAAGGCGATGAACATATTGAGTTTCTGATAGGTGGATTGGTAGGGCAGAAACGAGCTCAGAGAGGGTCATGGGTGTGCCATGTTTGTGGATCACATCTGGTATCCCTAGCTGAACGACACATTTCAAAATCATGGAGTGTATGTTTGAAGTTGAATATATGGTTCCATATGTGAGTTTGAGATTGAAGTAGCTCCCTAGCACTTTCCTCACTAATCAACTCCATTGATTATAACTAGTCTGTAAGGTAGTGTTGTTATGACACAAAAAGAGCATATTTATACGAGTGAAACTTACTGTGCCCTCGTAGATCAAGGACCTGTTTGATATTGCGGTTGTTGTTGTGGTTGAGGTTGAAAAAAAAACAGTTTTATAAAAATCACTTTTATTGCGGTTCAAAATAAGCAGTGAAGTGTTTGGTTAAAACTGTGGTTGAGTTTGAGGTTGATAAAAAACAGTTTCGTATGTTTGGTTATCATGTTTTTCATATTGCTATCAACTTGTGAAATTACTTTAAAGAACACACACATATATATTTTGTTTTTTAAATATTTAATAATTATAATAATAAAATATAATTAATAATTTAAGTAAATTAGACACTTGTTTTTATTCTTCCATCAAGCTACTTGTAATTTCATCACGAACTAAATCTATACGTGAAGGTCTCTGCGATCCCGGAACAATGGTACAATATCATCTAAAATTTGTTTTTTAAATATTTAATAATTATAATAATAATATATAATTAATAATTCAAGTAAATTAGACACTTGTTTTTATTTTTTCATCAAGCTTCTTGTAATTTCATCCAAACTAAATCTATACGTAAAAGGGTTCTTCGATCCCAAACACAATCGTAAAATATCATTTAAAATAAAATTAGAATTGCGAGACAAAAATTATAGTTTTATATATATATAGACCTAATGGTTTGTAACTTTAGAATTGATGGGTCCCGCCATCAATTCTAAAGTTACCAAACACTATATATTGGGTACAAACTGTGTTTTTAACAAAACTGCGTTTTTAACATAACGCAGTTTGTACCTCAATACCAAACGGGCTGCAAGACTAAATTCCGCATCTTAACCCAGTAAAAATATTAAAAGGATAAAACCCATTACAGGGTATCATTATAGGCCATGGCTTCATTATAGATATTATAAAAAAACCGGTCACACGAACCGGGCAGGACCAAACCAAAAATAATCAAAAACTGTTGAGCCCTTGAAGCCGACCATGTTTTTTTGTCTTTTTCGAGGGTTTTTTCGTTAATACACTGTTCACATACGCAAAAAAAGGCAAACATCTGCGCGCTATGCACCGGAGTAAATTGCCAATAAATAATGGAGCTCTTTTAATGCGCATGGGTGTGGAGCTACAGTTGATCTACGATAAATAACGGAGCTCTTTTAGGTTTTTAATTGATGGGAGGAGATTATGGCAATGATCTTGGTGGGGGTAGCTAACCAAAAAGTGAAAAAAAAATCATAAGTGAAAAAAAATCATAAGTCAAAAAATTAAATTACCCGGATGAAAAAATTGAAAATACTAGGAAAAGAGAAAGTAAGAAAAAAAATAAAATTATTATTTTTATTTTGTTAATAATGGTAAAAAAATCCATTGAAAGAAAAAAAATCTCAATAACTATAAAAAAATAAAAAAAAAATTATAAGAAAAAAAATTTATATGATGTCGAAATAAATATATAATAATAAAAAGAAAAAAATCATAAGAGAAAAAAATCAAAAAATCAAAAAAAAGAAAGAAAGGAAATGAGCTTGGGAGGGTTGAACCCCTGCCCTCCTTAGAAGGGAGGCGCCTGTCTTCCACTGTACTAAATGTCTTTCTTTGTATTTGCATGTGCAAGAATATATAAATATAGTACAATAATCGAACCAACAACTCGAACCAAAAACTGAGCAACACTATTACAATCCACAGTGATTTTACTCACATTCTACAGTAATCGACTCTGGCATCTTTTAGTATATTAGATAATTTCTCGAAGAAACCTTTCTTATTTTTGTATCATGTCAAGTGGGATTGGTAGGTTTTTGTTTGTCACATGTCTTGTAGCCTTCCATTTTGCCTACCCTTTAGCATGGGCATGGCTTTGATGTTTTTTATTTATTAATAAGGTGTCCCCTTTATTTTTGTTTTTATTTCCTAGCTTTAATCACTAGTAATTTATCGTAATATCTCTGATTTATTCATACTTCATGTTAGCACATAAATAACCTAACCTGAGTTAATATGGGTTAGAGCATTTTAATCCTCTAACACAAAAATAAATGGTCACTAAGATAAATTTATAAATTCAATATTTGTAATATATATTTTTTTTCAAAATAAGTCTTTTATTTATTTGTCTCTTTGTAAGCTTGTTTAGAAAATAATACATATTAAAAAATTCTAAACAAAAGTACCATTAAAATAACTTATAAAATACTTTTGTTGGTTGGTTGCTTGATCACTGATATTGTGTTTCTAAATAACGGGCTGGTCTTGGACTTGGTAAATGCAACTTCATCAAATAATAATTTCATTTTATTCATTATATAAAATGAAAATCATTTTTTTGTATTTTTTTTCTCAAAATAAGTATTTAATTTATCTCTCTTTGTAAGCTTGTTTAAAAAATTATACATATTAAAAAATCATAAACGTGAAAAGAAAAAAATAATAATTTAAGAAATATGATTAGAAGTGGTTTTGGAAAATAAAAAATCTTAGGACAAAAATCTTGACATTAAAATATTTTTTATTTAAAAATATATTAAAATAATATAATTTTTTATAAAATATTTTTAACATTAGCACATATAATAAAATAACAAAAAAATAATTTAAACAAGAAAAAATAAAATAAAATAATTTAAAAAAAATACTCTTGTAATGCAAATATAAATAGTCACTAAGATATGAATCAACAACCTTCAAAGTAACATTATTTCAAATCTTAAAGAAATAACATTTTTTTATGAAAACAAATATCCATAAAAAGTCTTGAAATGATTCCATTTGCTTGAGCTTTACAACGTTTATTTTTTTGTGGCCATAAGCTTACCAACATACACTTGTGCAAATTTATCAGCTCATGGTCGGCTACCAAACTTATACTAGGTTATCAGGGATGAAGCTCGATGAGAGCTCTTGTGCCAAGCACGTTATGTATCTTGTAGCTGATGAAACCTGCATCGAAGAAGAGCTTAGCCCACTCCATCTCATTTCTTTCTAGGCCAGCAACAGTCACCATCATTTCTAGATCCCAAAGCAGCTGCGTTTCATTTGACTCGTCGCCGTTTTGGTTCCCTCTCACCATGTCTATGATCATCACCTTCCCAGCTTTCTGCTGTCCCTTGCTCGTAATTGCAGTCTTGCATTGCTTTAGTATTTTGATGCAGTCATGCAGTGTCCACTGTTCGTCATTTGACATGATGAAGGCATGTTAAAATTCTATTGATGATCATACCAATAGAATCATCATCGGCGAAATGTTAATAATAAAATCACCCAAGATATATTCTGACGACCTCATCAATCGGTAAATGAACTATCAGATGAACCCTAGAAAGTGGCTCCTAGAAGTTCCAATTAAATTTGCCGAACATGGAAGGCCCAATTCAAAGCCTCTTCTGAAGTGACTACATATGTCAAATCTAAATTCCATGGTGGGACTTATGAAGGCCAATTTCACCATGGGAGGTGCTGGGGACATGAGATATCTTGTGATTGATGATGGGATCTACTTTATTGTTTTAATAGATTCTTTGTGATTGATTCGAGAACTTGATAACTACACCCACAAAAAGTGAATCCCAAGTCCAAAACAAAAAACTAGTGGTGAGATGGGTGAGAGTGGTCGACAGCAAGATCGGTTTCTCACTTTATCAGATTCTTTTGCTGACCACTAATAGATTTTTAAAATGAAAAGTAAAGTTGTCAATTCCGAAGGTTTTGTTTAAAAGAAAGATGAAAATTGTCGTTTTCGTTTTGAGTTTATTTTGGAAATTCCAGTGTTTTGGTATTGTTTTGGTATTGTCGTTCCGACCTTAAAATCCTTTATTTTTAATTAATTTATGATTTTTTTCTAATTTTGAGATTATATTTGTTTGATTTTGTGTTTATATTGTATAATTTAAAATTAATTTATCTTAAATTTTACTTATGCTTGTTAAATTGATATTTTATTTTTTATATAGATATATATAATTAATTATATATGAACAATACAACCCCAAACACTCCGAAACCGAAACCTTCTATTCCAATAAAAACTGGAATGATAAACAATTTTGATGAAAAGCTTCTTGAACTCATGTTGCGTATTGCACATCTCACCACGATCATCTAAGAGATTTTGTGAACTTAATTATATTAAGAGCAGCCATTCTAGATTTTTCACATCCATTCTTGATTATATTATATTCCACAAGAGGGACGCAACACACCCATCAACGTAAAGATAAGATGTTGTAGATGACCGACACGTGCCATTGACCACGGTCCATTTTGGCTTTTCACAATATTATGCAGAAAAAAATATTAAAAAACATGGTAATCCACCTAAACATCTTGTATTTAATCTACCTAAACTCTTTTATTTTATCTTTTCTAATGATATATTTGTATTTATATATTTTTTTAAAATATGAAATTCTAGTAAGACAACTCTTATTATTTTCTTATTTAAGAGTATTATAGTTATTTTATTGTGTACAGAAATATAAAAAATTAAAAAATAATCATGGGTCCAAGGCTAAAATTGAGGCGTATTGAAGGGTATAATAGTAATTTCACTATTACAATCTATAATATTATGTGTTTATTACTACAGTATTTTTGCTACAATATTTTCAGGATTTAATTTAGCTTATTAGTTAATTAATGATTCTTCTAGAGGTTAGTGGGATGGGAATGGTGAGAGGAAGAGATTTTGATGGAGGCTAGAAGAAAAAAAAAGGAGAACAGGTTTTTAATATGATTCCAAAGTTATAATATTAATATGCAAGTGGTTAATAAATTATTTTATCTAAAAATTTAAATTAAGAGTAGGTTCTAAAATATAATTTATACTATTTTTAACGTATGATTCAAGTAAAAGTCATTTAGGGTTAAAATTTGCACTATGTCATATTATATTATATTTAATTTTTATTAAAGGTTATAAAATTCGAACAGTTACTAAACGCGCTAACGTAATTTACGAGCGATCGATACTGTTTGGCTAAGCGATTGAAACGTTGTTCGACCAAATTTTGAAAAAATCATTTTAAATGAAATTGTTTTGGTGTTTTTGGTTCATTTTGATGTGATGATGTCAAAATTGATTTTTAAAAATAAAAAAGATATTACTTTAATGTATCTCTAAATAAAAAATATTTTAAAAACAACCGCAATCTCCGTCCGGCATGATTCTATTGTTGACAAGTTGAAGACAATGGACTATGCCACCCTACCAAATTAATATTCTTAAAAATATGGCTACAAGACAAAATGTAACATTTCAACACAGTCAATTAAAAGATTTATTTAGTTTGTCATGTTAGGCGTAGAACTGTGTTATTTGTAGACTTTGACCTTAGTCAGCATCGTCTTATTTAGAAACTTCAAATTTGCAAAAGAATTTATTCAGTTTTTTTTTTTTTAATTTATTCTAATTTATTCAGCACTAAATAACCCTAATCAACATGTTAAGTGCTGCGTTAATTCGTTTTTTGTTGATCAAAGTTATATAAGCATATGAACTGCTAATTAGTACAAGGAAACGGCAAGAATTTACCTTGAGTAAAATCACATCTGCCGGAGGAACTCCCTCAAACATGTCACCTCCTACATACTTCAAGTTCTTACTGCCTTGCAAGTCAGAAACCACACGTGGGAGATCAAACACAGTGCAGTCCACGTGCGGAAAAGCTTCTGCGATGCCTTTGGCCATAGCTCCTGAGCCTCCCCCGACATCCACCAAAGAATCCACTCCCTCGAACATGCCCTTACATCTGCTGACAACCAACTTGCTAGTTAGTATGCTATCACTAGCCATGGCTTCATCGAAGAGATTGCTGAGTCTTGGGTCTTGGCCGGCGTACTCCCAGATCGTCCTGCCGTGGGCAACACCGAAGGCGGTGGCTTCATCGTTCTGGAGCCATGTGCTCAAGCAACCATGTGGTTCTGTCAGAACTGGATTGAGCAACAGGAGCAGAAGAGGTCGCATGCTCGAGGGATTATCCCTGAGGAGGAGACGAGCGGATTGCGAAAGGGAATAGGCTTCTTGGTTGTCAATGCCATCATGATTTTGCCCGGAAAAGAAACCGGAGTGCACGAGAATACGCATAAGGCGATGAACATATTGAGTTTTTGATGGGTGGATTGGTAGGGCAGAAACGAGTTCAGAGAGGGTCATGGGTTTGCCATGTTTGTGGATCACATCTGGTATTCCTAGCTGAACGGCACATTTCAAAGTCATGGAGTTTATGAAGTTGAATATGTGATTCCATACGTGAGTTTGAGCTTGAAGAAGCTCACTAGCAGTTTCCTCATTAATCAACTCCATTGATTTTAAAGGATGTTAGTGTTGTGATACCCAAAAACAATTACCTACCTCTCCATATATATTTCAGACATAAACATAAAAAAAACAGAAAAAAGAAAACACAACATTTTAATATTATCAAGGACGAAGCTCAATGAGAGCTCTTGTGCCTAGCACAGGGTGTATCTTGTAATTGACGAAACCAGCATCAACGAAGAGCGTAGCCCACTCCTTTTCATTTCTCTCCATGCCACTAGCAAGCACCATCATTTGTAGATCCAAAAACAGCTGCGTTTCAATCGACTCCTCGCCTCCATTTTGGTTCCCTCTCACCATTCCTATAATTATCACCTTCCCAGCTTTCTGCTCCCCCTTCCTCGTAATTGCTTGTTTGCATCGCTTAAGTATTTTTACGCAGTCTTCATCACTCCAGTTGTGCAGTATCCCCTTTTGTCATTTGCCATAATTAAGATATATAGTGTGAATAAAAGCAGAACCGGGAAAAAACCCTAGTTGAAATAGAAAACATATATAATTTGGTTGGCCTCCGAATTTACATGCATGCATGCAGGCTTGATATAGACGCAGGGACCTATGAATCTCTCATAGAAAAACTAATGGAAGGAAGGAATGAATATGCACATATAATATATAGTATTTGTAGAAGAATAGAGTTAAAATTAACTTACCTTGAGTAAAAGAGCATCTGCTGGAGGAACTGCCTCAAACATATCTCCCCCAACATACTTCAAGTTCTTGCTGCCTTGCAAGTCAGAAACCACATGGAGGAGATCAAACACAGTACAGTCAATGTGGGGAAATGCTTCAGAAATGGCCTTGGCCATAGTTCCTATACCTCCCCCGACATCCACCAAAGAATTCACCCCATCAAAGATGCCTTTACATCTGCTTACAATCACCTTACTAACTAGTTTGCTATCACTAACCATGGCGTCATTAACGAGATTGTTGAATCTTGGGTCTAGGCGAGCATATTCCCAAACTGTCTTTTCATGGGCAACACTAAATGCGGTGACTTCATCATTTCGGAACCAACTGCTCAAGCAATCCCATGGTTTTGTCAGAGCTGGATCGAGCACCATAAGCAAAAGAGGTCTCATGCTCAAGGGGTTATCCTCGAGGAGGAGACGACCGGATTGGGAAAGGAAATAGGCTTCCTGGTCGGGAATGCCATCAAGATTTTGCTGGGAAAAGAACCCGGAGTGCACGAGAATACGCATAAGGCGATGAACATATTGAGTTTTTGATGGGTGGATTGGTAGGGCAGAAACGAGCTCAGAGAGGATCATGGGTTTGCCATGTTTGTGGATCACATCTGGTATCCCTAGTTGAACGGCACATTTCAGAGTCATGGAGTTTATGAAGTTGAATATATGGCTCCATACGTGAGTTTGAGCTTGAAGAAGCTCATTGGCACTTTCCTCATTAATCAACTCCATTGATTTGTAGTATGCTAGTGTTGTGATACCCAAAAGACAATTACTTACCTCTCCATATATATATATATATAGCAGAGTCGGCTAAAATTCTCAACAATTCAAAAGACAGAGAACCGAATTTCGTGTCCGCTACCCTCGATAAGTCAAGATTTTTTTATATAAAAATATTATAAGATTTTTTTAATATAAAATTTGTTCATATATTTAATGGATTCAAATAATCTAATAATATTATTTAAAAAAACATTGACAGTACTAAATAAAAAATAACAATAACTAACCATAAAAATAAGCTGGTAATTTTATAATCTGTTGAAGAAAAAATAAATGTTGAAGACTCACTTTCACCTTGTCTTGTACATCACTCCACTATGAGAAAAAAAAAATCATTACTATTATTCTAACACCACAGTTAAAGGCTACACGATGATACAGGAAGAGTACATGCATCATTGAAAGTAAAATAAACAAAATATTATGAAGTGAAAATCTGATGTTTATATTTTATTAATTAAGTTAATTTTAATTTAAAAAAATAAGAATTCTTTAAAAACACTAAATCTAAATTGGAATGACAATTAAAAAACTCTAAGATGACCTGAATTGTTTTTTTTAAATCAGTGAAAATCTTACAGAAAACAAATAAATAAAAGTAATGGAGTATAATCTTCAATTAAATAAATGTTGAAGAACCAAACTAAATAAATAAATTTTTTTAAAAATAAGTATATCTAGGTGAATCTCCTAAAACTAAATTGGTTTCTCAAAATCACAATTTGTGAAATTATAAACCTAAATTCAATTAAAAAAACTCAATTCTTAATAAATTTCAATGATGGAGTTAGAAGGGGGGAAATCAATTTCTAAAGTTTTTCAAAGCTAAAATAATACTCAATTTTAATAAATTTCAATGATGGAGTTAGAAGGGGGAAATCAATTTCTAAAGTTTTTCAAAGAAAAAAAAAATGAAATAACAAAAATGAGGATAAGATAGAAAAAAAAATAAAAAAGGATGAAATTAAATTTTTTTATCTTAAATTAAAAGAAATAGAAATCATTAAATTATTGAAAACATGAAAAAAAAATTATAGATAAAATAAGAAATTATGAGCAATATAAGTTAAAAACAAAAACAAGAATCTCATCATCATATTATATTTTTTAATCACTAGTATAAAAATTTATATAAAATAAGCAATATTGGTATTTTCATGATTTAATATTATTTATGTTTTAAAATAAAATGAATATTTTTCATCTCAAAAGAAATATTTTTCATGCTAACGTGAAAGCTAAGTAGAGTGGGCGCCCCATACTATCTGGCTAAAACAATCGTAAAAGTTTGATCTGGTGTTGTATTTTATTTTATTTTATTTTTTGTTAAAAATAGAAGGGTTTTAAAAAATAAAAAGAATAATTCTTATTTGTTAATCCATGTCTTAATTTGTTTTCCAAATTCCAATGGTACCACTGTTATACCTTAAATCCGCCACTGCATGTCTTATCCTTCTTCTTTTTTTTATAGAAACCAATATAATATCCATAAAAAACACTTAAATGATTCCAATTGCCTGAGTTTTATGACAATTATTTTTTGTGGCCATAAGCTTTGAGATTAATGTTGTTTTTTAAAGTATTTTTTATTTAAAAAATTAAAATAATATTTTTTTATTTTTTAAAAATTATTTTTGATATTAATAAATTAAAATAATTTAAAAACATAAAAAAACTTAATTTCAAATAAAACAATTTTTTTTAAAAAATACTTTATTTTAAAATACAGTACAAACATTCATAGACTAACAAATTTGTCAAGTCATGGTAGGCTGCTAACCTATGGGTAAAAAATATAATAGAAATATGCAAATTTGTCAAGTCATGGTAGGCTGCTAACCTATGGGTAAAAAATATAATAGAAATATGGTCTATTATTGTTTTTTTAAGCTTGATTTTTTTTAAAAAAATATTAATGTGAAAGAGTTTGAATTTCCCTTACTTTCATTGATGTTGTCTGTTGGATTAAATACAATGACCAACCTTTGTTTTGTCTGGTGAATGAATACATAAACCGGATAATAACAAAAACAATCTACCTAAAACTGGATAATAACAAAGCAATCTAGTTTATAGATAAATACATGTACAAAATGAGAGATCTATTTACATGTTCTAATACACCCCCATAGTCGAAACTGGAGGTTGTCGAACGTTGAGACTATTTCGAAAATCATCAAAAAGTTGCAGCGGAAGACCCTTAGTGAAGATGTCAGCAATCTGATAACGTGAAGGAACGTGTAAAACCCGAACTTGACCACGAGCTACTTTCTCTCTCACAAAGTGAATATCCATTTCAATGTGCTTAGTGCGCTGATGCTGGACTGGGTTGCTAGAGAGATACACTGCACTAACATTGTCACAATAAATTAAAGTAGCTTTCGAAACAGGGCAATGTAATTCCAAAAGTAAATTACGGAGCCAACATGATTCTGAAACAACGTTAGCCACCCCGCGGTACTCGGCTTCAGCACTAGACCTGGACAAAGTAGGTTATCGTTTAGCAGACCAAGAGATTAAGTTATCCCCAAGATATACACAATACCCAGAAGTTGACCGTCGTGTATCTGGACATCCACCCCAATCTGCATCAGTATAGGAAAGCAGAGCATGAATCGAAGAAGGATAGAGATGAAGTCCAAATGCACTAGTACCTTTAACATAGCGAATGATACGCTTCAAAGCAGACATGTGTTGAGAGCGGGGATCATGCATAAATAGACAAATTTGCTGCACCGCATAAGAAATGTCTGGTCGGGTAAAAGTCAGATATTGGAGAGCACCAGCCAAACTACGATACTCAGTGGGATCATGATAAGGATTTCCTGACAATAGGCTGAGTTTGGCTTTTGTGTCTACTAGTGTGGAAGATGGTTTAGAAGAAGACATACCGTCCCGCTCAATTATTTCTTCTACATACTTCTGTTGAGACAGAAAAATACCCCCTCACTGTCTGGTAACTGATATGCCGAGAAAATAGCTTAGAGGTCCCAAATCTTTCATAGCAAACTCCGAGCCAAGCTTAGACATAATGGATTGGCGAAGAGTAGCTGAAGAAGCAGCAAGAATTATATCATCCACATAAAGAAGAATATATGCTATATCATTTCCCTGACGATAAATGAATAATGAATGATCTGAAACACTGTGAGAAAATCCCAAAGTATCAACATAATCAGCAAACCATTGATACCAAGCACGAGGGGCTTGCTTAAGTCCGTAAAGAGACTTCTTGAGCAGGCAAACATAATCGGGGTGTTCAGGATGTCGGAAACCAGGAGGTTGATGCATGTAGACTGTTTCATCGAGATTCCCATGTAAAAAAACATTTTTTACATCTAATTGGTGAAGACACCAAGATTGTGATGAGGCAATACTGATAACCGTGTGGATAGTAGCGGGTTTAACAACCGGACTAAAAGTGTCCCCGCAATCAATACCTGGTTGCTGACCGGCACCATCACTGACAAGGCAAGCTTTATACCTCTCAAAAGATCCATCAGATTTCTTCTTATGCCTGAAAATCCATAAACTTCGAATGATATTAGCATTAGACGGACGGGGTACTAAGTCCCACGTCTTATTTTCAATAAGAGCATCGTATTTGTCTATCATTGCCATTTTCCAATTTTGATCATGTAATGCATTAATGGGATTAGTAGGTAAAGGAGAGATGGATTTGGCGGCTGAAGTGTGTAGTTTAAGAAGCTGACGAGGTTTAAAAATGCCATGTTGGGATCTAGTTGTCATTTGTGGAGAGGGAGGTGGAGGAGCAAGCGGAGGTGGTTGGGAGGTAGCTAGTGGTGGAGAGGAGCGGGGAGAAGTAGTTGGTGCGGGAGGAGTGTTAGGTATATTGCTATTTGTGGCAATATCATACCATTGTTGAAAATGATAGAGTTACCAATCCACCATTGTTGAAAATTGTAGAGTTACCAACCCACCATTGTTGGAAATGGTGAGTTGCCAAAGTTTGGTGACCAACCTTTGACTATGAAGAAAATTTGGTGGCCAACCTTTGACTATGAAGAAAATTTGGTGGCCAACCATTTAAGATTATCTCCTCACTCTTGCTATAAATAGAGGAGCTTCTTAGAGCTAAAAATGAGAGAGAGAGAGGGAGAAACACAAGTGAATGTGTTGTGTAGAGAGAGCTAGAGAGAGTTGATGAGTTGAGTAGAGTGGATGTAATCCTCCTCCTCTATATGTATTTATTGTAGTTCTTTCTCTATCTCTAATACAATGACTCTCTCCCGTGGATGTAGGCGGTTTTGCCGAACCACGTTAAATATTGTGTCAGTGTGCTTAAGCCTCCTATGAGCAAGTATCAGTACAACCCTGGTCCGTGCATGGGAAAACCAAAATTTCCCAACAACTGGTATCGAGTCGATGGTTTAAAGGGGTGTTTGATTTTTCTCAAAATGAAAATTGTCAAAATTGTGTTTTGACCATACCACTGTGTAGAGGAGACCGAGACGAAGCTCATCGTGAAAACGACGCCAAAATCGATGCTCGGACATGGCCGCACTCTCCATCACTCTCCAGCAGGGCATCCGCCCAGCGTGCAGACACGCCCATGCATCTTCTTCGCCCAGATTGGCGACTGACCGAATCCCGGTTGACCCAACAACCGAGTATCGAGTCGTTGGTGTAGATGTTTGATTTTTGTAGAAAATCAAAGTGCTCAAAAATGAGTTTTGAGCATCTAATCTTGTAGAGGAGGTCACCACGATTCCAACGAGTGTATAGTACACTTAATTTGGAGCTCAAACGAAGGAGTTATTGTCTGGTCAAAATTTTAATCGAAACCATGTCACCGGCCGATCAACGCCATGTCACTGGCCGACCAACGCCACGTCATCGATCAAGTCAACGAGTGCCATGTCATTGGTGGGATAAGATTCTGTGCAGTAGAGTCTACGTGCAACCGGATCTCGAGATTGAATCTGGACTGCTCATCGGACCAGACTTGTTTTGATCAAATCTTATTCGTCTGAAGTACGATTTGGACGATTTCAGACTTGTTTCCAGCTAATTTGATCATTCCGGATGCAATGGTACGGTCCGATCGTTGAGATTTAAGACCAAAAATAGCAATGGTGAATTAACAAAAGAGATTGCCCGATGAGGAGGCATCCGAAAGTCATTATGGTGGTCGTTGAAGAGGAGAAGAAGAAGGTGCACATGTTTATCCAATTACATGTGCTCGAATCGCTAAGTGTGGAGAAATTTAATCGCCTTGAGGGAAGGTAAAATTGGGACACTCGGACACCCGATCATGTGGATAATTTGAGGTGAAGAGTGGAAATTGATGAAAACCAATCTTGACGAATCTAAGCACTAGTAGTCTCGCCGGATATTGAGAAATCATGTATTAAACCAAGTATATTCCGGATCACTTGTAAAGAAAAACCAGGACAAAGCTAGCAAATTGTTGTATATACTGAAAGACAAGATCGATGGATAGATATGACCTAAGAAGTTATGTCTAGGAGATTGGGTTTTAAGCGGGACCGGTGTGACCCCTCCAATCTTTCCGGGAACTTGCTTAGTGGAAGGATTATCCATACGGTACTATTTTCAGTATATATAGCAGTTTGTAATGCAACGATTGAAGACTAGCAGGATGGCGACACAAGGGAACAGTTGGGTTACAGTATGATCAAGGATCCGATGAAGTGGTGATTTCTCCAAAAGGTTAGATTCGGTGACTGTGATTTCTGAGGAAGAATTGATGAAGACCCCGATAATGGAAGAGAAATACAGCAGGGATAAAGATTGACACCCTATTTTGACTTGGACAGGTGTTATGACAGGATGAGTCGCTATCAAACATAAGCAAGGAATATGGAGAAATCTGGAGAACGAGAATTGCACGAGGGCACACGGAGATTGTGCAGGAGTACCGTAGGATCCAACGAGGTACTCGTAATGAGACAGTAGGTGCAAGGAGAAGAAGTGTTTCAGATGAAGCTCAGAGCGAGATCGTTAAAGTTTGTACAACAAGAAGTCTCTTATGCTCTTAATGAAGACAACAGGCGAAGACCTTTCCAATGCATGCAAGGATGGAAAGAGAGCTGTTGCAGAGGCACCTAATTGAGGGGGTGCAAACGCCTGTGATAAAAGGCAACCGCCTATGATGAAAGACGAAGACACCAAAGAGAGTTGGTGTAGGTGGAGTTGTAGAGCAGAAAGGCACAAAAGCTCGTGCAAACGTCTGTGATAAAAGGCAACCGCCTATGATGAAAGATGAAGACACCAAAGAGAGTTGGTGTAGGTGGAGTTGTCGAGCAGAAAGGCACAAAAGCTCCAAACATAGAAATCGAGGTGGAGGATTGCGAGGAGTATACCGCAACTTTCTCTTTCTATGTAGTCAATGACAGTAATCTCTCCCATAAGTGCACATGGTGGTAGAGACTTTTGGATCCACTTTGAAGCATCTCAGCTGAAGGAGGATGCGACCACCTATGAAAGGTGAAGACATCTTAGATGGAAGGTGTGTGAGGGCCATGATAGGAGCCGGATCGAGCAACCCCATGACAACGGGTGAAGACACCTTAAAAGGTGTGTGAGGGCCATGATAGGAGCTCAGATCGGACCGCCCCATGACAACGAGCGAAGACACCTTAGAGAAGGTGTAAGGGCTGTGATAGAAGCCCAGTTCAGACACCTAAGGAGAAGGTGTGTAGGTCATGATATGAGCCCAGCTCGGAACAACCCCAGAGCCAATGTGATGGCTAGATATGAGTGGAAAAGTATATAGCCAATGAAGTGGCTATGATGAGTATGGAGACAAATGCAGGATTGACTTTCATGGATATTACCCCCATGCTAAAGATCAATGAGCTAGAAAATATTTTCCTTGGACAATAAGTAGATGACTTGTGGAGCATTAAGACGCGACTGCTATGAAGGAGCAGAGGGCATGCGCAGGTTCCGGAATAAGTTGACTCTTGTCAAGGTCGGGAGCTCGGTAATGGCATTGTAATACTCAGAGTATGAAGACAAATATGGATCAACCTTTAATGGGCTGCACCCAGGGTTAAAGGTGGAAAACTACCCGACTCTACGACTAAGAGCTAAAGACTCATGGAGAAGTAAGGCGTGGTTCCTAGGGTGGAACAGAGGGCAGGCACAACTCCTGGATGAGTAGACTCTTGGAAGAGTGGTGAGCTTGTGATCATATTGAAATACTCAATGACTGTCACACTTGGAAATATTCGTTTGAGGGGGTGTTGTAAGCCTTGGTGTAAGGGTTGAAAAATCATTCCGGACCGAGCATGGTTGATACGCTCGAAGGGGAATGTTGTGTTGAAGACGCCTCGTAATGGTGAGCTTGGAAGAGCTGCAGAATGCAAGCTTGTGCTGAAGAAGCAAGAGGACAATTGCCCACACAAATGGCAAAGGGGGTGATTGTTAGGTATATTGCCATTTGTGGCAATATCCTACCATTGTTGAAAATGGTAGAGTTACCAACCCACCATTGTTGAAAATGGTAACCAACCCACCATTGTTGAAAATGGTAAATTGCCTAAGTTTGGTGGCCAACCTTTGACTATGAAGAAAATTTGGTGGCCAACCATTTAAGATTGTCTCCTCACTCTTGCTATAAATAGAGGAGCTTCTTAGAGCTAAAAATGAGAGAGAGGGAGAAACACAAATGAATGTGTTGTGTAGAGAGAGCTAGAGAGAGTTGATGAGTTGAGTAGAGTGGATGTAATCCTCCTCCTCTATATGTATTTATTGTAACCCTTTCTCTATCTCTAATACAATGACTCTCTCCCGTGGATGTAGGCGGTTTTGCCGAACCACGTTAAATATTGTGTCAGTGTGCTTAAGCCTCTTATGAGCAAGTATCAGTACACCCCCGGTCCGTGCATGGGAAAACTGGAATTTCCCAACAAGGAGAACTTAATGGGATAGGTAAGGATGACCGAACTGGGAATGATGACGGAAAGAGGGGATTGTTCGAGTGGCGAGAGATGGAGGGGTTTCGGTGGGAGAGAGTTGAGGAGTGGTCGAAATGAACGGAGTAGGGAGGGAGGAAGAGGGATAAGACTCGTGTCCAAAACTCGTAAGAGGAAGATGTAGGAGCATGTAATTTAGAGAAAGAGAAAACAGTTTCATCAAAAGTTACATGCCGCGAAACAAGAATTTTACGACTCGATAAATCATAGCATTTTACCCTCTATGGTTCGACGGATATCCTAGAAAAACACACGTTGTGGACCTAGCTTGCAATTTATTTCTAGAAGTGGAAGGAAGAAGAGGATAGCATAAACACCCAAAACACGAAGGTGAGAGTATGACGGGTCTCGTTGATGTAGAATTGTGGTGGGTGTTTGGAAAGCAAGCTTTTGTTTGGGAGTATGTTAAGGAGATAGATTGTTTATGTAAATAGATTCTTTTGTTGTCGAAGAAGATGTCCTTCAGCGTTCCCGTGCAAGGGCGATCGTGGAGTCCCGTTCAAGGATGGTGTTGAGGAGGTCTTCAGAGATGGTACCATAAATCCATTGCAGCACAATGGCGTCAACTAGGGACCAAAGTGCTGGGTCTGTGATTGAGTGAGAAGAGGCATGCTTGAGGTGTTCTGCCGAGGGAGGAAGAATGTGGTCAAGAACTTGGTAAGCTCTAGCATGGATTTTAAATAACTCTGACCATGTGATATATTGACCTTTTTCAATATCTAGAGTGATTTTGATAAATGTGTTTATGTTTGCGACTGCAAGGGCTGGGTGAGATGGATGAGGTTTGGGAGGAGGAGAAGAAGAAGGGGAAGCTTGTGTAGGTGTTGTTTGATCTGCCATGGTGTTTGTTCAAGGAAGAAGAAGACTACAGATAGGATGAAGATGAAGAAGAAGAAGAGGGAACGGCTGCTAGGGTTAGTGCTCTGATACCATGAAAGAGTTTGAATTGTTGCCTGTTCATTGATGTTATCTGTTGGATTAAATACAGAAATCCAGCACTTGTTTTGTCTTATGAACTAATACATAAACTGGATAATAACAAAGCAATCTAGTTTATAGATAAATACATGTACAAAATGAGAGATCTATTTACATGTTCTAATATTAATGTCCCAAGATGAAGATAAAAAATGAAAATAATGTAAATCAATAAAAAAAAATTATTTAGATTTTTTGAACTGTAAAAATATAGTAAAAAATCTATGTATATATTTATTTTTATAAAAAATAAAAATATCTTACTAGTAATTTAGCTTAGACTTAAAGCCACCAACTCCCCGACGCGAGGGTCCCAGAGTGTAGAATACCTGTTAATTGCTATATTCATGCTAGGTGTTATATAACTTCAGGTAAATCACAGCCTCGTATGGAGCAGGAGGAGGTAGCCCAATGGACCAACCAGCTTGGGTTTTAGCATTTGGGAAAGTTTCTAGGAAGTGGGAGCATGTCTTGTCAAGCATCATGCCTGCTTGAAAATTTCTGTAGAGGGAAAGGATTGCTCTCTCAAGAAGAAGAAAAAACACTGAAGAACGTAAAAAAGGTGTTTTAAGTATGATATTACCAGCCGTAAAGCTAGGAACCCTTGCTCTCAAAACAATTTGCAAGCCCATTGCTAATCGTCTCAAGAAGGAAGCAGGGTTGCACCCTAAGTTCCGTCACTTCATCATCAACATGGCCCAGGTTTTCTCTTTTCTTTGCATTTTCAAGTTATTTGCTTTATGGGTTTTGCCTAAGAACTTGTTCTTGTTAATGGTATTCCCTTTCTTTTCTAATTTATATTGTTTTCTGGCATTGATAGTGATGGTTGGTTGCTTGATCAATGATACTGTGTTTCTAAATAACGGGTTGGTCTTGAACTTGGTAAATGTAACTTCATCAAATCAATTGATTGGAGGGTTTTTTCTAAAAATACGTTCTTGTTAATGGGGTACCTTTTGTTTTCTGGTTTATTTCTTGGTTTTGCGTAAGCAAGGTTATGTTGTTAAGTATTGCTCTGTTATGATTTGATTCGCTCTAATCAATGCCAGATCAATGGTAATTATGGCCTTTATTACATTCAGTAGGTAATCACTGCAGTACATGCATGCTATGGCCATTTTTAATTGTGTACTCTGCCTGCCTGCCTGCCTCCTATAGCATGGAAAGTTTTTATCCATTCAAGGTTGATTCTTTTTTCTCTTACTTTAGGGGTTGGGAATTCACGTGAAATAAGTTTACCTTGCGAGTGTCTCATGATTAGGTGGAAACTTTATTTGTTTTTAAGCTGAAGAAACTGTGATTTTCTATGTTTGCAATGAAATGCGATGATAAGCTGAAAATCATTATCTGTTTTTTCACTGCTCCTCATGGTGTCTTTTGTCCCCAAAAATGTTTTGTTTCAATTCATAAATTCTCCTCTCTTGTTTGGAATAAATAATGTAAAAAATATGCTCCTTTTGTGACTGAACCAGGCAAATCATAGATTCACAACAAAAATGCAAAGACGCATTTATGGTCATTCAGTTGATGCTGTAATACGACCATTGGATGAGGAGAAGGCTGTCCAAGCTTCTGCAGATCTTATCGGGGAACTCTTTGTGTTTTCGGTACTGGCATTTCCTGTCCTTTTTAGTTTGTGTATTTTTTGGCACTGAAAAATCAAGCATATCCATGGTAGGAAAAGTTTATTGTTTGTGTGTTTTGTGTCTGTATTTGCTTCCTATAGATGAACGAGCCTGAGCTGCATGCTTGTGTACTGAGACCATGGAGATACTAGTTGCTTGGTTCTGATACCTCTTGTCACAACCTGTGATATGTTAGACGCATTAGAGCTCAACCCTACCCTGTAAGGACTAGTCACGAGTTACAATCATTCAAATATGCCTGGTATGATGTTGGACACACCATGGTGATAAAATAGCCTTTCTAGTTATTGGGTTATCAGATTTTTTTTTAATGTTATTTTGCTTTAAAAAACACTAAAACATGCACATTTTGATTTACTTGACCATGTGGGAATGCAATTTCCACTATCATAGGGCTACTACAATTTGATATCTATGTCATAGTGTGTGAATGCACCAGAGGCTTGTTATACTCATTTTGGGCTCTTTTCTGTGAAGACTTTTTGTTTCCTAAACTTTCTGTGGATGGATCAAAGAAATGAAACCAATATAGTCTCAAATAAAATTAATCATTGACACCTGTTTACTACATGCAGCAGCGAAGCTAGAAATATTTGTTCAGAGAAAAAATATTTCTTCATTGACAAGAAAAATTAAAGTTCTGGGGAATCGATGCATTTTTATTTGGAACTATGGGAAAAGATAAAAAAGAAATATAAGGACGAATGGGAGAAGTTAGAAAAAGTAAGGTAGGGCAATTGATACATTTTTATTTGGAGTCCTGTAAAAAGATAAAATTACAAGGACTACAGGGGGGTCAAAAAATTGAGGCAAACTGACCCCTTCTCCAAAATGTAGCTTCGCCCCTGAATACTTGTAAAGGCAAGTTGAAAGCTGACCTGCGGGTTTGCACCAAATATGCTGATGTCGCACCTGTAATATTATCAGCCTGAGAAACACTGTAGCTGACCCCTGTCCAGAACTCAATTTGACCTTCATCTATGTTATTTGCATGATGTCTTTTTAATGGTGGTGCTAAACTGTACAAGCTTACTTTTCTATAAGCTGGCTAAACGTATATATACATTATCAGGTTGCTGGCGCTGCTGTTATTTTTGAGGTGCAAAGAAGTTCCAGATCTGAAGCGCGAAAGGAAGAGAAGCGCAGACAGGAAATTGAGGTATGCAATATGCGATTCCTTGATTTAGCTTATTGCTGGTGCATTTTGAGATTACACTTCTATTCACATTCTTAGGCAACTTTTAGTATGCTTCCTCTTATTATCCATTGTTAGTTGCATTTTCTATTCCTTTTTGCTTCTTGTCATTTTGGAGGATAGATGGTTGAGAAGGGATGTGAAATAGTGGACATAGGGTGTACCATAGATAAAGGGATTGCTGGCACCATGAAAACTAGGATGTAGAAAGCAGTGGATGAATTTGTAAACATTGAAATGTTGGGGGAGATATGCATATCAAAAGTGTAGGGCCTAGGTGGTTTTGTAAGGATTTGTTATGCTGTTTTTTTTTATTATTATTATTTATTTATTTATTGTTGTTGTTATCTGCAGTTTTTCTTTGTGACTGATTTGGAGTATCTTGTTGGCTCATTGCACAGAACCACGGATCTTTTATGTTTTGTCAAGTTTTGAATTGATTAAAATACATCTTAATTTTTCTTATATATGTAGTCTTGCAAAAATTACAGTGAACACTAGCGGGAGAATGTGAGCCCTGAAACATATTGGTAGACTTCTAATATATGTGCCAATTTATTACTGCCATTAACTTTAGGAATGTAAAGACATTGAATCCCTGTTTGTTTACTATAGAACTAAGTTCTGTTTGTCACAGGCGATGATGCAAAGAGACGAAGAGTTAGCAAGAGAAATTCAGGTTTTCAAACAGAAGCTTGATGAGGTGGAACAACTTGCTAGAGGACGAGGTCTTGGTGGGTTCAGGCATGGCAATGCTACTGAAGATGGAAATGGAAAACCAGCTTGATCACTCAAAAACCAGGTAGAGCAAGAAGTTTACTGCAAGAACTGACCTCACTTACTTTGCACCCTTGCTCCTCGCTGGGGAAAGTACTTTTCTCCTTGCAATATAATTCATGTTATTTACATTGGTTGAACTATAATTCCTTGATCTATTCCGTTTGTATATTGTAATAACCCATTTCTGGGTTATCCCCTCAACTCACTCAAAATAAAATAAAATAAAAGTGCAAATCCAATGTCAAAATAAGTGATTATCAGAGGAATATGCATAAAAATTAAGTCTAAAAGCATAATTAGATTTTTAATAGGTCAATTTGATTTTATCATGGATCAAATTAAAATTTAATTATGTTTAAGAATTAATTTAATGTACAATTGATGAATTTAATTAAGTTAAAAGATTAATTATATTTTTACCGGGTCAAATTAATTTTATTAGGAACCTAAAAAAAATTAGTATGGGAGCCCAATTAGGGCAGGGTTTAATTGAGAATTAGAAGAATTAGAATTTTGAAAGTCAATTAGTTGAAATTGGGGATAAGATTGCAAGAAAATCAAAGTTTTGGGATTAGTTAGGAGAAAAAATGAAGAAATTTGAGATCAAGGATCAAAGTGAAAAGGTGTGTACATTTAGGGTTTCATTAAAGTTTGACAAGGGTTTAATTGAACAAATTAATAGTTTATAGATCAATTATAGATAAAATCATAACAATCATAAGATAAAGTATTGAATTGAACTTTTGCAGAGAAAAAGAGTTCGTCTACCCCATCAGTATGTCTAGAGGACGTGTTGTCGAGTCACTATTCACTTTTTTCCATAAGATTTCATTAAAAATCTTGCTTTGGTATCAATTTTGCAGGTGCATTTAATGCCTTTACTCATCATCCGATCAGATTCAAATTCTAAATTCAAGAAAATTTTGGTATTAAAATAGAATTGCAACAACAGCAAAACCAGTGCAAGTTATGAGGGATTTATCCAACCTTAAAGACTAGATAAAGAAATAATGACTTTAGCATTATGAAGATTTTTTATTAATCTAAGAATAATGATAATTTTTACAACAAAGGAGGAGGATAAGAGAAATAGAAGGCAACAAAGAAAAGATTTGAAAAAAACATTTTTATCCTTTACTTTTATCAATCATCTAGTAACCATGAACTAAACTCTTGTATTTGGTTCAAGAGAAATATATGTCATTTCCAACATGTGAGATCTAAAAAAGAGTAAATAAAATGAATGTTTAAATTTAAAAGAAAATGTGTTTTAGCATGAATTTCGTAAAACACAAAAAAAAATCTTCTATTTTTAGATTTTACAACATGTTTGTAAATTCCTAAAGGTGGTGCTCGATATTCTAAAAATATAAAAATCTTATTTTTTTGGGGAATTCATATATATATATATATATATATTATTCATTGTTAATCTTTGGATAAAGAAATTTCAAATGGGTTAATATCAAAAATATTATTGGGGATAAGTCGCTATCATTCATCTTTGAAAGAAGTCCTTATTATAATCTAGGTGTGACCAACCCAATGAGCTAGACGCATTTCCACAGGGCGAACCAGCACTGAAAGCTCTCAAGAAGGAAGAAAGGGAAGAAATGGCAGACCAGACGATAAGCCCTGCAAAAGAGAAAGATGATTATCAGCGTGTAGGGATGGATGAGACCAAGGACGACTTACGTGGACGGACGGGATTAGCAGACAAAATAAACGGAAAGGCTTCTCCAGCAAGCTTCCTCGTAAAAAGAAAAGTAAGTGGCCACGCAGTAGGAACGCAGCGAAGGCCAGGACACCCTATGTGGACGGACCAGATTCAAGGAAGCCGGCAACGACATGTTGCCGGATAAACACGCGGAAAAGAAGAAACGACACCGTTCCAGGATAACACAGCTGGCAAAGATGACCCGGATTGGCATCAAAAATAAGTATACAAGTCCAACTCAAAAAGGAAGCTATATAAAGGAAGATAAGTCAGATATCGAGGACACCCAGTGAAACTGCTTTGAAGCAAATCAATTGACCAGGAGGCCCGGGCTACCTCGAATCTGCCCAGAAAATTCACTCTTCGTTTTACTTTCAGTTTCTAGCTTAATTTTTCGTATTATTTCCTTTGTTCAAGAAAAAACCCTAAAAAACCCAAAAACATTGTTATTTACTTTTTTTTGGAAAAAACTCTATAAAAACTCCGAGAGACCTTTTTCTCTCACAAAAAAAGATTGATTATTCGATCAGTAAGGCTACACTAGGATATTTCAGTTTTTGACTCTACAGTTTACAAGTTGTGAAAGCATAAAACAGTAAGGCTAAAATAAGGCTATTAAAGCACTCTGAATTTTCTTCAATTTCTAAATTCTTGCTCTTCGTCCTTGCTATTTACAAGTCATGAGCACTTGAACTACTTAAAGGAAAAATGAGCTTTAAAGCACATTAAATATCCTTAGGTTTCTATCCTAGCTATCTCTTAATTTATAGATTGTAAATTTATCAAACACCAATTTCAAGAGATTTGCATTGATTCTCTATGGCATTGTTTAGACATATCTAAATGTATGATCCGATTGACCAATGATACTTTCTTTTTAGACTTTGAATCCAAGTTTATCCATCAAAGCATAGTTGTCCAAAGAAAATTGATTGGATAACACCAACACCATAGTTAATCATAAAGCAAACCAAAACATCAAACAATTTTATCTAAAGGTCATAAAATCTTCTCTTTACGCAATCAGTCTCTTACCCTGGAATCTCTAAGAGACCAGTTAATAACCATAATACTAGGTGATACTTTTTTCTCAAAAAAATAAAAATAAAAATTCAACATGAATCCCTGCTCCTAGAGAGGGTTGTTGCAATGTTGTCCTCTCGCGGGGTGTGACAAACTTGTTAATACATTTTGTCTTCAAAAATCCATTATTAACTTGGTATTGAAAACCATGGAATTATCTATTCCAATCAATGTCATTCTTTATTTATTTTCTGATCGAGTTGTTTTATTTTTGGATATATTTTCTTCATAAAAAGAAGAAAAACATATGGGAAAGTATTCACTTCTTAACACATATCTTTCTTTCCATTTGAACTTTAACTTCATATTAATTTTAAAACCTTGAACATATCTTTAGTTTTTATCAAACTTGTTATCGATGAGTGTACTAAAATATTTATTAATTTTCACTCCATTTACAACTCCTTTCAATTTACATATTCTTGAATGCTCCTAAATAAAAAAAAAGTATTATCATCTTAACCTTTGGAAAAGTTTTCTTAACCATCCAAGCTTGAATAACTTTTTTTTTTTTTTTTACATTTTTCTTGTTTTCCATAATCCTAAGAAATCACTTATGTTGAAATAACATTTCAAGATTTACTATATCATAAAATCAATTAATCAACATAAACATTATTATATTATTAATATTGTAGAATTTGAACATTCCATTGTAATAACAATATTTTCTCAACAATCGACTAATTACTAGAACATTCGTTGACTAATTTCAACTTATCATTGAATTTTCTTGATAAAAATAATGATTTATTTTTTATTAATTTGTAAAATAATTTAAAGTTTTTTCTTTATTTTTTAATGACTCCATAGTTTAATTTATTTCTAAATAATTCTAATTTTAATACATATTCTACTATTTTAAAAAGATATTTGTATTTATATTTTTAAATATGAATGATGTTTGATTGAAAGTAATCATTTGATTTCCGCAAATTAGTTTAAAAATACAATCAATATTTTTGTTTTTTTTTTTCAGGATACGGAAACGGAAAGACAAGGTATGTATTAGACAAGCCCCTTAGCTTTTGCAGCTTGGTGGGCATCAAACCTTCTTCACTTCCAAATCCAGAATCATAACACACTACAGCCAGCACTACAAGCTCTTTCTTTCTCGAATCTCCAGCCCCATCAACAAGACCTGTGCTGCTTTCTTACTTTTTGTTTTTTGAGGTAATAAATTTCCTGTCTTTCTTTTTTTCAGTTTAATTTATGTTTATTGTTTTTGTTTAACTGTGTTTCTGTGATGATTGGCACACACAGGCTTTTGTGTTTTTTTCTTCTATGTTTTAGATACAAAATTCATCAATATTTTTTCGATTTTTATGATTATTGTTAGAGGCGAAAGATTCAATTTTGTGGTGATATCTGTTTTTATGCATAAGTGGGATATGCGGGTTTTGATTGTGATGTTTAGTTAGATTTGGGTTTTGAGGATTGAAACAAGTGGCAAAAGGGGTATCTTTAGATCTCTTGAATCAAGGGTTTCTTAGTTTATTTTGTGCCCTGGATTTTTTTCCCCTGGAAAGTTTGTAAGCTGTGCTGTTTTAGTTATTTTTTCACTTTTTTGTGGATGCTTAGTGTTGAAGAAGTTTTGATTTTTGGTGTGAAAGTTAAGTGTTTGATTCTGGTTTGTTTTAGGATTTTGAGGGGGGAGAGGCTTAATGCCGAAAGGTAAGGAGAGTAAATGCACGGCTATGTCGCACCATCAGTTGATGGACAACACAAAAAACCGGCTAAATGATCTCCATGAAAGGTTCTGTAACCTTCAAGCTGCAAGGAAAGAGGGGCGGAATAGTGATGTTGCAGTGTTGGAGGAGCAGGTGTATCAAAGTCTTCATGAGTGGAAAGCTGAGCTTCATGTGCCATCACCTGCCAATTCTTTGTTTGTTAGCATCTCCTATCTGCTAGTAGTAATTTGCTATTGTGAATAATGAAATATTTGTATTGCCTGTCTGTGTGTTGTTGTCTTTAAAGAATTAAGATGAGTTAATTTGGGATGGGTATTTTGTAGGATACCAGTCTGGGATCCTTTTCCGATGATATAGGCCGCATGTTACAATTGTGCCAGGAAGAAGATGATGCCATGAGTCCATTCACAATACAGTCAGTTTTGAAGCCAGAAATGCAGCCCGAGCCCAATTTTCAAAACCTTGATCTTGGCAATTTAACAACATTTGAAGATGTAAGATCCTATTTGGGGATTATTATAATGTTCTTCTGAATAGTAAGTTGTAGAAATGCAGCATACTTTACAGTTCATATCATTTTGGTTCTTTGTAGGACACACTTTCATTGATTTAAGGCTACGTCATGAATACTATGAAGAAATGGAATTTTAAGTCTTGCACTGTATTTTTCTGGTTTAGGGACATGGAAATTGGAAAAAGAAAAAATCACGTTAGCTCCTGCCTGAGGCAAGTCATTTACCGAAAGATTTGATTCTCTTGATTATTATTTTTTTTCCTCACTGAATATACATTCTCTTATCACTTAACTTTGATACTCGATGCCATAGTTCACATGGAGGGTGTAGATTGTCTTCTTGCAGGTTATCTATTCCTGCACATTATAACCATAACTGTTTTTTTTTTTTGAAAAAAAAGGAAGAAGAAGCAACCCTGTTGCTTGAAGGTAATTTAGTGAAGCCAACGTGGGACATATTATAAGCCTGAGATGGTGATTTCATGTTTTGCAAGTTTTATAGAAGAATCTCAATGTTACTAGCCTTGTGGTTTCTTCAAGTCCCAACACATCTCTAATACAAAACTTTAAGACCAATAGATGCAACTATCCAGGTGTTGAGAAAACTGCGAGGCCCTCCCCTGATTTGATTTTGGGAAGATACATGTCCAAGACTATGACAACAATAAAGATTCAGATGGGAACCATTTCTTAAATGCATAATCCATAACACTTTAGCAAGATTCATTTTACTTTCGTTTCATATACGTGTAATTTCAGTGATCAAGTGAAGTATTCATTTACTGTCATTCACATGGTATTCAGTTCCTAGTGCCCTCAGTTTTGTTTTGATCTTTCATGTCATAAAGATATTCTCGGTGATGGCTGATGAGCATAAAACACTTGCATTTCAGGAATATTTGGTGAATGGTCATAGTCAGGGGCTTGGTTTTCAAGGGTTTCATCAACCCAACAGCTCCCCTTCTGGTTTGCAAAATATAGCGGTTAGCGCCCTCGATATAACTACTTTATTGGACTGTCAACAGTTCACTCTGGATGAGGAATTTGACCCTGGTATTTTAGTTGGCACCAATAACACTGAAGAGTGTGATAAAAATGCTGAGAGTTACAATCTGCAGTATATCAGCCCTCTGCCTTCTGCTTTTATGGGGCCCAAATGTGCATTATGGGACTGCACCAGGCCTGCTCAAGTAGCCGAATGGTTAGAGGACTACTGTAGCAGCTTTCATGCTACCCTGGCCTTAAATGAAGGTCCCCCCGGCATGACTCCAGTTTTGCGGCCCAGAGGCATTGATTTGAAGGATAATTTACTATTTGATGCTCTTATTGCAAAGATGCAGGGTAAGAATGTTGGTATTCCTCAATGTGAAGGGGCTGCTGTCATGAAATCCCCATGGAATGCTGCAGGTAACTTGCGTGCCTCCCCCTTTCTCCCTTTCGCTTTAAATTTCAAGTGCAACTTCTTGTTACATTGC
The DNA here is from genome assembly GCA_032356905.1 of Salix exigua. Lineage (NCBI taxonomy): Eukaryota > Viridiplantae > Streptophyta > Magnoliopsida > Malpighiales > Salicaceae > Salix > Salix exigua. The sequence continues at coordinate 11,294,929 of CM063600.1, forward strand.
ATATTTGCTCCACAGCATTCTTGCTCTTATTCAGTAATGGTGAATGATTCATTTTGATACCGTATAAGATTCATCTGTGATTCAGATCCCTATGTGGTATGCCAATTATTTGATGCGGTATAAGATTGATCTATGATTCAGATCTCTATGTGGTCTGCTAATTATGTTTCTTCATGTGCTTTAATATGGTCCAAAAAGATGTCATCTTATTTTGGCTAATTCATTTTGTTTCCATGTGTAGAGCTTTTTGATCTCCGATTACTTGAGGGTGAAACAATTAGGGAGTGGCTCTTTTTTGATAAGCCTAGAAGGGCATTTGACAGCGGAAATAGGAAGCAGAGGTCATTGCCAGACTACAATGGGCGTGGTTGGCATGAGTCAAGAAAGCAAGTGATGAAGGAGCTTGGGGGCCAGAAGAAATCCTATTATATGGATCCACAGCCTACAGGCTGTCATGAGTGGCATTTATTTGAATATGAGATCAACAACTGCGATGTATGTGCATTATATAGGTTAGAACTCAAACTTACTAATGGAAAGAAGTCTCCCAAAGGAAAAGTTTCAAAGGATCCACTCGCTGATTTGCAGAAGAAAATGGGAAGCCTCACTGCTGTTGCGACTACAGATAATAGCCCCCCTTTTAAAGGGAAGACAAAGGCTGATAGAGAAACTGATTCTGGAGAAGTTAATTATTGCTGATGATTCTTAAGCAAGTAATGGCTGGTGATTCTGTAGAGAAGTAGTTTTCTGCTTTAGTAATATCTTGGCATTACTTCTCTTTCCAGTTAGCAATGGCAGACACTCATCTGTTCTCTTGATTCGGAGAGATCCAAGTTTTGTATATTGCTGGCAGATAATTAGCGTACAGAGTAATCAACTACACCTTCAATAGCTGAGTTGGAGACAAAGGCGAGTACTAAAGAGGACTTCTCTAAGTGTACAGTAGATGATATCAGTTTTATCGGCGTGTAAGAGCATGGGACAACTGAGGTTTAACTCATTCACCTGAACTCATAAACTGCACTTTCCGGGGGATGGGCTTCCTCGAATCCTAAAAAAATATATCAGCTTTGTACAGTATATGATTACCAGTTTTAGTATTTGTGTGCCCTCCTATCAAGGCTATATATATATTATGATACTGACAGCATATTTGAAATCTGGATGGATGTGCATGGATATTTAAGAGAATAATATAAATTATTTTTGTATAATATGATTTAATAGTTTTGAATTAAGATGCTTATTTGATAAGATATAATGAAAAGTTAGTTACTAAATCTCCTTAGAAATGTATTACAGAACAATAGGTCCGGATCCTCCACGTCCTCAACAGGTTATTGAGTAATTTATACTTCAGTCCCTGAGTTTTGAATGCAATTACAATTTAGTCTTTCATGTTTTAGAACCTATAGCCAAGTCCTTCAACTCTTTTCGTAATCCCAGCTGTGCCATTTGACGATTTAAATTCTCACAGAAAAACAAAATAGGGCGAGTTTTGAGAAAAAAACAACAATGGTTAACAAAGTTCTGTGTATCACTAACTTACAGGTTTTTTTACGTTATGAATAAAAAATCTCACAATCTTAACGATAAATCCCATGTTTAAAAAGATCAAGGAATTAAGAAGGGAATCTTATAAAAATCAAATTGGATACTAATATGCTTTAACCTAGCTTGTAGTTATTGACCAAGTATGAGAGATAAAACGACATTGTGTGTTCTTCCAGCTATTTCCATGTATTTTCCACATGTTTTCATTTACTGCCTTATGATTTTTAGTCTTGGGATTGTTATCTAGCATTCTTTAATCAAACCTAAATTTTCTTCATTGTCCCAATCTTCCTCCCCCTGGTCTTCATCTTTAATTCAATCCTTTTTTTAGCACAGTCCATGTAAGTTTAATAAACATGAACAATGATGATTGATTTATTAACGGATAGATAGATTTCACGTACAGATGAGCAGCATCACAGCAATTAGGGTTGTCACCCCGGTTTCTTAGTAAGGAAACAATCAAACTACAGCTCGAGAAAAGAAAGCGATTCAGGCCACTATTGCTGAGCTGAAGACCATGAATTGGCGTCGATCCAGTTAAATGCTATGGGGCTCAAAAAGGCGTCAGGGATGCCGAGCGAACTGACCAATGCAAGTGCATGTGGCCGCAATTCTCTGCAGAGCTTCGTCACCTCCTTCCTCACAGCAGCTGCATTGTCTGTTGATAAGTATCCATACCGAAGAAATGCGGCGTCTTCTTCCAGACAGATCAAGGCGTACATGGATCTCAACAATCCCAGGACATTCTGCAGAGGAAGCAAACCCACAAACTCAGGAACAGAATAAGGTTCTCCCTTCTCTAACATCTTACATGTTCCCTACCAGACATTTTAGGCTAGATGCTGGTGTTCCTTGTCGGTCAAAATTTTGGAAAAAGTATTGAAGACTGCAGTAGAATTTCTGGTGTGATTAAGAAAGCTTAAACATCCCTTCTGACTTTCGATTCATACTATGTGATTGTTTGAGAGTGTAGTTGAAGTTGTTTTTGAAAGTGTTTTTCATTCAAAAATACATAAAAATAATATTTTTTGATATCAACACATGAAAATATCTAAAAACACGGTTGCAAATAGGGACTATATCTCATTAGCTCAAATGATTCTTCCATGGCCCACTTCCCTAAACTCTTCTAACCACTCATCAGATTCCATAAATTATTATTTTTTGGTGAATCAGAGAGAGATTTTACCAAGGCATGGTTAGAAGAACTTCAACTCACGAATATATTTCCCTTCAAGAGTTCTTATATATGTATTAATTCTGGTGTAATTCTTATTATGCTAGGACATCACAAAATGGTTTAAAGCTTTGCAAACTAAATCATTAGGTTAATGTGTACATAAATACAAGAGTAATTTGTATATTTCTTACCTTCAAGGGACCGGCAGACACATTTGACTCAGTATCAATGAAGGTCTGCAGAATAGCTCTGTCAGAGAAAGCTCTGCCCAGGTCTTCTGCAAGTTGATAGCTCTGGTGCAAATAGTTGAAGCAAAATCTCATCAGCAACAACAATCAGAATGACAGGAGTGGAACAAGAAATCAGCAACTTTATTACCAGAAAAGCATCCCTACCAGAATAAATGCTCGCTCTTTGCTTTCTCCATTTGATTGATAAAGTGAGATTTCTGCAGCAAATCGGTTCAGAAGATCTCGTTCCCTCAAGCAGTGAGCATTCATCTGATGCACACAACTGGTTAGGCATACGAGCATGTGTCGAGAAAGGTCATTGTTCTTACAAACTTAGACAATATATTACCTGGAATTGGCTGCTCCTGAGGGTAGTGCTTGTAAGATTAGATTGAATTACAGGGACAGGTCCATTCATGTGTTCTAATCCCAAACCTTTGAAAGGTTTGTTTTTCTTGTTTGCAGCTACGTATTCTGAAAGGAGTGCCTTGCTGACCTGAAACAAAAATTCACTGCTTCAAACCAAAATCTTAAAGAAATATATGCTAGTAAACTTAATTCCATTTAAATTGTAAAACATCAGTTCTTGGATGTTCTAAAATAAGTAACAAAAGAATCAAGTCCACGTACAGACAAGCTCAAAACCATTGTTAAACTAAAATCCTTGTTCAATCTACTTGGATTACACCTACATCACCACATAGATCTTAAGTCCTAGTCACCTTTTTTCATCCCCATGCCAACTCCCTGATCCCCACCCTGCAACCCGACCCGCCCAAAACCCAAAACTAAAAAACTTAACTGTCATTGAATAACTTTCACCCAGATGAAGGCAATACACTGTACCTGCTGCATGAGAACATTGTTGTCCCCCTCAAAAGTAGACTGGACATCAAATTCACCTTTCATATGACCAACTCGATTTTCAGTCTTCAAACCTTGTCCTCCACAAGCTTCACGGCATTCCTAATGAACATGAATACAGTGAAATTCAACAAGGCTTTTTACCATAAACCTAAATTTCATATGCAGTTCTAGGCCCTCACCTGGAGGGTTCTCATGTTATGCCACGTGAAGATAGCCTTGAATGCACTCGAAACAACATGAAGGGTTTTGGCTGATTCAGGGGTTCTGTTCACGTATAGCATTTTCAAGTAATTTCCGCCAAAACTCATAGCATACCTGCATGAAAAGGGTTCATTCCACGGGAAAGAGAAAAGGAAAATAAGTCAGAATGAGAGTTTTATTTATTTAAATTACAAGCAATAAGCAGATGTGAGGTATAAGTTGCATGGCCAGTTTACAGAGCTAGCATTGCCAAGGGCATTGGAGGATTCATTGCAAATGGAGCATCTACTATTCACAGAACTAGTGCTACACTTTAAGGATATGATTTTGTTGCACAATAAAAAAGGTGTTTTGATAAGAAAAAAAACAACGGGATGACATTTTCTGATTTTTCCAGACCATAGTCTGCAAGATCCCAATCATCATGACAACATTAAACATAAAAACAGCACAGTAATCCTTTTTTATGGAATTCTAGAAAAAGGAGAATGCCAGACTCGGCAATAATGACAATGGCTCCACGAAAGTGTACTAATGAATAAACACAGTTATTGCAGATTACGCTGGACGATTACTGGTTTCATACTGGGGCTTGTGCAAATTGTACAACTCCTCAGATGTAAAAAAGCAAAAACTTGAGATCAATTGAAACTTCAAGTGTTGCCGTGGCTCTTACTACTTTGAAATTGCATGTATGGAGCACAATTTGACACCCCAAAGATTTAATAGATTAGAAATCTCAGTACCAGTGATTAGCAACTACTTAGATACTTACGACTTAGCAAGAAGAGGCAAGAGTCGGCGTTGATGACTTGGATAATCAAGCAAAAGGACTTCAGGTCCATTAGGAGTCATAGAAAATGCCCGCCTACTCAAGGCATACCTAATGGCAATTGCCAAACCAATCTGACAAGAGAAGAATTACATCCATATTAATGGAAAATCGAGCAGCCAGTTATGAAAGCATGTTATAAATACACATACACCATGAACACAAAGCTTTAATCTTCAGAAAATAATTCTGAAAATGATTCTCTGTATATAAATGAAAACTGTCGTAATTCTATACCTTTGAAGAGTAAATTGCACTAGTAGCAATAGTTACACGACCAGATGTCAAAGGAGCCAAGAATGCTGCAAACCTCTGGAAACAAACACGAGTCCATCACAAATGACTTATTTGATTTCTCGACAATTAAAGACCATGAAAGAAGCATGAAATAATTACTTGATCTGGGTCTTTTATTGCACTCAGATACTGACCATCTGGTGAAACATCAGCAACCAAATTCAACAAGTTCTCTCTGGGGATCCGCAGATTGTCAAACCTGAAAACAAGTCCCCAAAATTCTCATCATGTACTTGTAAAACAATAGCTGACAAGAGAAGAAAAGTGTGATTAATACCAGATTCGACCATTATCAACACCATTCAAACCAATTTTGTGGCCACAATCAGCTATACAGATGTTTGGCAATATGTTTCCATTTACATCCCTGATCTGGGCTATAAAGGCGTGGACTCCTTCATTCACCCCATTTATGATGAGCTGAGAAAAGACTATAGTGTGCGTTGCATGCTGAATACCAGTAAAATTGTGTCAAAATACACAAAATTGTGTACGGGAGAATGGATCAAAGAATGGCCTCAACAAGCAAATGTGTTCAGGAAAATCCTTACATTAGCAGCCCCCCCTATCCAGTACTTCTGAGCTGATTCACAGGGGGTGTTGATTACAAACTCTCCCGTCTTCGAATCATAAGTTGTGACTGTTTCAATTCCTCGGACCTGAAAACATCAAACAAGGAAAGAGGTCCACGACAGAGCATAAGTAACCAGATAGAAACCTTAGTGATGACGCGCAAAAAAAATGGCAGCCTTCACATACATTACTTCCATGCCCCAGCTCAGTCATCGAAAAACAGCCTTTCATGGCATAAGTTTCAGTGTCTCTTAGCCACTTGTCATGGTGGCGTTTTGTGCCCATAAATTGGATAGCACCACCCCTGAAATTAATTAGCAAAAAAATAAAATTCAGTGAACAAACTTTCTTCTTAAACCCTAAAACAAGCCCTGCTAAATTGAACAAAAACAAAAATTCAACAGAACAATTTTTGTCTTCAGTATTCCTGCTAAATTGAATCCAGTACAAAAGTTCAGCACTATAAGCCAGTTGTACAAAAAAAAAATTCAATAATGCTGGAACACAGGATTTTTTCTTTTACCAGTATGAAAAAGTCAATTTTTCTAGCAGTAATCTCATTAATTATATGGGGAAAAAAGAAAAGGACTTGTCCTTTAAAGCACTAAAGTAAGCTTCCCTTTCTGATTTCACGATTCATGATACATTTGCAACCAGAATTTTCATTTAATTCCCAACAACCAAAAGAATATCAAAGAACAAAACTATTTAGATTTAAAAGTAGAATTTCACCCTTTTTCTCAAATTTTCTCAGCAACCAAATAGACAATATAACAGCTCCATATTTACCACACCATTAAGGCCCCGTAAATCAATAAGAAACTGACAGAAAAACTAACACTAACCCATAAATCCAAAACCCAAAAACAAAATTAAAGAAAGAAAAAAAATAGAAATGAAAATTAATAATCTAATAGCAATCCATTATTCCAAAAAAGAAATCAACGCAGTACCATAAAAAGAAATGAACACCAATCTTGACAGAAAGAGAGTGATCAAAAATCTGAATAACTTCAAGCAAGGACAACTTTTTCAATTCAGCTTCAACCCCTTTTTTTGTCATCCATCCATCAAAAGCACCTCTTTCTAACAAATACTCAATCCTTTTCATAGTCATCTCTCTTTGCTGCTCCATTGTCTGATTATAATCAGGGCTTACGAACAACCTCCCACCTCTCTCTTTCCCATTAAACACTCTCCCTTGTTTGATAACACCAAACAACCAGTCCCTGTCCTCTAAGTTGTGGAAGTCAAGAATTTTTCTCATTTCTTTGATGTCAAAATCGAAACTTTCTGTTGATTCTGGTGGGGTGTAGCTTAAACAAGAATTTGATTGAAGACAAGAAGTGGGTTTTGAAGGATATTGAACAAGATGGTTGTTTAGTATTCTGGTTCTACGTGAAGCTGTGTTGATTGATGATTCTTGCGCCATCTTTTTTTCTGGTTTTCTGAGGTTTCCGTGTTCTAGTTTCAGTTTTCTCTCAGAGATCAGAAGACTTTTGGAGATGTAGATTGAATAATGAAGGAAGGTGTGAAACAGATTATAATCTTTTTAAAAAGGAAGTTGTTGGGTGTCTTTTCTTATTTGACAGTTGTGTTCTTACAAGTATTATCAAGAAAAAATGGATTTTTTTCTTGTTTTTACAGATAAACAATATTTTTCAAAATCATCCCTATAATTATCCAAAACTTTTGCAAAAGGAATTCCTTTTCTTTTTTAACAAAGGCTCAAACCCAAGACCCTTTAATTAAAATGGAAATACCAATTTCAGCTAAGTTATATCTTGAATATTAATTTTATTTTCATCTCATACCATACAAAATTACAAATAATTGTTCATTTAAAAGCAATTAATATAAATTAAGAATAGCTAAATTTCTTTACATATATCGAGTTAAGTGATAAAAGTCAAGTAAATATATAAAAGCAATTTATATGATATAAATGTAAATAAGATAGGTATAAATTTTATAAGATTTTGCTAATTTCAATTTTAGTTCAGCTGTTATTTGTTTCAAATATGTTGTATAAATAATATCTCAAAAACAGTATTCTATTTCTTTTAGGAATTACACTTTATGGGAACTATATGGATGATATGGGAAGAATTTAAGCAATTGAGAATAAAATGAGATATTGTTAAATACACAAGGATCATAATGTAGTTTATTCCAAATAGAGCACGAAGCCACACCGAAATTCTGATATTACCATCACTAATACTGCTAGAAAATTTTTGACAAAATAATTTCAACAATACCAAAAAAATAGAATAGAATGGATCACACGAGTTGTTCAAAGCTGTTATGGTTTACTCATGATTCCGTTTCGTTTCGTTCACAAACCGATATAAAACAGTGTCGTTTTCATCTCGGTTTTAATTCCGGTCAGTTCTGGAAATTTCAGTCAAATTCTGGTCGAAACGTCTCGGTTCCGTTTCGGGTTCAAAACCTATTTTTTTATTTTTTAAAAATTATTTTTAACATCTATACATCAAAATAATTTAAAAACACCAAAATATTTTAAATAAAAAGAATTCAAATTTTAATTATACTTGTTAAATTAATATTTTTATATATAATTAATTATATATAAACGAGTATAACATTAACACAATTCAAAACCATAACGTTCCGTTCGAACCAAAAACCAGAACGAAATTGATAATTATGGGTTGACTTGTATTTAGACAACTTTTGTCGAGCTTCGAGATATCTTCAATATCTTTTATTTCTATATCCTCTCTCTCTTGTGTCTATTAATCTTCTAATTTGTAAAATTGCAAATATCACTTCATAGTTTATCGTATTTTTTAAAAATAACTATAATAGATTTTCAAAAATACTCCTAATAAAAAATTGTGGAAACTAGTTTCAAGTTATAATCTTTCAATGTCAACATTTTTTTATTAACAAAAAGTAAACGATTCCTTTTTTATTTTATTATTTAGTACTGCAAGCACTACGTAGTAGGTGTAATGTCACAGCAGGTAGGTGGCCCGAAACGACGACGCTCGCGATATGGTTGGGCCACAAATCGGCAAGGCAATGTCCATAACAGATTCCGGCGAGCCTGTCCCGCTGGTCGCCTCTCCTCCTGTCGTTTCCTAAGGCAGAGAGAGAGAGAGAAGAATACGTGGCGGCAGTAACGACTGTCTGAAAAAGCATAAAATCATAGTAGCCGTTGATTGAGTTGTGGTTTTATTGAGATCCGTGTAAGAATTCAGAGACTGTTAAACTGTTCCTATTTTCTCAGGTTACTTTATAATTATTGGGATTTGACCTTTGGAACCAATCTACGTGTTAGGTGTGCTTCCAACCCAATTACACACGTGCTCTTTTTCTTTTTTCTTAGTTAAATCTACTGTGTCCAGGTTACCTGACGATGTTAATGTTGTTTCGATTACCGTTTTTGTATGTTTTGATTTTGAAGTGTTTTTTCATGTTGTTTTTGGATTATAATATTTATATATAATTAATTATATATAGATAAAAAAATTAAAATATTAATTTAACAAGTATAATTTAGATTCAAGATAAATTAACTTTAAATTATACAATACAAACACAAAGTCAAATAAATATAATATCAAAATTAAAAACATCTCTAAAATTCCAAAATATTATGATAGTAAAATGTTTTAAAATAAAAAAAATATTATAATTTTGAGTAGGAACGGTACTAAGACGTTCCGGCCAAAATTTAGCCAGAATTTTCGGAACGGGCAGGAATTGAAACCGAGACAAAAACGACGCCGTTTTAACTTGGTTTTTTACCTCAACACAAATATTCATACTTGTAAAATTTATATTATATGACTGATAAAATTTATTAAAGTTGAATAATATAAATGTTATAAATACTATTGAATTAAAAAAAATTAAAAAAAATATAATAGTCAGGTGGCGGGTTGAGGTTTTAAAAGCTCAGTCCTTGCCCCCGGGCCCTTGCATGCCTAAGCCTTTTCTTTAGGTCTGGGAGCCCGGCCCATTCTTGTAGACCCAGAAGTGCCAAATTTCAAAATCATTACCAAATTTCTATAATTATAATTACTTGAGGGTATTATAATTATAGTATTTTTGAGTTAAAACTATTAAATATTTTCATTTATTTTATAATAATATGTTTTATTAATCATCCTGCAATAATCATGGTAGTTAGTGATAATATTGTAAGACTCATAAAAATTGATACTTTCAAAAGGGATAGTAATATTTTTTATTTCATAATAATTAATAAGTAAAAGATTGTTGATTTCCCAAAACTGTATATCAATTATCTTATTATTATTTTAAAAAAACATAGTTAATTGTTCTATGATATGATAGTTATGGAAAACTAAATTAAGAAACTTTATTTTTATTTATTTATTTATAGAGGAAAAAGAAATACAATTTGTGTTTTAAAAGTGATTACAAACTAATTGTGTATTCGTATTGCATTATTATTACAAACTCATTATAATAATTAAATTATTTTAGAATAACCACAGCAAACTCCAAGGAACAAACTTACAAAAGAATAATCAGAAAAAGGAATGAGAATCAAAATGCAGGAGCCTATTCTCAAGCTTTCTCTCTCGACCTCAACATCTGCTAAAAAACTTCTAATACAACACAACATATCTGGTAAACAAACACACACACTACAGCTATCCATCTGAACATTCATGTTGTCCGAAATCCGACTTCAAATAATGAAAGTGGAAGTTATAAAAGAGGAGAAATTGTTACCGGCAATACTTCATTTCTCAATCTATTTCTGACTATACGGAGCAGCATCCAGCCTTTTTCACAGCTGATACATCATCTTTGCCGACATTAATGGTCTGTCCCTTGGGCAAGGCGGCAGGGTCATCGCCGACATCTAGAGCCTTCCGGCTGACTACTCGGTAAATCTGAGTGAGCACTTCAGTGAAAGCATTTTCAACATTCAGGGACTCCAGGGCAGAGGTTTCCATGAAAAAAGTGCTCTCTTTCTCAGCAAATGCAGTGGCATCCTCGGTAGAAACTGCACGCAGGTGACGCAAATCTGCCTTGTTTCCCACGAGCATAACTACAATGTTGGATTCGGTGTGGTCACGAAGCTCCTTTAGCCATCTCTCCACATTCTCAAAAGTGACATGTCGAGTGACATCGTAGACAAGCAAGGCACCAACGGCTCCTCGATAGTATGCACTGGTAATTGCTCGGTATCTGCATTAATGAATGCAAAAAACGATGAAACATGGCCTCCCTTACTTATTATATAATCTGTGGAAATAATTCTGTTTGTTTATATATATTTATATATAACATGGTTATGTTCCTGATACTAGAGAAAGAAAAGGTGTAATCAAAGTACAATGCAAGAATTTTTTGTTCTTCCATTCTCTCCCTTTCTTTCTACTTGTGTCAACAATAACACGTACAAGAGCAGATTCCATAATACTCTCAATCTCTCAGGGTGGATTGCAGAATGAAGAAAGAAAATAAACACAGAGATCAGATAAAATTACTAAACTATCGTATTTCTTGTTCTCATTACTTCTGTCTTTTACCTTTGATCCCTTCTTAAGCAAATTCTAAATCTCCAAATAGAACAATTCAGGTCATTTCAGCTCCTAACATTTTTGGCATGGGAATCTCATTTAGATCTTATTTTCTATAGAGTATATTTTCCTTTCATGCAAAAAAATAAAAACTACAGATTAAGAAGGCCATTTACTACTCTACAACTACAACCAGAGCATATCATAGAAAAACTTGATCTCTGACCAATTAAATACATATTGTGATCTACTAACACCCTTTACCATCTTCCAAAATGCAAAAACACTAAAGCATAAAAAACCCCAATAAGAAAAGAAAGAAAAAACAAAACTTTATAGCATCAACCGCTCAAAGGCCTACAGATCTAACAAACCCAAATGCAGATTCACAAAACAAGAAAAAACATTGCTAGAAAACTAGAAAGATCCACGATTTGAGATTAAGAAAACAGGACTAGACCTTTCTTGGCCAGCAGTGTCCCAAATCTGAGCCTTGACAACTTTATCATCAACATGGATACTACGAGTGGCAAACTCAACACCAATAGTGGATTTGGATTCCAAACTGAATTCATTTTTCGTAAATCTTGACAAGAGATTGGATTTTCCAACACCAGAATCACCTATTAACACCACCTTGAACAGATAATCATAGTCATCATCAGCCCTGTAAGCACCCATTTTCTTCGCTAAATTTCTTGTTTTTGTTATATGGGAAAGGAAATGGAGAGTAATAAAGGTTTGGCCTTTTTATGTTGTGGGGTTATATGTGGATCTGTGTTATAGAGTTTTTGAATTTTAAACTGTTGAACATTCTTTGCTTTTTCTTTGAGGGAGGGAGGGAGGGAGCTTCTTGTGTGTTTTGTATAGAAAGGTGTTACATTCGAGAGAGGCATTCTCTCAAAGCTTTAGCAATAAAATATTAAGGTTGCATATTCATTTTTCATTTTTTTACTATAATTTAATTAAAATGGAAATTTGTTTTCATTAACTAATAACTAGTTACTGTATATTAAAATTATTCTCATACACAAAAAAATATTTTCTTTTCAGTTATTCTGAAAATTAAATTTGGAATGATAAATATGAAGGATAAACTCACTTATCAATTATACTAGATTTTTCATATAAAATAATTCCACCATAAAAGAGTTGAAATGAAATGATCCGTGAGAAAACAGGAAGGGAAAGTGACAAAAACCTAGAGTAGAGTTAATTTGTTCACGTTATATTTGTTTTCTCACAAACAACCCGTGTCCATTAGAGCCATCCCTTCCTGTTAAAACATTTAAAATAAATAAATAGGCATCAAATTGATAATAAAAATAATTATGGGCATTTTGCTGTAAAAGTTGCTTCATCACAATTCAAAGTAAAAAACTTGTGATTTGTTATTGAGTTCCCATCAGAATGTGTATTCGTAAAAGTTTGAAACAAATAATTTTATTCGTTTACTTGAATTCATAAAGTATATTTTTCGAAAGCTAAAATTCAATAAAAAATTCACAAAAAACAATATCAAAATAAAAACAGTAGAATCGAAAAAAATAGTTTTTTTAACATTGTTTCTAATTGCTATGCATTCATTGATTTTATTTATTTATAATTAATTTTATTTTCGGGACAATTTTGAAAATTTATAGTTCACCTTAAATTAACTAATTGGCTTCTAGCCTTCAAGATATTTGAAGAGGTATAGCACAAAATGGCAGAATCAATCAACATTATTATGAACATGGATTTATTTAATCACCAAAAGGGAGAAGAAAAAAAAGGTGGGCGTAGAAAGGTCGTTGGTTTTCCATTAATTGAAAATCGTGTTCTCCATCATGAATTTTAATATTTTTAATCATGTTCAACGGTTCAACTTTCAACTTTTCTTCGAGGGATTACACTTCCAGATGAAAATCTGATGTGAGCACGAAAGTGGGATGCCGACAACATTGTCATTGTCGTTTTCATTTTCATTCAACAAAGGGACAAGAACATGTAACGTTCATATTTTTTTCCATATCTGCAGGCATATATCTAGAAGATGATTTCAAAGATTGGTCCTTGTACAGTTGAAAATTCATAGAAACTTCGGAAAACGTCCCCCTTAGATTAGTCCTTAAGCCTGGAAACAGCAGTAGCAACAGAAGGTTTCTCTATTACATATCAATATGATGAGTTTATCAATAATTATTGTTTCAAGACCAAAAATGTAAGATCCCTTGTATTATTTGTCAGTATGGTATTTTCTAGCATTACCTATATAGAGGCAGGCAAAAAAATGAGTACAACAGGCAACAGCTTCTGGTACACTCGATGCTTTTAGGGTGCAAAATGCACAAAATTGTGTCAGATAGATTTCACTCCTTCAGCCTTTTACTCATGCTTTTACGCTTGTTAACTTCCAGGTATCTTTTTCTCAACCGGATGGCCTTAGGTGTGACCTGCAAGGACAAAGATTGCATCAGACACGTTATGGAAAAAGGCTCACTGCCATTTGAATATATACAAGACCTAAAATATGCAGCTAAGCAGCATGTTAAGGAGCTAAGGCTGAACCATTTCTTTTTTTTTTTGGATTCAAGGAAACCCCGCCCCCTGAAAAGCGTATTTTATGGGCCCAGATGAGCGAGTAAAACCCCGACTATCCTAGACTTTTACAAGAAGTGTATGTCCTGACTTGAACTCAAGACCTGCTGTGCAGATCTCAAGCTCTCTGTCATCACGCCGTACCCCTTGAGGGCAAACTGAACCATTTCGTAAGAGCTGAGTTCTATGCAAACAATGTGTTAGTATGGGGTCTGATATTTGAGACAAACAATCAGAGCAAAAAGTTACCCCTGTGACCCTGTCAACCAAAAATAGAAAAGAGAGTATTAAGAGAAATGTACCTCAATAAGCTCATCAGAAGCTACATAACCAATGGCTTCTTCGAGTGTCATCTGCACAAAATTGTTTTATGACATTAATAATCACGTGTAAATCTAGGAAGTTTTAATTCATAGCATGCCAAAAGCTGCCTATGATGTCTACAGCTGCCAATTGTTCACTCCCTAACCATGAAGAATTGCAGAATGCCATGTCAACGGAAGAAGGATAGGAAACACCCAATTGTGAGAATAGAAGAGATCAAAGATCAAGAATTTTCCCATTGCATACCAAGCGAGGTGGAGAGAGTTTCACATTCTCATCCTTGTTAGCAGACCGCATGTTACTAAGTTCCTTTGCCCTAACTGGGTTGACCTGTTTAAGGAAAAAATTAGTATCATTGAATAATAAACGAGAATGGATAGCATGGGAGGCATAAATCCTTCTTACATCAAGATCGGTATCCCTTGAATGTTCACCCACAATCATGCCATCATATGTCTGCAAAATGAAGGAAATGAAAGTAAGCATACACGCTTTTGCCTTCAAAAACAACTTTAGCCAGTTAATGGCCACTGTCCTAGGATAACCAACAGGCCCAAAACTGCAGTGAATGAATTATGATATAATCAACTTTTCATAACTCGTGAATTCCATATCAGTCCAACTTGTGCTTGGAGCAATGACAAGATTGGTAAAGCCTTGATAGCATGAAAAATGGTTCACGAGAGAGATATCCTATGTATATCATTAACAAAATCTTTTGAGAGCACCTATTTTCAGGATATAAGTAATGTAATACCATAGGAGATGTATCGAGAGAGATATCCTACCGAATAGTTATTACGAATCAGGACTTAAAAAATGAGTCATCAGAGCAGGAATTAAATTTCTCTAGGCATGTTTAACATGAAGAGGCATGGGAAAAATGTAAGAACATGTCTTTACAGTTACAGAAAAACACAGATTCAACGGTGAAAAGATAAACAAACAGGAAGGCATTTTCATTTTTGTAAGAAAACAACCTCCATCCCAGGAGTAACAAAGAGTATTCCACGAGGTTCTAGACTCATTAGTGCATAGGCTGTAATAGTACCATAACCCATCGATACCTGTTCAATCAAGCAACCAAAAATAAATCAGGTCCAACACAGAAAATAGTAGTAACAAACAACCAAAATTAAATCAGGTCCAATACAGAGAAATAGTATTAAAAAACACACTTCTCACTTCAATAACAAGAGCAAAACATACAAAAACTACGTCCTCTATTTACCAACACATGATTCATACGGGAAAAAAAAGACTAATGGATTACTCAGGCAATTATACATGTTCCAAACATATAAATTAGGTCTCTGCTAGCAGTGTTTTAAAATTTCTCCATACCCCTTAGATGAGGTTCTTGAGTGGGTATTGAGAAGCTCAATCCAGTGATGCATCAATACCAGGCACGAGAAACAGGATATAAGCAAGTAAACATAATACCATTCAATGAAATTACTCTGCTAAGTCACCACGATCTAGGGAGTGAATGTTTTTAGAAAAACAAGATTGGGAGAGGTTCCAATCTTCATAATCTATGTGTCAAGGAATATTTATAATAGAAAAAATACGCGTCCAGGAGCATTCAAACTCACAAATTATGACTCAAGTATCTGAGTTGTTACAAGTCGCTAATGACAAATAAAGTCACTAATGCTGATTAAGATAAGGTCTACAGGCAAAATCTAAATCTATGTCAAGGAATATTTATAATAGAAAAATACAAGTCCAGGAGCATTCACACCCACAAATTATGACCCGAGTATCTGAGTTGTTACAAGTCGCTAATGACAAATAAAGCCACTAATGCTGATTAACACCAATTTACATGCACAAAAATGGAGGTTGCTAATGTTCACTCAACAAGAAGGTGATTGATTGCCACCTAGCTAGAAAGTTTCCCAACACTAATAGAGTGTTCACATTAAGATATAATGCCCCATGTCAATAATGAGGAAAACCTCAATTAAATCATGAGACATTAGAGAAAAAGATCTTCACTCAATAATGATAACAGTTTGGCTATTCTATAATTTCAAGCAAAAAAAGAATGAGGAAGACATACCAATACTCCCTTCCTAACATTTCCAAGTGGCCCCCGATGTTTTGCATAGGCTGCAGTTAGCAAAATAAGCGACATGAGCACCATACAATAGAAAGAGTAAATTAAGCAAAATATTGGGAAAATTTAAAACATTGAAGATAAATTTAGAACATTGCAGACAATTTTCTTCCTGTGCTCACAATTTAGATAAGATTAATGCCAGATGGGGAAAACTTTTTAGTTGTGTTTGAGTCAGATCTTGCACATTTGTTTGAATAGGAAGAGTGTTGAAAGTTGCAAGTTCTGCCATTTCTGAATCACATCAGTGCATGTAATAGATGTATGGTAGCACCCACATAATGGATGTATTACACATGACATCATTAGCATTTCTCTTGGATAAAAAAAAAATTCAACAAGATAACATGCTCTGAGTTGGCATTGAATGAGATTTGTGAGATCACTGGAAACAGCCAGTTGCCAAAACAAGCCAACCTAACTCTAGAAAGATTTGAAAATTCCCCTCACATTTGTATAGCTGGATAATGGACAGCAATGAGCATATACAACAATTACAAGTGAAACCTCCCAAACTAGAATTTGTGGACTATATATGGGAGGCCAGCACAGATAAACTAGGACCAGAGTAGATGTGAAATTCGGGATCCAATTATATCATACTAAGGATAACACAATTTCCAAGAAAAAAGACAAGGAAACAGAATCTCAAGTAGAGCATACTCAGGAAAGCACGATGCATAAATCCAGTTCCACGTGTGTCACTGCTGAACACACTTCTGTAACCAACCAGGCCTCTGCAGAACACAATGAAAGAAAAGCAAGTTATACAATTAGTGGCTTGATATAGTTCATAGTTGAATCAAGTATTCAATAACTCCTGAAAAAAGGCCCTCAATAACTCCAAATAGTAGGCTTATATTACAAGTCACTAACATGGATGTTATACAATCAGTGGCTTGATATAGTTCATAGTTGAATCGAGTATTCAATAACTCCAAATAGTAGCTTATATTACAAGTCACTAAGCTCATGACATCGAAAGGATTAACTTGCAACATAATTGAATCATGCTATGTGCTCAAGCAATCAATGATTGAACTGACGTGAAAATGTTATTGTACACAACATAAAACTCAAGCATGGGGTATTTCAAACTGCAGTGTGCAAAATATGAACTCATTGGATAAAAATCAATAGCAAAGCATGAACTTATTAAATAAAATTTAATAACTTTCAGAAAAAATGTATCCAAGTTCCAAGTCGCTAGGAGCTAAGTTACTCATGTTTGTACCTATGCATATATATCAACAATGAAATGCATAGTGTGCAGAAGGAAAGTATAACCAGTAAAAAAGATACATATATCAATAACATGTCCAAAAAATAATTGCTCTTGTACAGATAAATTATACACCAACCTTGATGGACAAGTCAAGGACAATCTAGTCCTGCCAACATGCCCAGGAACAGGACCCATATCGAGAACCTCAGCTCGTCTATGAGATAAAGCTTCCATTATTAACCCAACATGCTCTTCATTTACCTGAAATAAAATCATATGTGAAAATCTCACAAATCTTGTGAAAATAAAATATTACACGTATAATTTTGAATTCTTACCTCAATGGTCACTTCTTCAATCGGTTCAAGCTTCTCCTTATTCTCAGTTTTATACCTGATTCAACAAAGTAAATTGTCCAAAATTTATAAGAAAAGGGACATCAGCTGGTTATGGTTCCCCCTTTAGCAATGGAAATTAGATTGCAACAGCAGGTGCCTCATTTAACAATCAAACTCACATGACTCTAGGAGGTGAAACGGACAGCTCAAATCCTTCACGTCTCATATTCTCAATCAAGATTCCTGTAAAGCATAAACATCTGAAGTTCAAAACCACATTGAACAGATATTACACTTCATGGTGTCAGAAATTTGTAACACATGAAGAAAAAAAACTGATGTCATTGTATGCCTTAGTACTGTGGATTTTTTATGTATAATATGAAATAGAATAGTACAGCACAATTTAATGTCAAGAAGAACAAACCGAGTTGAAGTTCTCCTCTTCCCTGAACCTCAAATGACTCTCCAATGCCAGGAAGCACATTGATGGCAAGATTAGTTTCAGCTTCAGCCATTAACCGATCACCGATTTTCCCTCCAGTCAGCTAAACACATATCAGAAACACAGAAGTAAAGAAGTACACAATTACTTCTTGTGCAGTGGATAACAATGAAACATAAATAAATATAATGTTTTCCCTAGATTGATGTCAAGCAAAACAATATAGAATCAACATGACATCTTGTAAGATGTTACGGAAATTCAACGTGGAAAACTATGATGTCATTATTGATGACACTCTCATAGTGCCATGACCAGTAACATTATGGAATTCCTTCTAATTTCTTTAAAAGTAAGTCTACAGCGATAGAAAAGGCTTGAAAGTGGGACAGAGCAAGAGATAACCCCTTTTGAGCATCACTCCATAATTTGACAACTTCATCTAATTTATGTGCATTTTTTTTTTCTTTAGCGGGACAATGGGGAAAACCCCCTATTAGATTGAAGAAAATATATGAAAGCAACAAGTCTTAATTGTTAGAATTACATGGCATGCTAATCCTTTATACCTATCGAGAAATCAAGCCTCCTATCAGGAAAAAATCCAAACCAAAGAGATCTTTATCTGCCTATTTGTCAAAAGAGAAGCAAATGAGTGTGCTTTGCAAACAGGAGATTGATTTGTCAATCTACTTCCCAAAATGGATTTAAAATCTGAAAGTTCATTTAATAAAAATCCAAAGAAGACAATCCACAATTAATTAAATATATAGACCTCATTTTCAAGTGTGATTCTCCACCTTATTCATGGCACACACACACACATATGTAAATATTGATTTACATGCATTCTGCATTTTGACAGAAAAGAAAAGAGAAAGACTTACATGGGTTCCATCTCGACCAGCAAGTGGAGAGTCATTGACACCAAAAGTCATAGAAATGGTTGGAGGATCTAACTCAACAGTTGGCAATGCAGTCATAACCTAGAAGATACCATCATGACTAATTTAGAGAATCCAGCTGCTAGCCTTTTAATTGGCATGGTACTTATAAAATATCATCATTGTTTCATGTAAGGAAAAATCAGATCATGCTGAATTCAAGAAAAGCACGAGAAATCACTTAAATTTAGTGGCAAAAACCATATAGATTAAAAGGCAGACAAAAGCCTATATGATTTAAAATGATATATATTAGCATTTATATTTAGTAGTTAGTTAGGGATTTAGTTTCCATATCTACTTAGTAATTCTATTAGGTTCCCTTTTTTTTGGGTGCCTATAAATAAACACCCGACCAGACATACAGTTTGATTGTTGAGCATTGAGTAGAATAAACTTAAGTTTATTTGAGAGAATCGATTCTCTTAATTTTGGTGATCTTATTGGTGGTTCTACACAAAAGGTGCTCACAATGTTCAACATAATGCTGTAACCATAGCATGAATGAAAGAAAGCCCTGGCAATCATTTCAGTTTGTCATTCATAAGATAGTTGCTTGATATTTGAAAGAAAAGTAAACAATAATCTGCTAACAAGCAGCCAAGAGCAGGTATGTAATCAAGAATTCTGTGCGATAACACAGTGGTATATTCAGTTATTTTCCAAACAACAAAAATGTTATGCATAACACATGGCAAAACACCCCACTGACCTCCACATTAGCAACTGTGTTGCCTATTACTGGAGTAGTCATCCCAGCCATGGATATTATATCACCAGCTCCAGCGCTATCAATCAGAGCCATGCTTGTACCCTTCTTTTTCATTAGCTTTGTAATCTACAGGATAAATGATGAATAAGTTATAAATTATCACAGCTGCTACACAGTGCAATCATAGCATTGTTACAGTAAGGTATGGCATATTACATAAAACTGGCAATCATCTTAAAATACAATTATGAAGAATTAAGTATCCAGCCCAAGCTATTTAAGTAATATTATGTTCGGAACCAACGTCAGCCATGCAGTTTTCAGCATAACTAGCTTACCAGATCTCATGGTTTCAATGGAGTCAAATAGAAGTTCTTAATGACGCTAGTGGCGTTTGTCACTGGGTGGTAAGAAAAAAATACTTTAAAA
The DNA here is from genome assembly GCA_032356905.1 of Salix exigua. NCBI lineage: Eukaryota > Viridiplantae > Streptophyta > Magnoliopsida > Malpighiales > Salicaceae > Salix > Salix exigua. The sequence continues at coordinate 11,315,316 of CM063600.1, forward strand.
AATAAGAGATGCAAGTACCTGGGGTTGCTGAAACTTAATAACAGTTGGAGTGGAATCAGAAATGGATAGACAAGAAAATTTTTGCTAGAATTTATAAAAAAAAACAAGTCCAAATATTGAGCATTGATGCTTTTCTATAACCAACCAAAAAGTGAAACTTTTCTTTTGGGCAAGTAAATGAAGCTTTTTGTTCAGATACGATGACAGGCTGAGCTAAAGAAATAAATAGCTGCTGCATGAAGCTTAATGAACCATCTATATAGTTACCTTTTAATTATTGAAGAACAAAGCATTTCTTCTCAAGCATTTAAAATTAGATACAAACCTTTCCTTCTTCAAGTTTTGTAACCCCAGAATCTGTGCTACGTAGTCCATGAATTCTGTCTCCAACACGAACAGCTCCAGAAAAAACACGACCAGTTAAGATTCTTCCAAGATAAAAGTCTTTTTCCATCATGGAAACCTGAAACGCAAATCTAGTTTATTAATTGACAACATGAAAAGAACCCTAATATTTATGGGGAGGACAACACTATAATGAGTTGGGGAGAAATGGCAACAAGATCCTTTTCTTTTCAAATATAAGGAATAATGTGTGTCCTGGATTCTTATCTAACAAGCTTTACTTCCTAGTAATCTAAACAGTTTAGAAATATTTACAGTGCATCATTCTCAATGAAAGATGTCAAATAATCCTAAGACTCCAGATTCATGCTAGGTTTATCTATGTTTTTCCTTTTTTCCTCGTTCTTGAGCTTCAGCCAGTTATTTTGTGTACTTCATGTACAACTATCATCCTAATACTTCTATTCACTTATTAACAAGTTGCAATGCTGTATGATTTCACCCAGGCCATCCAAATTCTAACATAGATTTCAGCATCAGGGCTATCCGAAATCTGCTCTTAGTTTCACATTATAAATACAGAGAAATACCATCAACTATGTCTCTTGCTTATGCTTAATATTGTACAGTGGGTGGGACAAGATGTGTTTTGATATTAGAACAATAGAAGAAAAGAAAGATGAAAATAGAACTAAATTCCTACGATACAATATGCACACAAACATGAGCGTGCATATAAGATACATACATGCAGGCCAAAATAAGAAATGTGCAAGTGCACACATGCCACATTCAGGTGTTCAGAGTAATGCATCTATTAGTGATGAGCACCAACCAGCATCTGGAAAGGGGCATCAAGGCTTGCATTTGGTGGAGGAACATGTCTTATAATGGCATCAAGCAATTGTGACATATTCTTCATATCAGTGGGAGGATCTTTGGTGAAGGAGGAGGATGCCCACCCTTCTTTAGCTGAAGCATAAAGAACAGGAAAATCCAACTGCTCCTCTAAAGCAAAAGGAAGTTATTAAATTGAGAGTTCTATCCACTTTATTTTATCAATCAAGATGGTGAAAAAAAACATTTAAGTTTTCCATTTCCCCTTTTTCTTTCACCTGTAGCTCCAAGATTTGCAAACAGATCAAATACTAAGCTCTCAACTTCATCGCATCTCTCCTCAGAAACTGCACAAATGAGGACCAATAACATGAGAATCCATTTGCTAGTTAAAACGTTTTGTATTAAAAAACACAAAAGGATCAACTCTGTGCGTAAGCAATAAATAAGCAGCTTGAAACTTGAAGTTTGATTCTCACTCCTTATTTAAAAACTCCCATTACATGATGGAAAGATTATGTAACAGCAAAACAATCAACTTTTCATAAAATGAAATCTTAAAAAGCATTCAATCTAACCTGCAGGTCGATCTACTTTGTTCAAAAGTAGAATAGGACGTATACCATACTTCAAAGCTTTAGCAAGAACAAATTTTGTCTGTGCAAGTGGACCTTCACCCGCATCTACAACTAAAATTGCTCCTTCAACCATCCCAACAACCCGCTCAACCTATTATCATCAGAGCTTATGAATATGTAAAATACAATACACGTGAAAAATAGCATAATTGACTTCTAGAATAAAATCAACCGTATTTCACTACACTGCACAACCACTTCAACCAGTAGATTGGGAATTCTACTGTATTTAACTCCTGAGACCCTAACAATAGTCCTATAAATAAAACCAAAAGAAGGCATACCTCACCACCAAAATCAGCATGCCCCGGTGTATCGACCATGTTTAGCTCATTGTCCTTCCATGAAATTGATGTAACCTGCAAACAACAATTCCTTCATCAGATACAAACATCGAATACGAAAGACTTCCACTTAACTGACAGTCAAATCTAGAAGTACCTGACAAGCATAAAATTAAACATATTGCATAAATCTTATTACATAGACAAAAACACTGGAGAAATTTCTCCAAAAAATGATTTTTCTGAATATAAAAATGTTAGTGGGCGAAAATACTGAATTGGTTAACAATTAAAACAAAAAATGAGTGACCTTTGAGGATATGGTGATTCCTCTCTCACGTTCAAGGTTTATAGAATCCATGGCTCTCTCATGGGGTATATCAGCTCCACACTGCCTCAGCAACCGATCCATTAATGTTGTCTTCCCATGATCGACATGAGCTATGACAGCAACGTTTCGTAGTCTACTTGGATCCAAGGATGGATTTGGCGCTGCTGTAGTGGCAGTCGATGCGGAGGCGGTAGAGAAGAAGCGGGGGATAAGGGTGGCGCGTGTGGAAAAGGGTTTTCTGGTGGTGGACCAGAGAGAACGGAGGAGTGGAGCTACCATTTGTTTGAGAAGTAAAGCGATAAAAAATGGGAAAACAGACACCGAGGTTTTGGTGTGGTCTTTGGCGTTGGAGGTGTGGTGCTATGTAGGGTTTAAGAGTTGCTTAGGATATTTGTTTTTAATTTTTTTAGGTTAATTTGACATGTAAGGGTTTTGGAATACGGGTATTGATTTGTTATATTTTTCTCATTCAATTTTTGATAATCGTTTTTTATTAGTCTTTTTTATTTTTTTAAAGTTTGTTTGGAAGTATGATTTTTATTGTTTTTAAAATTATTTTTTATTTAAAATATATCAAAATATTATTTTTATTTTTAAAAAATTATTTTGACATCACTATATGAAAATTATCTAAAAATATCAAAAAAAACTTAATTTAAAGTAAAAAATAAAAATAATTTTTTTTTTCAAAATCATTTTCAAAACGCAATTTCTAACATCCTTTTAATCAATGAACCTTAGGTTTTTTAAGACTTTTTTTTGGTATATTTTCTTACTATAATTTTAGTAAGTCTTATAGAATTATATTTTATAAACGATGAAATGCTATTTAGAATTATTAGAAAAAATTAGAATCATTATGAATATGTAATAATAAAGAAATATTAATGAAATAAATGCAACTTAAAAAAAGATACAATCTATTATGGGTTGCAATAGTTACTCATAATATTTTATTTTTTTGTCATTTGTTATTATTTATTTATTTATTATTTTTTATTGAGTTTGATATTTTGTTTTGGTTGGTACTATTGCAATGTTTTTGATATATCAAGTTAATTTTATTGATTCAAATCAATTAAATTTTAAAAATTCAATTTCAAACAAAAAACAATATGTTGAAATCAACAAATTTATTATTATTATTTAACACGTATAACTTTTAGTTTATTCTATTAAACACACATTTAAATTTTTTAATTTGTAGTTCAAATCTTTCTTGATGCTAAAATAATGCCCATACAAAAATGTTAGATAAAATAAATGGGAAAATGGGATTTTATGTTTCTTAAATTATTCAAACGTTTATGTAGTCTAATAGTTTTATTATACATCATTTATCCCTGTATTTCAATCAAGTCCATTGAAGTTTAAAACATAATACATTTAAATTTAAAAAAAATAGTGTTTAAATTTATTTTGATGTGCTATATTAAAAATAATTTTAAAAAATATTATTTTAATAAATTACTAGATAAAAAAATATTTTTAAAAAAAGATTGTGGAAAATCTTCATCTGCATGCTCAATTCACTGTTTTATCTTTATCTTTTTCATTCTTTTACAGTTGTTATCTATTTTTAGATTTCTTTTTTTAAACACTAGGGCCTCCCTAGATCTCGAATTTGATCTTCTATTTTATAACAACAAAAAAAAAAGATTTCTCCCATGATCTTGCCCCCTCTGATTCTACCTTTTGCTATTCCATTCAAAGAGAGCAAGATATTTGCAGTAAGATTCTTGGGGTACAATATCTGCTGCATTGTACATCACTCTCAACATGGCCTTCTTCTGCTGTTCATAATTCATGTTTTGGTGAGTTTGATAGGGTTGCTCCACATCCACCAGGGCATTTTCGTGTAGATTAATCGGTTTAGAGATCATAATCTTGGTGTTTTGATGCACAAATTTTACAATCCAAAACATGATAACAGAAATAGTAATATTTGATAGGAACATAATACATTACAAGAAAGCAATAAAGGCCCAGATAGAGCTGGGGCAAACAGAAATTCTATTATGACTCTACCAAGTCATACAGGCTCATGACTTGGAAGAGTCATGAAGATTTCGTTTCACATGGAAGAAAACGGTGGCTGAAATTTGATTCAGAGAAACACACACGGTGGCCGGCGCTTCTGTCTCTTTTTCTTCGGCCTCGGCGGCTGTAAAACAACCTTAATTGCAGCATCAAAGACAGCCTTCACATTCTGGGAATCAGACAAACAACATTAAGTTAAGCTGCATTTAAGTTAAAGCTGTCAATTACCAGTAGTCCCACGAGCTGCCAAGCTGCTAAAATTTGGAAACATTGAAGCAATGTAAAGTTGTTGCTCCTAGACCGAAAAGCAAATAATTGGCATTAATTATTACTTGCTGAGTCTGCTGGGCTGTGATTACAGGGAAAATGACTCCTAACTGAATTTTAAGGCCAGAATGATGGCTGTGAAGTAAGAGGAAAATTAAAGACAAGTGATATGCGGATCTTAAGTTGTTGGACAATAGACTTCTTCTCTGTCTTTTCATCAATTATCATGTAGTTAGAGTATGGATCTTTTCTTAAATTGTATAGAAATGTTAGCTAGAGAAATTTCTGTTCTTTGTACTATATCTGGAAAAGGCTAACACAACAGTTATCTAGAGTATCCGAGGGACATGACGTGATGACAAATAGCTTGAGATCTGCATAGTAGATCTCGAGTTCGAGTCAGAGTGTATACCTCTTATAAGAGTATGAGACTACCGGGGTTTTACTCGTTCACTTAGACATACAAAGTGAGTTTTCCGAGAGTAGGGTTTCGTCGAAACAAAAAAAAAAAACAGTTATCTAGAAATTGTGGTAGTTGGACTAACCTGCTGAGTCTTGGAGCTGCACTCGATGTAAACAGCAGCACCAATCATCTTCTTTAGCTCCTCCCCCTGCTCCAAGTGAAAATTGTCGAGTTGATTCATGAAGTGGGAAAGAGACTTATTTTTGTTCAATTGGTGTACAAGAAAGAAAAATCAGTTTGTATGCAACTTGCCTGAGCAGTAGTGATTGGTGTAGCACCAGGATGATCCATCAGATATTGCTTATCGTTTCGTAAATCTGCAGTCCATTTCATCTTTCTGGCATTAAATCCAGCATGAGAAAAGAAAAAAAACATAAAAGGTACTAAATTTGATCTTACCAAGTTTGGTTCCCACAAGCACAACTGGCACAGTTGGGGCATAATGCCTTAGCTCAGAAATCCACTGGGACCAAAAAAAGTTGATTAAAGAAGAAAAAAAATTATTAAAAGAATCAAACTCCATCATCCAAACTCGCAAAACAGAATTGAGAATGGTAAATCAAACCTTCTTGGCAATGTTCTCATAGCTAGCTTTGCTGATTAGAGAAAAGGCCAATAAGAACACATCTGCACCTCTATAACTTAGAGGCCTCAACCTGTTATAATCCTCCTGTCCTGAATACACAAATTGAATAGACTTCAGTTCTACCTGTTCTCATAGATCTTCAGAATAGTTCAGTAGTCTCTAGTTCTCTGTTTGAAAAGTAAATGGCAGCTAAAAGAATTAAACCCCAGGAAAAAAAACCAAACTAACCTGCAGTATCCCATAATCCAAGGTTAACTGTGCTGCCATCAACCACCACATTAGCACTGAAGTTGTCAAACACTGTGGGCACATAATCCTATCAAAACAACACCAAAAAGGGTAAAATGACAGCAGAAAACATGGAAAGAAAAACACCAGAATCACAACCGTGGAGTCCCTTCATGATAGAAAAGAAGAAGAAGAAGAAGAAGAAGAAGAGTCCTTACAGTAGGGAAGGTGTTGCTGGTGTAGGAGATGAGCATGCATGTCTTGCCAACAGCTCCATCCCCAACAGTGACACACTTGATGAACCTGGCTGTGCTCATTTTCTTGAACTAGCCAACTGATCTCCTTGTTTTCTTCACACACTTATTCCATTCATACAGGAAGGTAAAGGGTGTAATCAAGGAGCATGTATCTTTTACCTACCTTTCACAAATTTCCAAAAAAACTTGAAAGAATAAGAGGGGATACTGAGATTTATTTTGAAGTAGGGTATATATGTTGTGTTGGGTTTGAAATTTGAATAGGAATGGAGGGGAGAGGGTAAGGTCAGGTAGGCTTTTAATAAGGTTGATCCCCTGTACATATTTTACACGGCATTTCAATAGTGTTTTAGAAAAAAAAAAATATTTTGTATTTTTTACTTTTCTGATGTTTTTATATTATTTTTATGTATAAAGAATAATTTTAAAAATATATATTATTTTAATATATTTTTGAATAAAAAATAATTATAAAAACATAGGAAGCAGCACTACCCAACCCAACTTTAGCTGGACTTTCTTTGCTTTCACCATGATTGCGCAAATGGCTTTCTGTTACTTTAAGGGGAAGGACAGAGGCTAAAGACACTAACAAAAGAAGTGTTTGGTGGTGGTGTTAGTTGGTTAAGTGTTGGACAAGGGAGTTGTATTGAATCATCATGATCGATACTATGGAAAATCATACACAACATTGCTTGCTTGCTTGCTTGTTTTGACAAATTATGATCATGAATGTAGGAATTAGAGTCGGATACAAAACCAAACCCCAGGTGAGAAAGCAAGTCACGTGACCTTTCGAGGCAGGCACGAGACCTCCATGCTACCCAAGTATATCTTTACTGCCTGTTTTTCGTTCAAAATTATATATTTTTTATTTTTTAAAAAAATATTTTTGACATCCACATATCAGTAAGATCTAAATATATTTATTTATTTTTAAAATAATTAAAGTAAAAGATATATTTTTTTCAAAACGCTTTTGAAATCACGATGTCAAATGTCCCTTTAGACCCTGGTTGGAGCGACGAGTACAATTGCCGTTTCCAAAGAAGTCAATTTTTTCTGCATTTTAAATGATTTTTTCTTGGTTTTTTTTAAATCATTTTGATTTGCTGATATCAAAAATAATTTTTAAAAAATAAAATAAAAATATCATTTTGATGTATTTCTAAATGAAAAATATTTTTAAAAGCAACTGCAACATCCCTCACAAACAAGCATTTAATGTCTGTTTGAGATTGTGGTTGTGGTTGATTTTAAAAGTATTTTTCGTTCAGAAATACATCAAAATAATGTTGTTTTATTTTTAAAAATTATTTTTGAAATCAACACATGAAAATGATCTAAAAACACTATATTTTTTAATTTAAAGTAAAAAACAAAAATAATTTTTAATTTTTCTAAAAAATACTTTTGAAACGTTACATCAAAGAGTTTTAGACACCTTCATCTCTTGATTCGTACATGAATTTCATGCGTGGGAACCTCACCTCAATTGCATGGAGAATTCTATACATAGTGGGGTAACATTAAAAGAGAGAGCCACCTTTTATGTGGGTGTCTCCATAATTAGTGGACAAATCTACAACCAAGTGTGACAACATTGGCTGGTCACTGGCATGCATTGTACTCTAATTAAAGCTTGCTTTTTATAAATTAATAAAAATTTCCATGGTTTAATGGGGGAAATTGTGCTACAAGCATCAGCTAATTATGGAGAAATCTATATATAACATGAGAAATGCTTGCCCAATTGTTCTTGACCTGGATAGCAACTCCCTTTGTCCCAGCCTGCCACCTAATCATTTTAACACTCGAAAATATTCGTAAATATTCGATAATATATTATTTATTTTTCTATAATCTTAGTGCTTTCTATATATATATATATATAAAGCAGATTTTGCGCCTGAATGGGAAAATCCTGGTCTCTTGTATCACGGGCTAGAAGCTATTGTCAATCAACTTGAGCCTGCTTTAATCATCGAAAGTCTACGAATATGGGTGTTTCGAAATTTATTTGGAGATTGTTTTTTGAAAGAAAAAATAATATTAAATTAAAAAAATAATGTTTTTTTATCACTTTTATGTGATAATGTCAAAAATAATTTTTAAAAAATAAAAAAAAAATATTTTAATATATTTTTAAACAAAAAATATTTTTATAAGCAACCTTAATCACATTCTGAAACAGTCAGTTCAATCCATATCTTATGAACGGGGGTTGACAATTTCTTATGATCACAAGACTAGCTTGAGAACTTGTTTTAAAAGTTTTAATATCATCCACCAACTCGGAGAATCTCACTGTTAAATTTTTTATTTGCATGGTTTCGAACTTTCAGCCTGTTTTCTCTTATGTAAAATGATTAAAAGTTTCAGATGAATGTTGGTTAAGCAAATAATTGTTGTTATATTGCTTGATATATTTTAGAAAATTGAAGTGATTTTTTTTTCTTATTTAAGGTTTATTAAATTCTATTTTAAAGAATATGGAGAGATGTTTATATATATATATATATATATATATATATATGGAAAACTTGGTGCTTTTTCCAACAAAAAAAAAAGAGTAAAAGTAAAAATAATCTTGATTTTTTCATAAAAACATTTACTAAATTGTTGATAATGCATGTTTGTCTTAATAGATAATGCAATATTTCAAGTATTGTTGTTTCAATTCCCAACCTTATAGTTTTTTAAGGAGACTATATATAAATAGTTTCCTTGTAAAGGATGATAAAGATCTTATTGGTATACTAGATAGCGTATACTAGATAGTTTGTCTGTGTTTCATCCTAAACTGCAACTTATTTTTTAAGAATATGAAATTTAATATATCTTTACATAAAAAAAATATGTGTTATTACTCTTTTAAATATTAAGTGGTCGTTAGGTATTGCGATAGAAACCAAAATTCAAGCAAAAATAGGTTTTATGGTGTTTGGTAATGACAAAACACTGATTACATTGCTATGGGACCCATCAAAAAAACTACTAAAACCATGGTCTAGAAAAAGCTAAAAAATGAAGCTTTTGCCTATGATCGCGCTTCATTTTTTGCCTGCATTTCATGGATTGCAGGTCGTGGTTAGCAGCTTGAAGTAACATCACAGTGGGGAGCAACCAACGCTCTCTCTCTCTCTCTTCACGACGACAACTTTCTCTCTCTCCATAACAACTCTCTCTTCACGGTTGAGGGTAGCTCCCAAAGACACCACCATCATCCCCCTCATCAGCGATAGCTTTTCCTCCACTCCAGAAACTCCACCATGACCACCTCCAGTGAGAGTAGGAAGCCCTTATGTTGAAGCAACAACGGTGGCAACAAGCTTCCGACGCGATGCTCCCCTCGCCCACCCCATGCCACCATTTTCAACGCCACCCACCACAAGTAAAACCACTTCGACCTCCTCTATTCATCGACATCATCCTATTGAGCCTCTTATCATCGTCTGTCGAACATTACTGTTCACGTGAATTAATTCATGCTAATAATTTGTCTAAGTAAGCAATGTGTATGATTTTTCATAGTATTGATCATGATTCAATATAGCTCCATTGACCAACACTTAACCAACTAACACTAGCACCAAACCCTTCTTTTGTTAGTGTAGCGCATCGTTTCACTCAACATCTATATATATATAAATATATATGTATATATGTTGGACATGGGCTGAGTCAACCCTTTTAATTAGGTCAGACCTAATCTAATTTTTTTAATATATATATAGTAATTAGTCCGATGAAAGGGAAAGACGCGTGATTTTATTTCACTCCACAACCCTATTATTTTTTTATTAATTATGAATAGAAACTTGCAACTGGATTTGATATTGGAATTATATTTCTACAATTGGATCACATATGTTGTTACTAATGATATTGTTACCATATATTATTCCTCGATCAAATAACAACGGATCACATAAGCATTCACGTATCGATTGAGTTTGTGATGCAATTGCATGTAGTTTGATGAGAGATAAAACAAATATCTGCTTTTTTCATGAATTATCAATTATTTTTTTATTGTTATGATTATTAATCTACAAAATTTAAAATACAATATATATATATATATATATATATATATATATATATATATATATATATATGTATATGTTTGTGTGTGTGTGTGTGCGCGCGCGCGCGTCCATTAAAATAATTTCATAAGTTGATAACAATATGAAAAACATGATAACCAAACACACGAAATTATTTTTCATCAACCTCAAACTCAACCACAATTTTAACCAAACACTTCAATTTCAATTATGAATCGCAGTTAAAAATGTTTTTCATGAAATTATTTTCTTATAATCTGATATAAAAAACAAAAGCAATGTCAAACACAACCTAAAAAAGAAATAGTCACCAACACAATCGGTGAACAAACCTTAAGCGAGTGAGTTGACATGGGGCTCCACGTGTTAGGCCAAGCCCAAGACTTATTCTCTTACTTTGGTAATTAATTAGACATACATTGTTTCCTCTTAAAAATTTAGAGGGTGTATGACATTGCGTTTCAAAAAAGCTTTTGAAAAAAATGATCTTTTTACATTAAATTAATTTTTTTTGGTGTTCTTAGATCATTTTCATGTGATGATGTCAAAAATAATTTCTAAAAATAAAATTATTTTGATACATTTTTGAACGAAAAACACTTTTAAAAGTAACCGCAACCACACTCCCAAACAAGCACTTAGTATTTTATTCCTCTCATATTTTCATGTTACATTTGAAAACATTAATCACAGTTAACCCACAAAACCAAATTAAATTTTATAACTCTAATTATTATGAATTATATCATATATAATTTAGTATTTTCTATGATGATAATCGACAAACAAGGTTTTGCCACGTGGTATTACTAAGCAATATTACAAAAAATTGTACAGCAATTGTTTTTTTTTTTTCCTGTTATGAATTCTTTATGAAATACAAGCCCATATTGGCTCACTAAAGATTAATGCACTTTCCTTTAAGGTATAGATTTCTTAAATAGGCAATTAATGATAATTAATACAGCCTTAGATTTGTATTACCTTTTATAAATCTACGTACCTTCTTGACAGGTTTAGTATTTACTTATACTTCTTATTCTTCATATGAGCTACCTAAACCCTAATCAACCACTCTAAACCACACCCCTTTCTCTGATCTTTTACGGTGGCCTGCCATCTTTTCATGCGCACCAGACAAATTACACTGCGATTTGTTCTTCCTCTTCTTGTGTAGCATATAGTATTATATATTTATACAAATTAACATCTGAAAACTTATATGTAAGGTTTGTAATATCACTTGATTCTCTTTAATTTCATTAGTGTACGAGGGTATGTGTTGATGGGTTTACTTTCTTCAATCTTTGATGCCATGCATGTTAATTTCAGGGAAAAAAACCTATACCTCTTTCAGTACTTGGTTAATAATTGTAATTTCTAGTGATTTTGTGTGATTTTCTGTTGATTTTGTGTTTGGTTTGTAAGGATGCAGAGAGGTGGCGATATGAACAATCGTGTCGCGATGCATCAGGCTTGCGCATCGTGCAAGCATCAACGAAAGAGGTGCGGGGAGGATTGCGTGTTGGCACCCTATTTCCCGGCGGAGAGAATGCAAGAATTTCAAGCTGTTCATAAGGTTTTTGGTGTCAGTAATGTGATTAAATTAGTGAAAGATGTCAATAAAGAGAGACAGAAAGAGACGGCGGAGTCGCTGGTTTGGGAGGCGACTTGCAGAAGAAACGATCCCGTTTTAGGTTGTTATGGAAAATTCAAGAGATTACAGGAAGAATTCGAGCTGTACAAGATGCAGCAGCCATTGCTAAACCAGAATTACATGCTGAGGCAGCAGCAGCAAAGGGTGGTGGGTGCAGTGTACAGCAAACAGCCTTCTCTGGTGCTTGCATGGAATGGTGCCGGTGGGATCGGTAATAGGGTGATGAACGGCGGCGGTGGAGGAGGCTATGGTGATCATGACAGCTCGGATTTGATTGCTGATTCAATCCCACATAATATTTATCCCTGGCAGTATGTGCAAGGCCATGAGAGATCAAATCAAGAAAGAGATGCTAGCTCTCTTCTTCTTCCAATCCAGCCGTCTCCGTCTCCGCCGCCGCCACCGCACCCCTTCTCGGTCAATGGATTTGATCAACAGCAGTATTACCATCCAGGTAATTATCTATATCTGCATGTAAGCACGTGTTAATACGCACGCATACAAAGACACATACGTTTCATCTATACAAATTTACACCCATGCACATTCTTTATATGGTATTAATTTGGTGTAATTAGTTACTGCAAGCAAGTATTTTCTCGTGAGTTGTTTGACACTGTTTTAAAAATAAATAAATAATTTATTTTTATTTTTTATTATAAATTAAATTTTTAGATGTTTTAGATATTTTTATATGTTGATATCAAAATAATTTTAAAAATAAATTATTTTGATGTATTGTGCATTAATTTGATGTTCATCCTCATATTACTCTGCAATCTTTAGGGTTCAACTGATTAATTTCACCTCTAGAGCTAGTGAGATATGCGCCCGAGTGATCCACCTTTTGTAGTCATTTTTAATTAATTTATTATTTTTAAGAGTAAATCTAATTTTAATTGTTTATTTCTAATTTTTTTTCTTTACTTGTAAAAGCATCATGTTGATGTTTTTTTTTTTAACTTTTTTCAATATTCTCAATATACTAATAATATCAAATATAAAAAAAACTAAAAAAAAACATTTTAATATATATTTATAAAAAAAATCAAAATTATACTACGACTACACACAACTATATATTTGATCACTTTACACAAATCACATACGGTTTGTGTGATTGATTTATTTTTTCTCTAAATTTTGTGTTAGGGCAATTTGGATCAATGAATGGCAAATCAATGGACAACACCCTCTTCATGGTAGAAGAAGATGGACCGTAGATCCTTCCAGCGAAGCTAGGGCAGAACAGAGCACGAGGATATTCGTAGTTAAGCACCTTGAACCGGCCACAACACAAGGATTGTCGTCGTTAACCACCTTGGACCGGCCATACACATCGGAGTTTAGTTCCATTTCCTGCCTTGTCTGAAGGGGGAGATTACCTCATTGTTCCTGCGTCCTCTCTGATCTTTAATTTATTTAGGAAAAAAAAGTGTATAAAATATAAATTCAGAACAATAATGTTTTTTGTTGTTGATATTTTAATTTTAAAAAACATGGATTATTTTCATGCAACAAAGCATTAATTAAGTGATTTCGCTATTAATGAAATAAACCAGATTTATATAGAAAAGTTACAACGGTTGCTTTTAAATATTGTTTTTTTAATTAATTAGCAATATGATAAAATAATCAAATATATATATATATATATATAAATTAATTTAAAATAAAAGTAATTTTTTAAAAGCACTTTTAAACACGGCCACTAATGCCGAATGTGTTTGATTAACACTGTGATTTTGTTGTTGATTTGTTTTTGATATCTTGGGTGTTCGGACCAGGTTGTGCGCGCCATAAATAATTTTTGGGTCCACTAAACATCCTGTAAGTTTAATGAGCATATAAGACATCGCATGAATGACAGACATGCCTGACAATGTTTGAACCTGAGATGAGAGGAAGAGAGAAGCCCTTCTTGACCACGAAACCAAGACCCTGCTAACTTTGTTGTTGGTTTTTCTTATCACTAGTCTTAGAATGTTCAAATGTTTTTATTTTGAAGGCTTTGTTTTTATTTATTTTTTTCTCTCTGTCTCTAATATTTAAATCCTAATTAAATCAAACAATTAAATCACAGTATATTTGATTTTCAGTAGCAATGTAAGCAATTTATCAGAATTTGTGGCATTTTGTAGAAGCATAGATTTAATTCGACAGTATATTTTATTAAGTAATGGAAAATAAATAGATTTTTTTTTTCTACGGAAACAGATAAGCAAATCGAGATGAGAAAACTTCATAAAAATCTCAATAAATCCTTAAATAAATAAATAAATACAAATGAAATATATTAAAAAAAACTCCAAATACAAAATACGAAAAGCTTGACTTAAAGAAGTCATCAGTTCAGAACTGACTTCCACTTCATCAGAGGTTAGAGTTAGACAAGAGCAGCCACAGCCCCCAATGTTGTAATGCAATCCCAATTGAACTTCAAAATCTTCCAAAAATCATGGAGACAACCCCCCTTTGTACTAGTCCCAACAACTTGATTCCTTTTATCATCTCCTTGTATTTCCTTGTACCCTCTCTTCACTCCTTTTCACCCCTTCTGGGCATCCACCCTTTAGGTACCTCTCTCTCTCTCTCTCTCTCTATATATATATATATATATATATATATATATATATATCTTCAAAACCCAGATCTTCAATTTTCTTGTTACTGTCAATTTCATGCAATTTTTTGATTTTTTTTGTTGTTTATGCTAAGTTTGATGACCTTTGACTTGAGCAGATGAGAAGTACTTTGGTTCACAGGTCATAAAGTGCAAGGATGATTCGAAGTCATTCAGCAGAGACCGTCTAAATGATAATTTCTGTGATTGTCTTGATGGGACCGATGAGCCTGGTATTAAGTTACTGCATGATGTTTCATTTGCACTATTTTGGTTGAGAAGAGTGGATTTGGCTTACTGACTCGTAATTCACATGTGAAACTTTGGAAATATGATTTGATTTTGGAAGTATGGTGGTGTGGCATTTGCTTGTAGAAGTATGATGTTTGATTTGCACTATTTTGATTGAGAAGAGTGGATTAGTCTGATCTTTTAGTTGATGGGTGTAGAATCTTTGCTCTGTGTTGATATTGTATATTTGCATTGGGAATTCAATAAGTTTGGCACTTTGTCCAGAGCAATATCTTGTCATCTTAACTTTGTGGATGATTATACAGATTGTACAACTTGAATTTGTGACTCTTGCATCCCTCTTCTTCCATCCTAACTATGCATGAGCCAACAAGTTTTGTTTATTGATTATGGGCTATCTTCTCTCAGCATTCCATGCCTTCTCACTAAGTCATGTTGGCTGTGATTTTGATTTGTATGCAGGAACTTCAGCCTGCCCAAGAGGAAAGTTTTATTGCAGGAATTACGGAAGTACACCTAGTTTTATTTTCTCATCCCGTGTAAATGATCAAATCTGTGGTAAGAAAAGGAGTGTAATTGCATTCTTTCCCTTCCCTTCTCGATCCAGATACTAGCCTGCAGCTTCTATTCAAGATATTTTCACCCCATGTTAATGATTAAGCATCTTGCATTGATTTGTGATTCTTGTTACGACTTTTCGGAGGCATTCTAGTGAATCATTTGTTTTCATGGTCTACTTGCCTCATCAATGCACTTAGCATGATTACTGTGCTGGTTTCTGCAATTGGATGACTTTTAATCTAGAATCTCATCAATTCTATCATGGTCCATCAAAGGATCAGCTAGAGTTATGGAATAGTAATGGTACTCTCATGTTGTTGTCACTGTTCCCCAATTCTTTCTTCTTCTTTTTCCTGTCGCGCTAATAGCTGGTTTTGGCTCGAATGGTCTGGTTAGCGTTCAAGTTAGCAGTTCATTTCTACTCATTGATGTATCCTATATGAAGTTTGCTTTTTCATCTAGTTAAATGGAACTTGGATTTGCTCTCATGTCTGCGAATATCAAATTATTTACCTGTAGATTGCTGTGACGGAAGTGATGAATATGGTAGTGGTATCAATTGCCCCAACACCTGCGTCATGGGAGGAAATTTGGAGTACAGGGCTGGAAACATCTCACGCATTGATACAAAAGAATCGAAAAAGGGACTTATTTCAGAGGAAATATTACAGAATGCTAGAGGTATCCACGGCAATAATACACTCACAAACACGCTATGTTAAAGTGTAGGGAGAATAATGTAATAAATGAGCTTGTACGTATCTTACCAGGATTGCAGGTGATAATCATCGTACAGGTGGTTATCCTTGGCTGTGTAGTGATTTACAGAATATTCAACCGGCAGATCAAGTCCAGAAGAAGGCGTTACCATTGAAGAAAACATCAGCATCCCCTTAACATCTCTGGTAAAATCCACTCTTCTGCACTTTTAGTTCTGCTTGGTATCTCAAAATTCTAAATTCCCATATCACGGTTTATGCATTTATCCTTGTTCCCATATCACCAATTGCAGGCTCCATGGATTTGTTCGTCATTACTGCAAGACAAGCCTTTGCCTGGGGGCATTTTTTCCTTATACAAGATATTCATCAACTGAGATTGACAGTATTTGAACTTGATATGGAGATTGATGTGTAAGTTACATTAATTATACAAGAGCATATGGTGGAAATAACAGGATTTGTCAAGCAATGTAATGCATTGTATATAATTAACATGGTTAAATAAAAAGGCTTTGGTTAATTAAATGACTTGAGCATGAATGCTTTCAAAGATTTTTCATATTTTCTTGCATAAATCTCTGAATGAGAACGCAGAGGCATGTTGGATTTAGGCTTATCTTTGGCTCTTGTTAATAGATGGAGTTGCACTCAAACACTTTTTGCTCAACCTTTTCCTCATTATTTTTGCTTTTATCTGCCATGAATTGCTCCTGAAATATGTTATTTCACTGCCATGAAATTCTCTAGTTTCTGAGGCCTAGATGAGACATGGAATGCTGGTTCGCTGGAGGAATTTCCTCAGCAAGAACGATCCCAGAATAATAATACTAAAAAACATCTGCACTAAATGCACTGTTATATAATAAACTGAGCCGGGTTGTCAGTTTCGTTTCGGCTAAAATAGCTGAAATATTTTGTATCAGTTAAAAAAACAAGATAAAATAATATTTTTTTTACTTCAATTTAAATTCCAATCCATTCTAGATTTTTCAGTCAAATACCGACCGAAACATTCTGGATTCATTCTGCCGGTTTTGTTTTAACCAAATAGTGTTTTTTTTAGATATTAAATAATTTTATAATATCAATCATATTTTTTAATTTGACCGTTAGATTGAGATAAAATTTTACGTCTCTTGACATATGTATTATATATATTATATGAAAATTTCAGAGCAATCAGATAATGTAACAACTTTACGAGATTGATTATAACATTCTAGTAATATTATACATGTACATAACTTTGTTCAGAAAAATCATTTTAATATGTTTTTTTAGATTCAATTGCACAATTCTAAATAATTTTATTTTTAGATTTGAACTATTTTTTTTTGATTTAATACATATTTTTTGAATTAATATATATATATATATATATATATATATAATACAACTCCAAAACACTCCAAAACTGAAACATTTTGTTTCAATTAAAAAAACAAAGCATCAAAGGAAATGAAATTGATAACCTTGAGCCAAACATGTCATCCTTTCCGCACATTAAGAGTCTGGGTGAACAAAATAAATTGATATAATATTGTGATGCAAGGCAATATATAAATTGGTTAAAATAAAAGGTTTGCATAAATTATTTTATAGGAACTGTTCTTTTATGGACTACAAGCATATTATCCTGGACACCTAAATCACCAAAAATGGCTCAGAGTTCAAACTTTTGGTAACATTTTCCAGTCCTCTGGCAGATGACAGCAAAAATCAGTTTGATACCAATTTGATTCAGATCATACACAAACCAACTATCATTTTGGTGTCTCACTGGAGCTGGAGGGTTCCTCTGTCCCGCTGCCATGAACCAGCTGTAAATTGAATAGTCAGTATAAGGTGCAGAAAACAAATAGAAGAAAGCACTGCAGTTAAAGCATTGGCGAGGATTGACATACCAACGAGCCAACTCGCTCATATGCTTCCATTACTTTAGGATCTTCCTCATCTTCGTACCCATCTTGTAATATACGTGGTCCATTCACAGACCAAAAGGCTCTTAGGCCTGCCTCCTGCAATGTTATGGAAGGATGCACAAGAACTAAGCTGATAAGAGCTTAATAAAGCAAAACCCGATTTATCTGATTAAAAACCAAAACAAAAAAAGGAAATAACCAAGTCATGCCAAATTTGTCTACAACTGTGTGGCCAGACAACTAATTGAAAAGTTGTTTAAATATAAAAACAGCCGTTCAATAGGGGTCTAATGGGAGGCTAAATAGTTTGTTTTTGAGATTTCTGAGCTATTCAAAGTCTTCTTGCTCATTGAATGGTAACACTAAAACAAAATTTGACCCACACACTTCCTGTCTGAAAAGGTAAAAAGGAATGCCTGTAATTTCACCTGTACTATGATCAAGTAAATAGATTCCAATGCTTCAACACGAAATTCAGGATCATCCCATGGTTCACGCTCAATTGAGAGTGCACTGCCAAGCTCAAGAGGCATTTTTGACGTCTCTTGTTCACTATATATCTGGGAAGACAAACCAGATTAATGAAAAAAAGTGTTCATGAGCTTTTCCAAAATACTAAACACAAGAAGCAGGGAAGAAAGAAAAATCGCGATCCATAGGTGAAAAACTATACACATAAACATATTTACATTATCAACAATTTGCTATCATGCATCTAACAACTTATTTGTTGGAAACAAGATTGCAAATTAGATACAGTGGGAAGGGGAGCCTTTTTTTAGTACTTCAATGGTTCCTATTCTCAAGATTCCAGTGACAAAGACGTGTTAGATCTTGAAGGAGTGGCAAGTTTGATGTTAAGTCTCTTTCTACACTACATGAAAATATTTGACACTAGCATCCCTAAGAGGAGTTTTATGATGGATAGCTCATAGAAAATTCATATCACAAGGGAATTCAAAACTGTTAACTAATCTTGCATGTGTAGATATGCTGTAGAGGATATAGATCATTTGTAGTCAACTTTTATAATGCTGCCTTTAGCCATGTAAATTATGAGCCTGCACTTATATTTTCATATGTATAATAGCATAAAACTATTTTG
Organism: Salix exigua; assembly: GCA_032356905.1. NCBI lineage: Eukaryota > Viridiplantae > Streptophyta > Magnoliopsida > Malpighiales > Salicaceae > Salix > Salix exigua. The sequence continues at coordinate 11,334,504 of CM063600.1, forward strand.
TGGGTGACGAGCTTAGAAATTGAAACATCTTGTGGATTATGAGCTTCAACTAACAACTATTTTTGGTTCCCCGCGCGCACTCTCCCTACATTATGGTTGAAACATGAATAAAATTTAAATTATGTTCTTTTCTGGTTTTCCTCCCTATTCTATTCTATGGCTGAAACATGAAATAAAACTTAATTACTTATGAAAAAGCATGCATCACTCTACACTAGTGTTTTATTGAAGCATACAGCTTAAAATGAGCGACAAACTCTATAAGATCAAGAGAGAGGTAACATAGGTACCTTTTTACCAGCAACAGGAAGAAGTAGTGCAGGCCAAAGAAACTCAGATATCAAAAGCAAATTCTGAAGTTGATTCTCAGCTTCAAAACAACAGTTGCGGAGTGTTCCTGAGACCTGTAAGCAAAAAAAATCCCACTAAGTAATTAAGTTTGACCCTATTTACCTGTAACCAAAATATATCCAAATATCAGAAATTGCTTGCAAAATTCATTCCCTATATTTTTTCTTGCATAAATGGATGCCTAAAATGTTGAAGAGAACTCTAGAAGAAACCTTTGTAGTTAGAATAAATAATTTATGCATACCCCTTTCTTCCGTAATGGACTTGTTGAATCAAATTGGCGGAGAATCTGCTTCAGTAACCCTCTCTTAGAGTCTAATAACATCTTCCTTCCAGCTTCTTTCTTTGAAATGTTCACAAGAATTGAACCAACATGATCAAATGGATCATCTGCCATACGCATGGCATTAAGTGCCAACAAAACATTGCAGCATACAAAAAGAATGCATGATACAAAAGTCATGACGCCACATAGTAGATGGATAAGCTAAAGAAAAACAACTTTGTTATCCATTTACTAAGTACGCTATGCACCAATTAAGTGTATTGCTAGAACTCAATTTGACAAGTAACATATGAATACATGACTTTAAATTTGGATACATTATCTGAATCATTTAATAAACTCAAACTGATAAGAAGCAAAACAAACCTCTAGTTTCATCAGAGGATCTACAAAACGATCTCACCAGCTTCGTAACGAATAGTCCTTGCATTTTGTCATCCTCAATCTAATAAGCAAGTGAAGTTACAACCATTTCTTGTTACTATTTTTATATGGTGATCATGGGAAACAAAACACTCATCTCTCCAGAAAGTGTAAAGAAGAAACATCATGAAAGCCGGTAATTTCCAAAATCAAGAAATACACTTTTAAATTTTATTTTTTTTGCTGACAAGTACCTGAAGCAAGGACACAATTCCAGAATCCAATTGAGTGAGATTAACTAGTAGCATCACCAACAACCGAGCAATGCTACTATCTGGTTTATACAACACATCCATTGCTGTTTTAATCATTCCCATTTCAACCATCTTTGCAGCTAAATTCGAGTTGAGTGAAAGATTTATAAGTGCTTCTGCTGCAGGTTCAGAAACCTCCTGAAAAATATTAGAAAAAATCCCATGAATCCAAACTTTACTCTTTTCTCAGGCCAATATATAAACACAAACTTATGATAACCCTACAAATGCAAGACTTTGCTAAGTGCAGTCATGCCATCATCTTTGCAATCCCCTCACAATTGAGGTCAGCTGCTCTTGAGAATGCGGGGATAAATGCAGTCCCACTTTCATAACTGCACTTAGAATCTTCCAACATGGAAATACACGCACCTAACAGCACTATGAATGAAACTCAAAACATGTGCCTAAATCGGACAACTCATGTAAGTCCTTACCCAATAACCACTAGGCCAATCCGAAGGGATTGTTAACAGCAATGTTACGTTCAAGCAAATTATCAAATCATGTAACTTTTGTATATGTAAATGATAATTGATATTAACGACCTTTTTTTCCTTAAGTAGCTGAGATAATGAAGGAAGCACAGTACTGGCATACTTGGAAAGAGACAGTGACCCATCTTCGGACCCAGTTAAGTCTCGAACAATTTCAACAGCTGCCTTCTTCACCTATAAATATTTTTATTCCACTAATTAATTTACATCAAAGAAAAAGAAAAAAACCCATGAAAGAAAGAAAAAAAGAGAGCAGAGAGACTCTTACAGGCGGGGAAGGAGAAGACAGAAAGCCCACTAGTTCTTCAAGCTCTGTGGCCATGGCTAGTCTGCTGTCTCAACTGCTGTCTTTGGCAGTTCTTCTGTCTACTAGCTAGGTTGGGCTTTGCTTCTGCATTATAGCTAGATGTTCATGGGTTTTGTTTGTCCCGTGAGGGGTTATAATTTAAAGAAAACTACAAATCAGTTCTTAAACTATATATATGATTTCAAGAGTAAGTTATCATATATATTTTCTTTTTTTATATATACTTTTACGTAATTAAATTGTAATTTCAATTTCAAGTAAATAAAATCATGCATATTGAAATATTTATATCATCTTAAGAACTTATTATTTGCAAAATTGATTGAGTTTACATGTTTTATTTGTTAATATATAAAATCATGCACACTAAACTATTTATGTCTTCTTAAGAAGTGATTCTTTGCAGAATTATGATTTTTGTAGTTGATATCTGTAATAAAACTTGTTCACCACACAAAAAATGGCATCATTGTTGACATGAGTAAAAATTTCATTGGATATATTTATTTATTTACTTATTTATAATGATATTTTAAAATAGAATGGGTTAATATTTTGTAGTGTTGGGCTAAAAAAAAGGATTTAATTTTGATACTTAACTTATACTTAATTTTGATCTTCCCAAAAAAATGAACACAAACAAATATTAAGGATTCTAATCCCACAACTAGATACCAAAATTAATTTTGAGAAACAATTAAAAGATATTTATGAATGATAAATATTTATTATTTTATGTTTGATTGAAGTTGTTGCTTACAAAGAGTATTCAAGTATTGTCAACTTGATGGAAAGTTAGTAATAGAGAGTGAGGTAATGTTTGTTTTTTCAACTATTGTTTTGAAAGAAAAAATATATTTTTTATTTTAAATTATATTCTGGTGATTTTATATTTTCTTATTATTTTAAAATATACAAAATTTCTTTTAGTGAAAAAAATATTATTCTTAGTGAAAAAATATTTTATTTTAACCAAATATTAATAATGTATTGACAAGTGCAACATTGGAAGTGCAAGAGTTTATTTAACCAAATTGTTTCTGAAGGGACTGATTTGGCATAGTGTCTATAATAGAGTGACTTGTGGTAATGTTTCACCGGCCAAAAACTTTTAGCTGGTCCACTGCTTGTTTTTCATGCCTGCGGCCACAACCTGTTTGATAATATTCTCATGTCAAAATCTGATTTTATTCCAGTTTGAATCATAATTTTGATTCATTTACAGATGGCAAATCTAGCAACAAAGCTGAGCAAATCTCTTCTTCCTTACAGTAAAATTATCCTTCAGTGTCGTACACTGTCTACCTCACATACACCACTTGAAGAAACCCTCAAAGCAGCCGTTGAATCCAAACTCTACACAAAAATCCCTGACCTTTTTGACTCCTTTAAACAATCTAAAAACAACCCAAGTCCCTTTTCTTTCCTCTCTGCATTCCCTTTTAATCTTAGGACTCGAGTCATTGATGAAATCATCCAATCTCTGATCCCCATTAGACCCCGCTTTCGAAACTCTATAGTTTATAGCTCTCTTCTCTCATATACTCTTCAAAATTCCAATCTTTTCCCTCTTTCTCTTGCTATAATCCAGTGCACTCTTCGTTCTGGGTGCTTACCTGTGCCTCAAACACATGTTTCTCTCTCTTCTGCTTGGCTTGATAGCCGGCGTGAAGGTCAGTCAGTTGGTGACATTCTAATGGAAATGAAGTCTATTGGGTATAATCCTGATTGTGGTTTGTGTAATTATATTGTGTTGTCTTTATGTAATGTTGATCAGTTGAGCGAGGCAGTGAAAGTCTTGAAGGGTATGAGAAAAGTGGGTTGTTTTCCTGATTGGGAAAGCTATGGGATTGTTATTGGTGCAATGTGTAGAGTTAGAAAATGTGACGATGCAATTGACATGGTGAAGGAAATGGTGGTGAAAATGAGCTTGAGTCCTAGGCAGGGAGTAGTAGTGAAAGTATTGGCAGCGTTAAGGGCGAATAGAGAGATGAGGAAAGCTGGTGAGATGATTGAGTTTCTGGAGAATGAAGGGTACGGTGTTGGGTTTGAGAGTTATGAGTTGGTAGTTGAGGGATGTTTGGAGTGTAAAGATTTTATTTTGGCTGCGAAAGTTGTGATGGGAATGACAGAGAAGGGGTTTATACCTTATATCAAGGTGAGGCAAAAGGTGGTCGAGGGATTGATTGATGCTGGTGAATGGAAGCTTGCTTGTACTGTGAGAGAAAGATTTGCATCATTAAGTTCATAGTTTCTTTTCTTGGTGTTTGCTACTGAGGCTTCTTAGAGAACTGAACTCGTGCATCTTCTGTGATGGCTCATATAGACTTCAGTTTCTCTTTTTGTTAGCAGCACCAACATTTTATCACCTTGAGACAGCTAATCCATGTCCGCCATTCGGTCATTCTCTCACAAAATGGACGGTGTTGAGTTGAAACACACTGGTGCGTGTCAATGCATAATTTGTATTTACTTAAGTTACTATATACAGACTGTAGCATTATTTCTTATTCCTTGATGAATCGTGCCAATTGCATGAACATATGGATATCGAGGTTGGATTTTGGTAGTTAAGAAGTGTTCAATGCAAGTTTTCTATTTGTCGTAAATCAAAATTCTGCAGACTGAATGATGCTAAACTCACATAACTAGCTTCTCTAATTGTAGCTGAATTTGAATTTAGCAATTCTAAGGTGTTCCCCTTTATTTCACTTCTTCTCTGTCACAAATCTCTAGTGGTAGGTATTGGAGCTCGTTCTTGTTCCTTTACTCTTATAGAATAAGGATTCCCACATTGTTGATATTGTTCATTTTATTGCTCAGGTGTGGTTCTATCCACAAGTATCCATTGGTTTGTAGTTGAGATTATTTATGGAGGAACAATGCCGCCCAACTTCCTATCAATGGGCTATTATTTTGCGTCATTTCCTGCATTGTACATCTCCAAGCGCTCAAGGAAAATAGTTTAATTATCCATCTTTTTAGTTTGATTAAATGCAACTCAGAACCAATATTCTCTAAAATAAAATAAATCTATTCATCAGTTTGTAGTTTCCCCATCCTACATCTTTTCCACTCTGTTTTCAAAGGGCACCCACCCAAGTGAGATTAATTTTCCAAGGTATACTGTCTCAATTTTCCAAAATGTCTCTCTCTCAAAATCACAGACAAAGAAGACATTAGTATGTTTAGATTGCTAGTGAATATGGAACATAAGCTGGGGAAATCAAGTTAGAAACAATAACTGTGCATCTCAAACTTATTATTCCTCAAGGACCATTTTGTCATCTCTATTTAATATATGGCGTTGTCATCGGCCACTTATGCTTTTGTCACCCATTTGCAGTAGCATGCTTCCAATGCATCTCAATTATTAATAAGTTTAGCTTTCCAATAACATCTTTTATTTGAATTACATATGTAAACAGCATCATGGAGCATCTTGTTAAGCGAGCATCCATCATGCTGATACACTTAAAGGACTGCCTCCTACTTGACTGGATAGCTGGGCTCCATGGCAATGCCACAGATACCTTTCTTATTTCCAGAACCACGTCTTATCCTTATGTAGCCTGATTCACCCCAATCTCCGCCCCATGAGTTTTTCACAAGCCAATATTTTCTACCACTAGATTCACCATAACCAACTGCTGCCACTCCATGGTTGAGTTGGTCCCCACAGGAGCCGCTGAAGATACCACTGGAATAGAGTTGAAATTCAAAGCCACCAGCATCGATTGCAACAGAGACAGGTTGCTGGGCAACTGCAGCTTGTAGTCTATTCTCATTATTGGCAGGTACTGCTACATAACCACTTATTTTCACTGCATGGTTCATAGTTTTCTTTTTCTGACAGGTGCTGTCTTTTCCTTTGTAAGGGTAGTCATTTTCGGTTGTGATTCCTCCAATCTTTTTGATGTATTGAAATGCTATCTTCATGTCTCCACCTTTGCAGCCCTGGGTATCACTGCTAACATCACAGTCCACGAGCTCTTGTTCTGACAGAGATACTAATTTTCCTGTCTTGATTTTGTTGATGCCTTCCACAGCTGCCACTGCAGAGAATGCCCAACAACTTCCTGTGTTGGACAGCAACTAGCATCAGTTGTTTTTATTGAAAATGCTTTGAGTTAAGAACTGACAATTAGCAATTAAATGGACTTGAATGAGAAGAACTCTTACCACATTGACCTTGATCCTTAATAGGAGTCACGGCACCTTTCTTCCTCCAATCTACAGTAGCTGGCAACTCTGTGCTATTTTCGCACTCGTATATGTTTTTAGCTGTATGTCTATTACTCTGAAAACCCAGGTAGGTAAATTTGAACTCCTCATTTGTTAGGTCTGCAAATTTGTTGTCAGTGAGCTTGAAGGATAAGTTTTGAGAATTGATGTAATCAATAAACTGAACATTAGATTGGTATATTCCAAAACGCAGTGACCATTCGTCTCTATTCTCATATTCTCTGCCATATCGGGCCAGCCAGTCTTCAAACCTCTGCTCTATATACCTGGGGTCATATATTGGGGTCATCAAATTTTCAGACGATGATACCCTTGAAGGTATCCATAGAATGCACAAAACCATTAGAATCAAGCCACAGTTCCTCAGCATTATTGGTTTTCTCATGGCTAGCTTAAGAAGTTGAAAGAGTATAGTGGGCTTATTATTATTGGAAATGCAATGAAGTCTATCATTTATGCTAGTTCATACCTTTGTTCAGAGTGTTTCAGTTGCGTTTCTATTCTGAATTCCAATCATGCCTTTTGTGCTTCCCTTTTTTTTTCCTTTTGGAAAAGTCTTTTAGTTGCGTTGTCCCACTGGTTACCTAGCGTGCAGGGTAGACTTTTGTTTGCTCATGTGTAGCCTCTTCATTGTATCCTTACGCACCTGAACTTGCTAGAGCTGGTTTCTGTACGTTTGATACTATGAGAGGTTCTGATAGGACCAGATCTGGCATTGTTTAATGAAACCTTAAAAAACTAAGAAAACACTTTTGAAAGTTATTATCTAGTCAATGTTCTGTGGCATTAGGGTATTGGAAGGATAATTTAGCGACAAACATCAAACCTTTTAGTACTGTTTTGCCTGAATGTAAACGATATAGAGTCACAACTCAAATCTACACCCGTTATTATTGGAAGGTTGGAAATTGCCTGTTTTAGCTTTTCATTGAGGAATGGTTTGTAAGCAAAAAGACAGAAGTGTAATGGCTGTAGAATTCATAGTTCTTGGTCTACTTCCGTGTCTATTGATGGAGTTTGGTCTTGTTATTCTGTGCAGAATGGAGATGAGGATGTTTAACATGGTGTTGAATGTCATGAACATGTGAGGGTTTTTGTTTCCCAGCTTCAGTAATTGACTCTCCATTTTGATGGCGAAACTGTCAAAAAACCATCACACCTAAAAACTTAAGCTATTAGATGAGACATCAAAATATGATTTATATTATTTTGTAACACACCCTTTCAAGTGAAAGCTCTTTGAACTTGAAACTTGCACAATATCACACTATCTTGTGCTTGATTTTTATCAAATAGAATATCGGTGGTGAGATTTGAACTCGTGACCGTTGGGTAACCAAAGATCTAATACTATGTCAATGAACTATTTCATCTAAAAACTTAAACTATTAAATAAAACATCAGAATATAATTTATATTATTTTTTAACAGAAACAAGTTTCTCTACGTTTCATCTAACTACATGCAGGTTCATGGTTGCATTGAGCAGTCACTGTTATCGCATCAATTTCTCAGACATCAGTCTATTGAGTCTCCCACATGATAAGAAATTGTCTTTGTAATTAGGCAGTTGTATGCATCAATTATTCATCTAACCTTGTTTTTAAGGTGCATAAGATGTGACATGCTCAGATATTGTGATAATCATACGAAAGATACTCCTGGAAATTCCCATGGAAAAGGGAAGCTGTTGAAAAATCATGGAATCATCAACTAAAGGAAATGCAGGACCTGTGGCCAAAGAAAACTTCTGCCCCAATCCTTAGCCTCTTCTTTATTTGCTGCCTCCATTATAATTATAGTGCTTCAGTTAAAGTGAAAGCTAAATTGTATCTTCCAAAGGTCATTCTGGTTCAATGATTGTTACAGTTATGTTCTACTCTGTCTTATGGTTTTGACAATAAGAATATGCAGAAGTGGGAAATCTGCTGATAAGAATCCTGGAATTGATGAGCTTTCTATCTGATATAGGGAGTGTTTTTCATGCACTAATATCAAAAATATATATCATTTTGATGTATTTCTAAATTAAAAATACTTTTAAAAATAATCGCAATTATATTTCTCCATAGTCAAATAAAAAAAGGCAGGGTTGGGATGAGCACACCAGAGTAGTTGAGTGAAAAAGTAAACAATCAAGTATAGTTTAAACCAGTTTAGGTTAACTCAACTTCCTGATCAGCCATGTTTTGCTGGGGTTGAGATCAGAGCCCAAGTAAGATTTAGGGTTGAACCTGCCAAGCCAGGCACACGTTAGTTCACTTCCTAGAAAGTTTATTTTTCACGATTTGCTCGAGCGAACCCACTGAGCAGAGGAGCCAAACATATCACGAGTTGCAAGGAAGGATTGTGGTTTCCAGCAGATGTATTGTATAACTGGTGCGGATATTGTGGCATCATCATGATGCATGCATTTGCGAGACGTGAAGGGTATTATTAGCTTCTGGCTCCATTGCAACTTGCAATGCCCACTAGACTTGGCGTTGTAGTTTAATGCGACCACTCCATTGTTTATACACGAAACCTCCGATCGAGTCACAAATTCAAGTTTTCATTGCTGGAATTGGACTCTCCCGAGAACAATAATATAAATTATATTTTGAGATCTAACTTGAAAATTTAAATTTTAGATGAGATGATTCTTTAATATGATATCAGAGCTTTGTTAACTCAATGGTTACAGGTTCGAATCTCACCACCCTCATTTTATTTGATAAAATCAAGCACAAGATAAAATGAGTTTGTGTGCATGTTTCAAGCCCAAAAAACTTTCATTTAAAGGGAGTGTTAGAGAATAATATAAATCATATTCTCATCTAAAAACTTAATATTTAGATGAAATGATTTCTTAACAAGTTTAATGTATTTTCAGGTCAGTTTTTAAGCATTGACATCATATTTTGCCCCCCAAATGGATCATACGAAGATCATCCATGTCCTGATCAAAGAATATCAAACCTAAGAGATCACATGGGAGTCAACCCAACTCACTTGTTATCAGCCAAATCAAACCTCCGAGCACAGAATTTGGTTCGATAAGCAAGTTGTTGCCTATTATCTATCTATTATTTATTTATTTATTTATTTATGACAGCTTATGACAGGCTACATTCATGCTTTCTTATTGTACTCTAATCACCACGATCAGTTGATATTTGCTAAAAACTTTTCCAATCCTGTACATACAATAATAATAATAATAATAATAATTATTATTATCATTCCATTTTCTAATCAAAGTTTCTTGCTCACAGATGAGAGGGGGAGGGGGAGGGGGAGGGGGAGCGATCACATGCCATTTTTATAATTAGTAGATGCCTGCATGAAGATTGCTTAATTGCAAGGCAGTTTCTTGAGAGAAAAGGCTGCCTAAATAAATAAAAAAAACTCCCTAAACATCTCTGTCTAATAATGATTAGTGCATCCCATAAAGTTGAATTAATAAAAAACCAACATAAATTCCAGGTTGATGGTGGTACATGGAAGCCGCCGAGAAGCTGTTCATACATGTGGTAGCTAAACACTTGTTTGAAGTTATATTTTAAAAATATTTTTGATTTTTTTTATATTCTAAATTTTATTTTTTGATATTTTAGATCATTTTCATTTATTGATGTAAAAAATAACTTTAAAAAATAAAAAAAATAATTTAATATATTTTTAAACAAAAATTATTTTAAAAAACAATCACAAATTCACTTCCAGGAGAATATAAACCAAGTTATTATAGAAAATAGAAAGGACACATGCAATACCCTACATGTGGGTATGGTTTGGGGACAAAGCAATAAAACTTGGAGCGTGCATAGCAATTCACATGGTCTGAGACTGACATGATCCCTTTGCTGCCTCTCCTTTTTTCCCTTTCCTTTCACAGCTGATCATGCCCTAGATCCCGTACATGATCCCCCACCATTGCCCTAATCTAATTAATATATAGCTACTTTATTTTTCTTGTTCAATATAATTAATTCATAACTTTTGTTTGGTTAATATTATAGGGTAGAAAGAATATAACTATATTTTATTATAGGGGAGAGACAAAGATATATTTTTTTATTATATTTTTCTATAAAAATGATTTAGAGTGAAATTCTCTACTTTCAAAATAAAAAAAATATAAGGGACATATACCTCTTTATCCATAACTCTTTCATAATTGTTTTTTTAAATTATATATTTCTAAATATTAAAACTAAATACAATTTATTTATAACAAAATCCAACTAAAAAACATATTTGATCTCAACTTCAACACCCATCCTCTCCAACTTAAATTTCAAATATAAAAGATGAGGATAAACTTAGATATCATTTCCTTTTTAGTTTATATTTATAATTAACATAACACATGTAGTTTGTATTTTTCCCTTTTTTTTTTAATCAAATCCTATTTCATATAACTATCACAAGTAAAAGACTTTCTCCCATTCAATCACTAAATCATAATACTTGCCATTACCACCACCATTACTGACTAAATCCTGTCTAAAGCTAGCTACCTCAAATCCCAACTCTTTGATGTGACAATATCGATGCAACATATCTCATAACCAATCCTTTTTATTTTTTATTTTTGAAAAATAAATATATCCATTGATTGTTATTGAGGTCTTTTAAGATAAAATATTGGTTGAAAAATAAGTTTTTAAAGTCTAAATAGTAAGAAACTTAATTTTATAGCCCTTTGTATTTTCTTAATTTTTAGTTTTTTCTTTCTTTATTTTTTTGGATTTACATTTAAACACATTATATAAAAAACCTAGCATTATATTTTAATTATCATTTAATTTTTTCATGGTCATAAAATAATATAATATTTTTTATGAGAATTTATTTTTCATTTCAGTTATTATGTATCTAATATGAAAAGAAATGCATGAATAGTCAATCAAAATAAATTTATATTTATATTTATATTTTTTTTAATATATCTTCGATGTAATTTGATCACATTTTGCTTTGTCTTTAATCATTTAAAAAATAAAATAAAAACTATTTTATTTTATTTATTTCGTTTTAATACCATGATGAATTCTTATTTATAAAATAATGTTTATAATCTCGAAAACATTTTTTTTTATTAAAAAAATTGAGAGAGTGATTGATAAGAGAATTGGTGTTTAGATTTGATAAACATATTTTTTCTTCTCATTTCTATTTTAAAATGATGAAATTTTGTTTTAGTAGAGTATAGATTATTATTTTGGTTTAAAAAAGTTACAGCTAATTAAATAAGAAAAATTAAATATCTATATGCAACACAAGATTAAATATATAAATCTACATAAAATTATCAACGCATTAAATTTTGATTTCATCTTTTAAATATTTCTTGATATTAAGAAAAAAGAACATCACCTATTATTTTTTACATTAAAAATTAACAAAGTGTAGGTGAGGTGATTACTAGTTACTACAACGATATATAGTCTATTGTGTTGAGGATCAAAGTGTAAAACAAGGAGAAAACTCCTGACCAATCTAAAATTCAGGAGAAAGGTTTTTTTTTCCATCTATATACTTTCCTTTTTCTTTCTTCATAGTCCTTATAGATTTTATTTAATTTTGATTTTGGTCCAGAAGTCATTTTTCTTACATTTAAGTTCCTGAATCAGAAATACAAAGAAAAAGTCATATGAAAATAGTAAGGAGAGAAAGAGTGTTTGAATTAACTATCTTTTATCGATGATCGTTGATTTTTTTTCAATATTTTTTTTATTGATTTTTTTTATTTTGTTGTTCAATATTGAGTTGATTTTCATTTTTTTATCTAGTAATAAGATAAAAAAAAATAATATTGAACCTAGTGAAATTCATGATCTAGGCCACTAGCTTAATGTGTTAACCCTCGTATCAATCCAATATGTTCTTATTTCAATGTTTTAAGAAAAAAAATATCATCTTGAATTTTATTTAAATCCAAACCATGATCTTACAAATTGTTCACATTACCTTTGGACTTGCATTCTTGAGTTGTTGTTTTGGTCATTTGTCTTTGATCCTATCAAGTTGTTTGGATCATGTCGGAAAAACTTCACATAATTTACATGATCTTACAAATTGTTCACATTACCTTTGGACTTGCATTCTTGAGTTGTTGTTTTGGTCATTTGTCTTTGATCCTATCAAGTTGTTTGGATCATGTCGGAAAAACTTCACATAATTTAATTTTAAAACTCGGGTTAACCAAGAAGTTAAATATGGAGTTCCCAAATTTGATGAACTAATTAAATCATGTTTCATAATAATATCAAATATTTTATTCACAACGTTTATATTTTATTTTTTATGTTAAAATATATTTGTCCATCTCTCAAATATTTAGCCTAGTGTGCCCTAATGTATTTCACATGATTGAAACCTCCACACGTAAGGTAGTATTTCACATGGGAGATGGTAATGTTTTTTTTTTTTTTTTTATGATTTTAAAATACGAGACTATTATTGTAAGGGTAGGGTAGGGTACCCCTTCGGGGGAGGGTCACTTAGGGCACGTGGTCACTGATTCCGCTACTTATTAAACAACTAGCGACTTTTAAGTAATACCGTTGAGACACAACACAAACACAAACACAACCTCCTCACAGCTGTCGATAGTTGTCCGATCGATCTTTCCCGCATGTGACCCCACTGCATGCCACCCTCCCACATTCGTAAGAACAGAGAGATAAGTTTTCTTTCTAATAATTTATACTTAAATCCATGGGAAGCCATGAAAGCTTGGCCTTTTAATGATGGTGTTCTTCTTGAATTTCCCCCCTTTACCTGCCCTCTCTCCAACATTTCATTGTTCTATTTAAGTTTTCAGTCCTGTTAATCATCACCAACCAACAACTTCTTCTTGTGTTGAACATTGCTAGCTAGATTTATATATTTATACACACACACACACACACATATATATATACACGTATATGTGAATTTGTAAGAGGTTGTTTTTGAAGCTTCTCTTGATCTTTCTTTGATCATCAGTTTTTTTTTTCTTTCTGAATTGTGTCATCTGGGATTGTTTGTTGTATTGCTGATGTGATTAGATATTGCAATATATACAATACCAAATGGCACAATTACCTCCAAAAATACCAAACAATATGACACCAAGTTGGCCTGATTTTTCTCATCGAAAATTACCTTCCATTTGTATTATGGAGACATCGCCACCCCACGATGCGAATGCGGCCATTAATCCTGCCGTTGCCGCCAGCGCCACCACTGCTGTCGCACCGCAAAACCCTTCGTGGGTTGATGAATTCCTCGACTTCTCGTTGACGAGACGTGGGACGCACCGGAGGTCGGTGAGTGACTCCGTTGCGTTCTTAGAGGAAGCACCGACAATGCTAGAGGAATGCCGTTCCACCGGTGCACCGGGATTAGGGTCACGGCATAACAGTAGCAATGACTTTGACAGATTTGACGATGAACAGTTTATGTCCATGTTTAACGATGATATCTCAAATGCCATGGCAGCTCCTAATTCGAGCTCCACACCTTCTTCTCCGTCTGATCATAACAGCATCAATGAAGAGAAAGAACCTACAGTACAGTCTGAGCAACAGCAAAAAGCGAGGAATCATGAGATTGATGAAGGGCAAAGTCTATCTGAATGGGAGACACCAAGTGCAGCCACTCCTGCTACTACTTCTAATGAAAATAAAATTGATCCCAAGAGAGTTAAAAGGTAAGCGTACACATAATACAAAAGGTGTTCTTACTGATTTCCAATTTAATTCATTTCTATGATAATTTTGTGTGATTTAAGCCTTACATTTTATTTGGTTGATCTATTGAAAGAATCCCAAGCCACAAATAACACTAATAATTAACATGCAACCTTGTTTCATTCATGTCTACGTCAGTTAATAATTTAGGTTTCTTTTACATGAAAAGGAAGGGTCATCTCAAAAGCCCTAAACTAGTATAGGAAGGACTCAAGCATTAGCTTTGAAAAGAGAATATTTTCGACCACTAGATAGCTTTAGAGAAAACAAAAATCATTGCGACTACAGTTATATAATGTATATATATATACACACTAGACAATAACACTTTTAATTTAGAGCCCTTATGAGAAATGATGTTCTAGTAATTAACTAAATTTGAGTTATTATATAATTTAATTATTATCTTGCATTATCAGAATCTTGGCAAACAGACAATCTGCTCAAAGATCACGAGTGAGGAAACTGCAATACATATCTGAGCTTGAACGTAGTGTAACATCTTTGCAAGTATGTAGTTTTCAATTATCCCTTGAAATATATATATATATATATATATATCTTTCTTCATAATTACTTAGCTAATATTTTTGTATGATTTGAATTCTGTGCTTGATGAAGGCTGAAGTTTCAGTGTTATCACCAAGAGTTGCTTATCTAGACCATCAAAGATTGCTTCTGAATGTTGACAACAGTGCTCTCAAGCAAAGAATCGCTGCACTGGCTCAAGACAAGATTTTCAAAGATGGTAATTAACTTCATACTTATCCTCATCTGGATCAGGATACAGAGTTCTTTAAAAATAGTTTCAGTCCTACACAAGTTACAGCGATCGGCTAGCTATCTTGAGCTATAATCCATCTCATAATTAAAGGAACTGTTACTGCATGTTCACAAATATTATACAACCAACTCCATTATTTAATACATAGCATGTGAATCGATCCCTTTTTGTTCTATATAGTATTAAGGAATTGAATTATAATATATAATCAATTCTTAAGATTTCAAAAGTGGGATTTTAGCAGGTTCTTCTAAATTTTCTCTTGGGGGGGACCGAAATTGAAGTGGGATCGAACTAAATGCAGCAGCTACACATTAAATAAGAGTTATTTTCATGCTCCTCGTCATCGTCTTCGTCGTCGTCATGTTATTATAGACTAGACAAATTCTTATACCATATATATATATATATATATTGAAATTCTCCCAGTACTTGATCGATCCACTGATATAACACCTGCGCACAGGTAGCTAGACTTGAATAAAATGCATCACGTGGTAGGTTTCCTAGTTCATTTATTTTACAAGATAAATGTCTGGTTAAATGGCTGTTCTGGAGGGTGGAGAGACTTAATTCACAAGGGACAGCCAAGAAAATTTTAAGCCCGTAACTGCTATACATAAATCTCTTAATTGTAGGTGTTCATCGATCCCACAAGGGTTACTAAGGCCGTACATTTTCAGGAAGGAAATGAAAAATCCCATTTAAGTGGTTATGTGAACCCAAATTGTAATAGATCCGGCTACAATTATGAGTTCTTGCCGTGATTTTCTAAAATGTGACAGGTTTGATCTGCACTAAGCTTGTGATTTTCTAATTGATTTGGAACAAATGCAGCTCATCAAGAAGCATTGAGGAAGGAAATAGAGAGACTGAGGCAAGTTTATCAGCAGCAAAACCTGAAGATGGATCAACCCGAACAAATGACCCCACAACTCCTCTCCAGTGATTATGGTTTCAAGAATGTTAATAGTGAAAAGTAAAATCTCTTTTTCATGGGACAACAGGAAAATGGCACAAAGTGGCATGATTTCATTATCTGACCAGTCCCTACAAAACAATGAAGAAAATTTTGGGGCATCTTAAGCATCCAAAATATTTTCTTGGATGCTTAATTAAGTGGGATAGGAATATTTTGGCGTTTGGAAGAAAAGGTAGGTAGAGTTCATTACTCACTTGACCATGCTCGAGAAATTTACTGGAAAGAGATATAGTCGCCAACATCTTGAAGAGCTGGGGCTAAGATTTGGATCTCTCTCCGTGCTGCTGCTAACTAAGCTGTGCATTCACGTGCAGTGTTCAAATCTTGCAGGGGCCACTCAAGATTTGCATGATTGGATGGATATATAGCAGAGAAAATCATGTGCATCTGTGATTTAAAAAGCCTAAAAAACAAAAAGAAAAAAAAAGTAGCTGATCAGAAAAAAATATTATTTTTCTTGCTTTAACTGCTTAGGAGGAGGGTTACTATGGCTATTCTTTTGCCTGTTGAATGTCTTTTATTCTTTTTATAAGTCATGTTGGAAGGCAAAGTCTGATGGTTTAATTTGTGGGTCTGAAAGGAAGGGTGGGCTTTCAGGGACGTGTTTTTTGATACTTACTTTGATGTCAGAATTTTTCTTCTTTTTCATTGTCATCTTTGTTGTAATGATTTTTATTTTTCAAATTATTACAAAAAATTGAATATATATATATATATATATTTCTAATTGTATATAGTAAAATTTCTAAAAAGCTGTGTAATATTTTATGTGTACCGATGGATGGATGGTCATTGATACATTCCGAAGTTTACATTTGGATTTAGATTTGCATGCAGGATTGTTGTTAATCTCATTTCGTTTCAGTTAAAATGAACAAAATATTTCATATCAGTTAAAAAAAAGATAAAATATCATAGTTTTTATCTCGTTTAAAATATCAGTTCGTTCCAGAAATTTCACCCAATTTTTGTCGTTCCGGTTTCGTTCTTCTAATTTCGTTTCGGCCAAATAATATTTTTTAAATAATAAATAATTTTAAAATATTAATCATATCTTGTAATCCGACTCTTAGATTGATATGAAATTTTACGAGGCGTCTCTTAGCATATATATATATATATTATATTAAAATTTTAAAGCAATCAGAAAACATACTGACCTTGCGAGATTGACGATGACATTCTCATAATATTATACATGTTTATAGTTTTGTTCATAAAAATTAATTTTTTTTAGATTAAATTGCACAATTCTACATAGTGTTTTTTTTTGGATTTGAACTATTATTTCTTAAAATTAATACACACACACACACATAAATAGTACAACCCCAAAACGTATTACCGAAAAGCTTTAAAACAGCTTTAAAACTGATATATTCCATTCCAATTGAAAAAACAAAATATTAAGCGAAATGGAATTAACAAACTTGCTTAAACCATAAATGCTTGGAAATAAATCTGTCACTAGGAATAAGAGTTCCAGTTTTGGTGGCTTAATTTGCCATTAATTTTCTGTCAAATCCTCAGATAAACAAGTTTAGATCTTGAATGTGGATCCTTTTGCCACCCCTCCTTCCTTCCTTTGGAGTTGAGAATGAGTGTTTGGACATAAGATAAATGATTCAAATTCAAGTGTATCAGATTCAAGTGTATCACTTTAGTTAAATCCTTCTCGGAAACTTATGACCTTTGTATTTTAAAGAAGTCTTCGGTAATCTTAACAACCGGGGTTTTCCAGACTTTATAGTTTACGGCTGATGATGTTTTTAAAGTGTTTAGTATATAGAAATATTTCAAAATAACATAAAATACACATAAAAAAATAAAAGTAAAAAAATAGATTTTCTTAAAAAACTTTTCAAAATGCAGTTACATGTACTACATGTTAAAAGAAACATTGTTGGCATGCCTTTTCAACTAGGACATTAGGGTATACATCCAAGTGTGAGGCATTTATTTTTTCTATAGATGATGAGATATGGATAATGTAAGAACTATCTCTGAGGTTTTGTAATGATTTGCAGAAGATTAAAGGAATTGTAAAGAAGAAGAGAAGTGTTTAGAGAATATGAAAGATAGAGAGAGAAAGAGGAGAATTTGAATTGTAATTCTGTATTTTGTTATTCTATTTCTATATTTTTTACACACATTGTATGTTCAGTCCTCCCTATTTATACACATGATCATCCTCTAAGATACATGTGTATTTATCATTTATACTCTAACATCCCCCCTCAATCTCTTGATTTGGTAAACCAAGTATGAGATTGTTACAGTAAGTATGAAACAAAGAAGTGCTCAAGCCTTTAGTGAGTATATCAGCTAATTGTTCTGAGGATGAAACAAACTGCACATAGAGCTGATTGTTGGCCACACGTTCATGAACAAAATGAACATCAATTTTAATGTGTTTTGTCTTCTAGTGCTACACTGGAATGAAGGACAACGCAATGACCGAGAGATTATCACAAAAAAGAACTGGTGGTTGAGTAATGGAAACACAAAGAAATACTAATAACTGCTAAATCCAATCAATTTCAGCACATGTCGAGGACAAAGCATGATATTATGCTTCAGTAGATAATCGAGAAACATTATGTTATTTCTTTGATGACCATGAGATAGTATTATAACCGATGAAGACAACCAAACTAGTAGTGGATCTGCAATCATTAGGATCACTTGCCAAGTCAACATCACTAAAAGCTTTGAGATCCAAGGAGCCATGATGATAACTAAGTCCAAAATTGATAGTGCCCTTGAGATATCAAAGAATTCTCTTTATTGCTGTAAAATGAATCATCTAAGGATTTTGCATAAATTGACAAACTTGATGAACAGAGAACGCAATATCAGGACTAGTGAATGTAAGATACTGCAATGCACCAACAAGATTGCGATATAAGGTGGGATTATCAAATGGTGCACCATCATCCTTAGATAGACTTTGATAAGGGAGACACAAAGTGACACAAGCCTTAACATCAAGCATCTCATTTTTAGGAAAAAGCTCATGAATATATTTAGACCGAGAGAGAAACAAAGTGTCGTGGCAACGAGAGATTTAAATTCCCTAAAAGAAATGAAGAACCCCTAAATCTATTATATCAAATTCAATAGTGAAAGAACAAATAATGTTGTGAATCTCACTAGAATTGCTCCCAGTAATGATAAAATCATCAACATAAACCAGCAAAATAATCACTCCAACAACAAGATGCTTAACAAAGATGGAAGAGTCAACATACGTGTGTTGAAACCTCAAAGATTGTAAGAAAGAAGTGAACCTTTCATTCCATGCTCGTGGATCCTGTTTTAGGCCATAAAGGGATTTATGAAGTTTGCAAACTCATTAGGGATGAAGAGGATCCTCAAAGCCTAGAGGTTGAGTCAATAAACTTCTTAATTAAGAGTGCCATGTAGAAAGGCATTTTTAACATCCAACTGCCTTAATTCCCATCCATAATGTGAAGTAAGAGCTACGACAAGATGAACAATAGTGGGTTTTGTTGTAACCCGATTTTGGGTCATGTCCCAAAACTATCAGAAAATAACAAAAAAATAAAATAAAAGGGGGGGCTGGTGTCGGTAAAAATATCAAGTTAAAATTTTGTACATTTTTGAAAGTTCGATTGTACCCTTTTTGTGCCCAAAAATGAAAAAAACACAGATCCAAAGCTAAAGTAATTTATTATGAGAAAAATCCGCGTATAAACTAAGTCATAAAATATAATTATATTTTTTATGGATCGATTTGATATAGTCGTTGGTTAATATAAAAGAGTAATTATATTTAGGAATTAATTTAGGTCCAATTGAAGGGTTTAATTAAGCTTGACAACTTAATTATACTTTAAATTGATCAAATTAATTTTTATTAAAGGCTTAGTCAATAAGAAATCAAGTTCTTAAAATTAATTCGGGCTCAATTGGTGATATTTGAATTTTCAAAAACCAATTTGAATTTTTTCTAAGCCAATTAGGTGAAATCGGGGACCAAATTGAACAAATTGAGAGTTTAATGTTTGATTGGGGACTACATCGCACAGATAAAAAATCGAGGACCAAAGTAAAAAGGTGCGCAAAATTTAAGGATAACTTTGATTTTTTCACAAGGACATAATTGCACAAAATCATAAATTTAAGTTCAATTGAGGGCGCAATTAAAGGAGTTACAAATTGAGGGACTAAATCGTATTTTGCACCCAAAAATAACAAACAACATTTGTTGAGCCACCAACAAACCCCCATTTTGTAGACAAGTTCCCCCGCCACCTGCAAGGAATTAAGGGAATGTTTTATTACTTGAAATTAAGGAAAGCCATCTGCAGGTCACGAACGGTAACCTGCAGATGGCTCTATAAAATGGACTCTCCGAAAGAGATAGAGGGGGGGAGAAAACAAAAAAAAGGCAGAGGAAAAAACGAAAAACTGAGGAAGCCAAGAGAGATTTCACGTACAAATTTCAAATTTCATCTGCTTGTGTTTTATAACCATCCTCGGGTCCTCGTTTTTTTCTTCATCTTCTTCCTCGTGCACTCTGTTTTCTACTATCTCTCTCTACAACCAGGGCATCTGGTTTTGCTCTCTTTCCCTCTCGGTTGAAGAACAAAGCTCACCGTCGATTGCCCTAATCTCACCTTCAACACAACCTCAACATCTCCGTCGTCACTCTCTCCCTGTTTCTCTGTCTCTTTCTCTCGTGGCCTCTGTCTGTTCTTTCACAAAAAAACCAACCACACCGTCGCCACTTCCTCCTCCAACAGCCGTCGTTCCAACCACTAACAACCACCACTTCCACCACCACCAGCTTCCCACAGCCCCCAGCAACTCAGCCATCGCCCCCATCGAAGGAAAGGTGACAGCCCCGACGCCTGCAACAACAACCCCGTGGTTTTCCGATCAAGTTTCCAGCCACCACAGGCCACTATTCCTCTCGCCATCACGACCAAAAGAACCACCTCGACGTCCTCTACACGAAGGTATTAACAAAATCGTCATTCATTATACTTGAAAAATCTCCATATTACTGTGCATCTTCTTCATTTTTCTGCAAAACATACCCGGTTACTGTTGAGGGTAACCGGGTCGGACCAAAGGCCTAGGACCACGAATGTCTAGAGCCAACAGCGAGGCTGAAAACAAATATATAAAAAATATTCTTTTATATAAAAAAAAATCTAAAAAATGTGTTGTTTTTCTTGCATAAGGCCAATACACTAGCATATTTTTTTAAAAAAATATTTTCTTTTAAAAAAATATATATTATCTTAGGTTTTGAAGAGAAAAATGAGTTTTAGCATGGATTTTGCCAAGGAAAAAAATCATTTCTTGCATTTTGAGATTTTACAACAGGTTTGTAAAATCCAAAGGGTATTGACCAATATTTCAAAAAAAATTTAAATCTTATTTTGTTTTGGGGTTTATTATTCACCGTCGGTATTTGGATAAATAAATCACAAAGAGGTAAAAAATTCAAAATATTCGGTAGGAATGATATGCTTTTATTTACTGTTGGTAGTTGGGTAAATAAATCCTAAAGGGTTATTACCCAAAATATTCGGCGGGAATAATAATCTATTATTCACTGTAAATATTTGGATAAATAAATCCTAAAGAGGTAAAAATCCAAAATATTTGGTAGGAATGATATGCTTTTATTCACTGTTGGTATTTGGGTAAATAAATCCTAAGGGGTTATTACTCAATATTCGGCAGGAATAATAAGCTATTATTCACTGTCGGTATTTGGATAAATAAATCCTAAAGGGGTTGATATCCAAAATAGTCGGTGGGAATGATATGCTTTTATTCACTGTTGGGATTTGGGTAAGTAAATCCTAAGGGGTTATTACCCAAAATATTCAGCGGGAATAATAAGCTATTATTCATTGTCGGTATTTGGATAAATAAGGGGTTGATATCCAAAATCTTCAGCGGGAATGATATATTATTATTTACTGTCGATACTTGGATAATTAAATCCTAAGGGGTTAATATAAAAAAAAAGGTTCATTCGGCGGAGTAATATCCCATTTTTTTTATTAGCACATGTTTTGAAAGTTCAAGCCCATAGCAAATCATAAGCGATCCAAACGTCAAGCAGTTTACCTTAGGTAGGGCGTACTAGGGGTGCTAAAACCTTCCCTTTACACAACCAGTCTCTTACCCTAGAATCTCTGAAAAACCAGTCTTAGGTTTCCTAGTAACCATAATACTAGGTGGCGACTTCCTTTTTACGAAAATAAATAATCCCCCCGACATTTAATCTCCCCACTCACGGGGAGGGTCGTCTCGATGCCGCGCCTCTCACCCACCATTTTTGGGGTGCGACAGGTTTAACCAAGATTGTAAAAGTTTTGCCATAATCTTGACCTGGTTCTTGACTAAAACCTTGGGCAACCAATCTAGCTTTATGATGAGCAATAGAGCCATCAACATTTTTCTTAATTCTGAAAATCCATTTGCAGCCAACCAAGTTTTTCTATGAAGGTAGGGGTACTAGACTCCATGTTTGCTGGGTGTGAAGAGCAACAATTTCTTCTTTCATCACAACAAACCATACTAGAATTTGTAAAGCACTCTTGTAACTTGCAGGCTCAATTAAAGATAAGTCAACTGAAGAAGAGTGACTGATGGTGGTGAAACAAGCTTTCTGTTTGATAGTTCCATTCTTGCTACGAGTTTGCATTAGATGCAAATTCATTGATGGAATATGGAGAACCACAAAAAGTCCATCAGGGTTAAAAGTTCAACTGATGGTAAAGGTTCAGTAGTCATACCTTTGTTACCGAGTTAAGGAGCCACAAGGGTAGATGAAAAGGGAGACGAAGCAATAATCAACATAGGTAATGATGCAGAATTGTTGGAATGAGGTGGAACAGGGAGAGAATACAGAGGGGAAAGAGCTATAACACTCTCAGAAGGAGAGGGAACAAACAAAGGAAGTAGAGTAACAACATTTTGATTTGTAACAATAGGTAGTGAAGAAATGGAATGTTGATGAGAGACTATATGGGATGATGGAATTTGTTTGATTAAGTCTAGATAAGAAACACAATTTCATTAAAGACAACATGCCTAGAAATATATTTGGGTTTCCTAGGAACATTATAGCATATATACCCTTTATGTTGAGAAGCACACCAAAGAAACACATATTTATGTTTTTGGTTGTAGCTTATGAAGAAGAAAAGGGATGAAACAATGGAAAACAAGCACAACCAAAAATACATAAATGAGAGATAGGAGGAATAGCTTCAAAGAAGAGCTCATATGCAGATTTATTATGTAGAGTTGCTGAAGGCATCCTATTAATTAAGTAGGAGGTTGTGTGTACTTCATATGTCCAAAATGAAGAAGGCAACTTAGCATGCTGCAATAAGGTAATGGCAGTTTCAATGAGATGGCAATGCTTACATTCATCCATCCCATTTTATTTAGGGGTGTATGAACATGATTTTTGATGAGAAATGCCCTTATCGGAAAGAAATCATTGAAATTGTTTGCTCACCCCCCCCTCACTCTAAAGTATTTGAATAGAATGAGATAATTGAGTCTAAATATGAGCACAAAAATTAATAAAAATAGAGTATACATCACTTTCATTGACTAAAGAAAACTACCACTAGTAATGTGTGAATTCATCAACATAAATCACATAGTATCTATATCCATCAACCAAGATACTTGGAGATGGACCCCAAACATCACCGTGGATAATGTGGAATGGTTTTACAAACTTATGGACACTGGAATGGAAATGAAGTTTACAAAACTTATCTTGAAGGCAACTAGGACACACAACAACAGTGGAGTCTGTGGAGCATGAAATGTTTGCCTTTTGTAACATTGTGTGCACAATTTTATTTGTTGGATGTCCTAACCTATGATGACAGGTAGTGGAAAACACTAATTGACCAACAAAATGACTGAAAATGAAAATTGATCTTGGATAGATTAGCGCGAGGAGAAAAATGAAGAGGATAGAGGCCATTACTGCAGTTCTCTTTGTAAATTATCCTTCCCGTGGCTTTGTCCTGAATACAAAAATAAAAAGCATCAAAAATCAAATAGCAATTGTTATCCAAGCAAATGCGATGGACTGATAACAAATTTTGAGTTAGTTTAGGAACATATAGCACAAAATTCAGCTGAAGTGGTTTACTAGATGTAGGGATGATGGAATTCCCAACATGTTTACAAACAAACTTTCCCCATTTGCTGTTTGAACCGTTTCAGCTATGGGATAAGGTGTGTTTAATTGCAAATCAGACAAATTTACAGTTATGTGATTTATAGCACCTGAATCCATAAGCCAAATTTGAGGAGAAGATTGACAAGCAGTGTTTATAGCTGACAATGCAGATTGTTAAGAAGGATGAACTGTAGTGTTCATTACTGTCATGGAAGGTTGTTGATAGAATTGTTGAGAAAGGATAAAATGCAATGTTCATTGACATTGACATTGCAGGGAAGTGAGTGTGATGAGCTGAAGCTGGAGAGTGATTAGCAGCACCAACAAAATTTGAATTCACAACATCATTTAAATTAAAGAATTAAATTATAATATATAATCAATTCTTAAGATTTCAAAAGTGGGATTTTAGCAAGTTTTGGTGGCTTAAATCTTCCCTCAAACCCTCAGATAAATAAGTTTAGATCTTGAATCGGGTCCTTCTGCCACCCCTCCTTCCTTGCTTTGGAGCTGAGAATAAGAGTGTTTGGACAGAAGATAGATGATCCAGATTCAAGTGTATGACTTGAGCTGAATCCTTCTCGGAAACTTTTGACCTTTGTATTTTAAAGAAATCTTCAGTAATCTTAACAAACGGGGTTTTCCAGACTTTATAGTTTACGGCCGAGGATGTTCTTAAAATATTTATTATTTAGAAATATATCAAAATAATATAAAAATACATCCAAAAAAAATAAAAGTAAAAAAAAAAAAGATTTTCTCAAAAAACTTTTCGAAATGCAGTTACATGTACTGCTTGTTAAGAGAAACAATGTTGGTATGCCTTTTCAACTAGGACATTAGGGTATACATCCAAGCGTGAGGCATTTATTTTTTCTATCGATGATGAAATATGGATAATGTAAGAACTCACAAAAACGTCCACCAAAACCTTGAGTTTTCTTTTGCCTGCATTTTCCATTTTCTAAACGTAGTGCCCTGGTTCATGTGTAGCTGAATCTTGATGCGTTTCAGATCAATCATTCCATTGCAGCTAGCTGGATCAGGCTGCTGCCGCTTGAGTAGCTGTGGCTTCTCTTCCTGTGGATGAGGCGGCTGGTTCTGGTGCTTCCAGTACTGCTGCTTTTCCTGTTCACCTGGATGTTGTCGTCTGCTGCTGGTCCTCGTGGTACTAGTTCGATTTCTGCTCTTCCTCGTGCTGGTGATCTTTGTTCTGTCCCTCGCCCTTGTCCTGGTCCTGGTCCTGGTCCTGGTACTGGTACTCGTACTAGTACTGGTACTGGTTCTGGTCCTGGTTCTGGTCCTGGTCCTTGTCCTTGTCCTGGTCCTGGTACTGGTACTGGTCCTGGTCCTGGTCCTGGTACTGGTCCTGGTCCTGGTCCTGGTCCTGGTAATGGTCCTGGTCCTGGTCCTGGTCCTGGTCCTCCTGGTACTTGTTCTGCCGCGTGTTCCGGGGGTATGATGAGGGGACAAATATAATAGAGCAGAAGAGCAATTGTGGATGCTCCAAGGGAAATCAAAAGGAGTCCCAGGAAGCTAGAAAGTTGTAGTCTGTGATTGTCATCGGAGGAGTCTGAGGCCAAGCACTTGTACGAGGAGGTCAAAGAGTTTTCAAGGTCTTTCAACGTCCCACTTTCTACTACTTTCACAATTGCTTCTGAAATGTCTGGAAGATACGGTGAACTTCTTTGGAAAACCTGTAAACACAGGATCAAATTATCTCTCAACAGCACTGAAAACCCACTACAATTTAACGGTGAAACGATATATACTCACAAATCCGAAACCTCCAACTTTGTATATTGGCCCTGAAGTAGTGAATCCCTCGCAATATTTAGCTAGGAAAACTTTGAGGTAAGGAACCTCAAGATATGCTGCAGCTATCTTTCCACTAACAAGAGCTTTAGCATAATCATCTTCCGAATAAATCCTTACAATATTGTCAGGGTGAATGTTTAATACATCTCTCAAATATGCCACCACAAAGGAGCCTCCATCACACCCAATCTTCGCTCCTGTGCTCCTTAGTGTTTCAACATCTACAATTTCTAGATCATTACCTTTATCAGAAAAGATGGCAGACAAACTAGCGGTGAAACTTTGAGTGAGAACTAACGCAAGAAAAAGCCACACGACCATCGCTAATCGAGACCAATGGCTTTTCAAATTATCAACTGCATGTGAAACAAAGATCCAAGTCCAACTTTTAGCAAGTTAGAAAGTCTGTATTGGCAGTAATTTGATCTGAAAAAGTTCCTACCGTTTAATGAAAATAGTGTTTTGAATGCCGCGTAGAGCATGTACCCAATTTGGTTCGGCAGATTGCCTGTACTGAAATTATTAATTTGACCTTGCGGCGGTCTATGATTCCGTTCAATCAGCCAAACAACAAGTCCATTATAGACATTGATTAGCCCTATTGCGATCCACATGGTTGTTGAGAATGGCTTTGTGAACACCCAGGCTCTGTTTATATTCTTAGTTTTGGCAGTAATCAGCATTTGAAGGCCTGGATCCGCATAAGGCTGCGAGAATTCTCCACACTGGAATCGCTTGGCCACTATGGCCGTATCAGCAACCACTGCATCATAATTCTTTTCCAATTTCAAACAGAAATTTAGTCTTAGCATTCCGAAAAAGGTCACATAAAACTGGTGAGAGTAAATTTTATTCCTAATTCAAAAACAACAAGTCTACTTCAATTATCATCTAGCTCTACCATGAAATTGCAGCAAAAAACAAATACCTGATGTTTGACTTGCTCCACCAAAGAATCATAGGTTCCATTGAAAGGAACAAAAATGTGGGGCAAGTAATAGGGCAAGAACTTGAGTGTAGCATCGAAGACATTGATGGAAAACCCTCTAACAACTATGCCACGACCAAGCTGATCATAAACTACTTCTATGAAGTCTTTATGTGAATTACTTACAGGTACTCCAATCTTCAGTGGCTCTGCTGACGTGGGTATTGCCCATCCTCTAGGGACTGACCAGGGGCCTCCAGGCCAAAATACTTGTCCTAGAAGGCTCATTGACTTGTTATACTTTGTACCTGCACCAGTGCTCTCAGAGAAGCCTAGTTTTTCAGTCCAATAGCCGATTTCTCTGTAACTTCTCCCAACCACATTAATAATTCGAAAAATGCGTTCAGGGGAGAGAATTCCCTTCTGAAAGTTGAATGCACCAGCTAAGCCTTCAAAGTTGCTTGCTGATATTCTTCTCACAATCTTTTCTCCGCTAATGGATAGCATAAGGGAGTTATTTGTAGAGTTTTGAAAACGTTTTGAGCTAGGAACTCCGTCCGTTAATGCAAGAGAAACAGCACGCATTGCATCATAAGCTTGTAAGGCATATACACATGGTTCATGATATGGTTCGTGGTGGTATAGTTCACGGAACTTACTGTTAAATCTCAAGCGAAAGTTTTTGAACTGCACTGTGGAACGAGAATAGTAGCTTTTGACTCCCAAGACACCTTGCATCGAGGAAATGATGGATGCATCGAAGGTATCGATCATATTCATGGTGTCAACAGTGGTGATCCAAACAAACTCCTTTTCCATCATCCCTAAACGCTTTGCCTTTCTGAATATTTTAGCTGCTAAAGGTTCCGAAGCATGAACAATTTGTACTCTACATTGGCCGTTTTTAAGATCTCTTAAACTTTTAGATAGTGAACGTTCTGAAAGTGTGGGAATAAGAGGCAGGAGCTCACTTATCTCCGAGCCTGCATCTTGTAGAGCAGATATCAGATATGGAATGATACCACTGACAGCTGAGTTGATGTCTTCGTATATGACATTCACTTTTCGCCATTTCCAGCTTCTAATTATAGCTGCTACAGCTTTCATCTGTGCAAACTGGCTGCGAGCTGCGTTGACCAGAAAAGGCCGATTTGAGTCGCTCCAGGATGGAACTTCATTTGACAAAGAGATGATAGGGACTTTTGATTTGTTTCCAACCTCAGCGACGAAGAAAGTCTCTGGCCATGTTCTTAACCCTACAATTGCCGCTACATGCTTCCTCTTGATGAGTTTTCTAGCTGCATTTACACCAATCATGTCAGAATAACAAGCTATAGCTGTATAATTAGCTTTGGATTTGTTAATTTGCAAGATAAATTATCAAAATAAGTAAACTCTGACCTGAAGAGACTGCTCTTGTAGGATCTCCGCGGGAGTCTTTGACAAGTAGGGTTGTGGAGTTTAGGTCAACATCACTAAATAAATCTTCTATGGCCACCTGCATGGCTGCTCTCTCTTCCTTTCCTATATGGGTGGTTAAATCTATAATTCCACCTATTCTGAGCTCTTCAGAATGTTTCCCTGGAGAACTGTCCTGCGACAATACTGTGGACCAAGCTATCAAGCTTGTTAACAACAGGAGTTTGAAGCAACAGGATGCAAGCTTTTTTCTTGCCATCTTTCGTATAATTTCCTTGACGAAAAGAGAGTTCGAATTCTCATGTTTATAAAGGCGAACACCTCCCTTGCTGGTAATCATCTTTGACTTTTGTTATAGGGTTTAGTTGTTAAAAGTGTAGACGTTGAGGCACGTAACACAATTTGGCTTCTTTCTTTCTTTTTTTATCATTTTCAGCCACACTTTTCCTTTCACGTTCTTCCCTTCTATTTTTTTTTTCCTTGAAATTTATTCTTATACTTGAGTTGAAACACAGTCATGAAGTTTTTACTTTTCATTTCCAATTCTCTTTCCCATAACACTCTTCGATTAGAGAGCTTCTCCTTGACATTTTTATTATCAAGATCTTTTTACCTAAAAGTTCATTCCCACTATTTTTTAAAGGAACTTATGGAAGAATCCTGGATGGATCCACTTTGGTCTTACACATGAAATACATCATGAATCTTGGCTAGATGAGAAGGCAAAACAACATGTCTAACCCTCTTGGCAGATTGAAAAGACCCGAAGTATCTTGGTGTCGACTTCCCTTTCATGCCAAACCAAAACATATATTTTCACAAGACGACCTTCAAAGATACTATTATCCATATAGGTTTTTTTACTCTTTCTTTTATAATCTTTATCTTCTCTTTGGTGACTTATACCAATTGTAACCCAATCAATTTTCTATCCCTTACTTTTTCCTAACATACTAGTGTTTGATATCTTTTGCCATAAGGCTTCACAGGGAGCCATTTTTATTGTGGTTTAGTAACTATTCTTATAAATGAGTTATACCAAAGAAATGTGATCTTCCCAAGTACCACTAAACTTTAACATATATGTTTTTAATAAATCTTTGTTCCCAATACTTTTTTAATAAATCAGTTAAGTACATTCATCTTTTATATTCTATTACTCCATCCTCATAAAGAGTGTTGATATTGATGTAGTTATAAGCCTTTTTTCTTAACTCTTGGATACTTTCTTTATACTTCTTGGTACATTCCCATTTCATCTTCTTCCAGGTCAATTAGGTCATCAAGATAGTTATAGTGGGGAATCCCTCAATAAATCTTATATAATACCCCGTTAACCCAAGAAAGTTATGAATCTTTATCATATTCTTAGGTTTTTCCCATTTTAGTATTGCTTCAACCTTTCTAGGATCTATAAATATTGCTTTTAGTGATTAGTGATATGATATGCCTAGAAAATAAACATTTGTTGTATCCAAAACTTACACTTACTGATCTTGACATACAATTACTCTAAGTCATTAATACCTACCTCAAATATTGTTTGTGTTTTGTATATGAGCTAGAATAAAGTAAGATATCGTCTATAAGTACCACCATAAACTTTTCCAAGTAAGGTTGAAAAACTTGATTCATTAGGTTCATAGACAATGCAAGGTTTCAAACACTATTTTGGCCACATTTGACTCCTTAATTCCTTATTTAGTAGTATCTTGATTCCAGGTCTATCTTTAAATATACCTTATCTACTTTGAGTTCATCAACCAACACATTTATATATGGAAGATTCTATTTGTTTCTCACCATATTCAAGTGTCTATAATCTATAAAAGGTCTAAGAGTTCTTTTTTTCTTCATAAATAGTGTCAGAGCTCCCTGAGATGAATTGTTTAGACGTATGAACCCCTTATTGGAGCTCTCCAAGATGAATTTATATAGTTGAATCTTCAATTCATCTAATTTAGAAAGTGTCATCTTATGTGATGAATGGGCTATTATGGATATACCGGATATATTGATAAAGACCTTCATTTCCCTTTTTGGCATTATCCCTCGATAACTCATTCAGGAATACATTTGTAAATTATCTCATTATAAGAAAATTCTCCAATTAGGTATCTTTCTTCTTTGACTCTAAAACATAAGCAAGATAGGCTTCACATCCCTTATTCATCACCCCTTTATAATTCATACCAAGATGATACAATTTGGAATGACTTTTCTCTCCCCTTTAAATTTCACACTTCTATTGTTGGTGTCATAAACCCAATTTTGGGTTACTCCCCACATCTACCCAAAAATAGAAAAAATAAAATAAAAGGGGTCGATGTCGGTACAAAAATCAAGGTGAAAATTTTGGACGTTTTCGGGAGATCGATCGTACCTCTTTTGTGCCCAGAAATGAAGAAAAACAGAGATTCAAGGCTAAAGTATTTATTATCGGATAAAATTCCATAAAAATGAAGTTGAAAGATATAATTATATTCTTAGGGGCTAGTTTGATTCAATCGTTGGCCAATTTAAAAGGGTAATTATGCTGAGAATTAATTTAGGGTTGAAGGGTTTAATTAAGTGCAAAGACTTAATTATACTTTAAATTGGTCAAATTAATTTTATTAAGGGCTTTGTCAATGAGAAATCAAGTTCTTGAATTTAATTAGGGTCCAATTGATGAGATCAAAATTTTCGGAGATCAAATTGAATTGTTTTAAGCCAATTATGTGAAATCAATGCCAAATTGAACGAATTGAGAGTCTAATGGTCAATTAAGGGCTAAATCGCGCAAATCAGAAACCAGAGACCAAAATAAAAAAGGCATGCAAAACTAAGGATGATCTTGAAATTCTGACGAGGATACAATTGTACAAAATTAAAAGTTTAAAACCAATTGGAGATGCAATTAGAACAATTGCAAATAAAGGGACCAAATTGTACTTTCACCTTCACAAAAATGATTCATATCCCAATTAACCACAACTTGTGACCCAATTTTTCGTTTGTTAAGAAAGAAGAATCCGACATTTGGAACGCAGAATGTGAAGAAGCTTTTGAGAAAATCAAGCGAGGACCAAATTGTACTTTCACCTTCACAAAAAAATACAAAATATGCAGCGTGCCTGCAGTGTTCCGACACCTGAACAGTGCAGGGCATGCCTCTGCAACCCTCTGCAAAGTGCAGTGGCAGCAACCTCATGCAATGTGCATGAGGGTTGCCTCCTTCCCCTATAAATGGCATCATTCGCGACGATGAGACAAAGACGCTGAAAAAATAGGGGCAGAGCATTGGAGCAAAGAGGAGAAGAAAAAAAACAGAGGAGTTTGAAAATTTTATAGAGACGAAGAGGCTGAAAAAAATTGTAGTAAAAAACCATACACACATAGCGACAACCACCCATCTCCTCCCTCAACTCCGGTGTGATCTCTCTCTCTCCCATTTCTCTCCCTCGTTCTATTCACCCTCTCTTTCTCTACAAACTAGCAGCCACCGCGCGCTCTCTCCCTCTCGGTCAGCAGCTCTAGCAATCAACTCAGACCACCCGCGACAACCTCATCATCACTGACAACCTCCCCTCCATGTTAGCAGCCCAATCGTGGCCTCTAGTGAAGTAGCAGAGTCAGCAACAGCGGCAACAACATTGAGCCCGTCACCTTCTGATGCCCACTCCAACCACTATAGGCTACCATTTTCGATGTCACCATGACAGGAAGAACTACCTCGATCTTCTCTACCCAACGGTATTAATAGGTATGTTGTTTGTCATACTCCAAAATTCCCCATTTCACTATTCATTCATCTTGTTTGGCCCAACCTGGCCACAAAAATGGGTGGGTTGTTTGGCCCACCCGGGGTTGGCAGTTCAGCCCCAAATGATGGGCCTCTCGGCTTGTCCAGCCCATCAAGAAAAAAATACAAAATTTACATAATTTTTTTTTTAAAAAAGAGAAAAAATGTGTTGTTTTCATGCATACGGCCAATATGCTAACATATCTTGAACATTCCTTTCCAAAAAAAATATTCTGAATTTAAAAAAATGTGTTTTAACATGGATTTCATAAACACAAAAAAATTGTTTTCTCGATATTTGGATTTTACAATATGTTTTTAAAATCCAAAGGGTATTGGCCAATATTCCAAAAATATCAAAATCTTATTTTTGGGGTTTCATGTTATTTACTATTAATATTTGGGTAAAAAATTCTAAAGGGATTAATATCCAAAATATTAGTGGGGGATAATTTGTTATTATGCACTGTTGATAATTAGGTAAAGAAATCCTAAAGGGGTAAATATCCAAAAAATTAGCAGGGATAATTTATTGTTATTTACTGTAAATATTTGGATAAAGAAACCTTAAAGTAGTAAATATCCAAATTATATTTACGGGAATACTACATCATCATCATTTAACCAACATAATTTTGGAAAGATCAATACCATAGCAAATTATAAGGCAAACCAAAACACCAAGCAGCTTATCTTAGGTAGGACATACTAGGGGTGCTAAAACCTTCTCTTTACGCAACTAGTCTCTTGCCTAAGAATCTATTAAAGACATCTCAGCCCCAGTGAGAGTTGAGGTCGTTGATACCAGGCCAAGTCATTGCATGGTGATGTTGTGGTTTCTGTGTGTTGTGGTCTAGGTAACCAGCTTAGTGAGCTTCTCGGCCCTGGTGAGAATTGATGTAATTGATCCTAGCCAAGTTTGTACACGGTGGTAATGTGGTTTGTTTTGTTGAAACCGACTTCTCAACCCCGGTGAGAGCCAGCATCTCAGTGTTGGAAAGGTTTGAAGAGCTAGGCTTTCACATTTGACTTTCCCTATGTTATTTGAACTATGATTCAAATATTTTAATTACAAGATAAGGAAGCAAAAGAAGAAATTAGAGGGCATGTTTCTGCTATTGCTTTTCTTGGTTTTTAAATGGTGAGTCAATCGATTTGCTCACCCCTTCACCCTAATTGAGAAATATTAATGCGAAAGCTAAAACCCATTGGTCAAACATAGGAGATTTTTCCTTTGTTTTTGGGGGGCCTGGGTATTTTGAATTTCTGTGGTTTCTTATGAATATTATTCTTTTCACAGGGGAGATTGTTGCTAAAGTTTAAATGTTTTTGTTTGGGTATAGACAAGATGAGGAGAGGAGGGCATGGATCACAAGCCAACCATTACCATTGCCCTTACAAGTACTGAAAGAAAAGGAATGAATTTGATTTGTCTCTAGGTGACCATCTTAGTTAGGTATAAATAAGAAAATTAGCACATTTGAAATCTTGAGGAAGTGAATGATTTTGTTGGCAAACTCATGTAATTCATTAAGCTTGCCTGAATGGTATGATTTTGTTGTATGGATGTTAGTTTCTTTTTTTTTTGTTCTTGTTTGGTTTGGTTGGTTTTTTCTATCAATATAATGTTTTGTCCATTTTGTTTAGTTAGTGAGATTTTATCCTCTCACTTTACATACCGTTTCTATGTATTTTTTACAAGTGAGCATGCTATGTTTTGACTTCTTTTCTTTCTGTAGTTGGGACGGGTGGTTTGAGCTAGTGTTTTTATGTTTGTTAGTCATGTATATTTATAGTTTGTTCTCCTTTTTTGGGTGTTGATGTGAAACATTCCTTTCTTTTCTTGGTGGTTTGTCTGCTTCCCTCTGTTTTTTTTTCATTTAATTTCTCTTCTTTCTTATCATCATTTTAATTGTTTTGTTTTATAGTTTGTTCTTATTGTTTTTGGTTTTTGCTATTCAGGATTGTAGTATGCTCATTATGTACTGTTGTTGCCAAGGTTTTGGTTGGTTTGTTGTGTTCCTCTTACTACTTTTAAGGTATGTCATATATGTTTTTTATGGTTGCTTGTTGGTTTATTGTCTTTGTTTGTGTTGCTACTATTGTTTTTAATGTCATTACTACTATTGGTGGTTTTGTGATGGTTGTTTTAGTTTTTTTTGGTAAGATTTGTTTTCTTGTTGTTTTGGTTTGGCTTTTTTTTTTCATGTTTTTTAATGTTTGTTTTGAGTTCTTTATATCATTGTCTTTGCTACTTTTTATGCTTCTCTATTGTCTTTTTCTTGCATTTTTTTTCTTTTGGTGCTTGGTTGTTTTATTATGTTCTCTTGATATGTTTTTGTTGTTTGAAGATAAACCATCCAAGATGACACTTCAAAGTTGTTGTTTCGATTGAAATAGTGGTCATTTTTCTTCTTGTTTTAGTTGTTATGTTGGTGTTTTGGTTTGATATTTTCTTTGTTGTTTTTCATTCTTTTTTTATGTCTTTGTCTTGCATTTTTTCTTTGTCAATTAATGGTTATTTGGTCATGGTATGCTGGTGTTTTTTTGTCGTTGGAAACATTTAGTTTTTCAATTGCAACTATATATTCATGTGTTGCCTTGCTATGGTTTTGAGAGATGGATTTCTAAGGTTGTTGGTTTGGTTGCAATGGTGGCAATTTTTTTGAATTTGACGTGATCTTTGATAAAAAAAAAAAATTGGTCAATGTTTTTTTTCCTGATATTGTGTTAGTTTTTTGTTGTTTTTTATGTTGTTTTGTTGTCTCTGTTTTGAATTTTCTCTGTTAATAGCTGGTTGTTTGGACTTGATGCATTTGTGTTTTTTTATTGTTTGAGTCGTTGGTTAATTCCAATAATATTTTTAAAGACCAGTTCCTTTACTGTTTCTGCTTTATCCCAATTGTTTTGCGCTTGCTTTTATTTATTTTTTTGGCGGGTTATCACACAATATTTGGCTATAATTTATGTATAATATGTTAATATCTCATTCGGTTTATTATATTCTATAATCGTTCGAGGTTTTGGTGATCAATTTAATCTAGCTAGGATTGATTTGGGATTGGGACTGGAACCCTTGTGTAAAATTTTGTTTGCTAGGATAATTAATTTGAAGATGCTTTGTTCGATCACAATATTTTTATTTCTAGCTTGCAATGGTATACGATTGTTTTTGCATAATGTGACAATGCTCCATCACGTTCTGCTTTGGCATAGTCCTAGGTTTTCGTCAACAATTTAACCAATACCTAAGGGTCCTAGTGATTGTTGTGGATTTACTAATGTGAAATTATATATACAAGAATGTCTGGGGCAACACGCGGTCAATATATCTATATATATATATATAGTAGAAAATTCAATAAAATTTGAGTGCTGCTATCTTTCTCAAACATTTAATTTTAAAGCAAGGAACCTACCATAGATATAGATGGAATAAGTACTCTCAGCCACATCAGAATTATATAGATTATCGTGTAGAAATGGGAGGCTGAACATTAAATTATATGCATCCAATGTAACTGGGGATTGAATCCAAGCCTTGCCCCCAGCCCTTAATTTCTAGGTCACTCACACGTCGCGGTCATGATGGAATTCTTTCTGCTTAGTTTCTGAGAAAATGAATTTCTTCAGCCTGTATTTCTTCCTGTCCAGCCTTGAGTTTTCTAGTCAACCATGAAGCTACAGAAAATTGCAAGCACTAAATTCCCTACCCACCTGTCTGTTTAATTACATAGGCAATGTCAATGCGTAAGGCTAGCTACAAAAAACTGGCTGCTCAGCAATATACATATGCAAGTGGACTTGATGATTGTCGAAGACTTTCTCAAAGTCTTACACTGAGCGTGTCTTCAGACAGCAAATGAACTGATAAAACAGGACATGTACATGGAATCTGAATATAAAAAGAGTATCTTCCTCGAAGACTCGTTGTCCCATATATTTTGGTGTTCCAGTTATTCCTGTTCTCTTGTGTGTTTCTGCAAACCGAATTTTCTAGGCGTCAAAAGTCGTCCGAGTGTAGAATATATATAGTCATATGCTGAAGGCAGTCACGGGATTAATCCACCCATGTTCTATCCCATTACTGATTTAAGCGTAGAACTTGGAAGACTTTGAAGGAATGAAATTATTATTATCACAACTTCTCATTGTCAATTCATAAACCCTTTTTTTTATATTTCTTTCACCCGACGACCACTTCACTTTTGATTTTTCTCCTCGGCTCATGCATGTTGCCTCCTTACAAACCAATGGTGGTGTTTTTTATTTGCCAGGCTTCATACAAATGGGATTATTTGCATGTTGACTAGATCGACGGAAGGAAATTAAAATTGTTATACAAGTCAATGAGAATCTAGTGATCCACGTAACCAGGAACTGTAAAATATTCTGAGAATGGATGCGTAGTTTGGCTGATGCCTTGCTCTACCTACCATCGATCCTTACATACCTTTCGAACATTGCTGATTTATTTTCCTTTATTAGAAGCAGTGATATTGAATATCGGCATTGGAAGAAGAATTTTTCAGGTTATAAGGAAAAGGTTAGGACCTTGAACTCATATCATATGCTTACCAAATCCTCCTGGCTTTCTCCATTGGTCGATGGCATGGTTAACCTTGACCATGTCGTCCTGCAATGCTGCTTCCTGTAAGAATTGTTCCTGCATCTCTGACATGTTTCTAACATTGTCCTAAGCAAAAACATTTTTTCCTAAATCAAAGCATGTTAACAACAACTCGTCTAAAATTAATAGATAATAATAGAAAAGAAAAAGAAAACCACTTGGAATCATTAAAACGATCGAGGTGAGTCAAGAGAATTTAAATACAGATATAACATATTTTTTCTGGTTCTAGTTGGTTTGTTTAAAGCAACAAGCCAAAATAAGTTTCCTGGTCCTGCTAAAGATGTGCATACCTCCACCATCATGATTGCTGTGCACGGTTCCTTTATTTAAAACTAAAGTACAAAGTGAGTTTGATACTTTGACTTTGTGAAAAATAAAATGAGATAGAAGATATTGTTTTGTTAGAATCTCTTGTTCTTGGTACCAGAAACATATTTCTATGATCCCGAAAACAGTTGTCAGCAGCTCGAATAATCCGTTCCGAGATCCTGACATCAAGATGGAGCTCAATGAGTGGAGGCAAAAGACAATTAACTCATGAAGTATGTAGTATTCTTACATGCAAACCTGTTCGTACTTGGAGGTACAATATATGTTAACAACAAATTTATTAGCGACGAATTCTTTTATAAACAGCAACAGATTGATCCGTTGCTGTTGATTTTGCTTTTAGTGACAACTATAAAGTGACTGATGATTTTGATTCTGTCAAGCTTATACAGCTAAATCCTTTACGCATGAAGCATTTGATTGACACCATTGATAGCAATATTAGGTTTGGCAAGGAAATGGTCTGTAAGAAAACAAGGCTTTTTTTATGTACGGGTGATAATTACTCGGAAATTTTCTATATATAATTTCTACATATTTGTTAAACATTACAGTTAGAATATAGCTGTTAAACTTTGTATATTAGCATAACTGATTTTATAATTTAGTGTTGTATGTGTGTGTATTTTGTGTATTTATTGCTATAAATACCTGCACTATAACATTGAATGAAAAATAACATTGAATGAAAAAACAAGATTAATACATTAATGAAATCTTTACATGGTATCAGAGCGAATTCTTTAATCTTCATCGAATTCTCTTCTTTTTTCTAATTATCGCAACCCTGAAGTTCTCAATCTCTTTATTCCCGAAACCCGAAATTTGTTTTCCTAAAATCTTTTCCCTAGAAACCCAGATTTTCCCAAAGAACCAAACACCTGAATTTTTCAGGACAAATTTCTCTATGAATTTCTTTCTGAAACAATTTTTTTTCAAATCGACGTGTTCAAACCAAAACCTAGAAACTAAGAACCCTAGCCCAAAATCAAAACACAAAGAACCAATCATCGGTATCATCCCAAATAGATTTCAAACCAACTAACACTCAAACACAACTAAAATTTCACAGATTAACCATTCAAACCAAAACCCAGATTTTACAAATACAAATATGGAAATTAATCCCATGAATCCACTGACCTCAAACCTATCACCAACAGATCGTTCCTCTAGACAACTCGGCATTTACATTGAATGTTATCCTGAATGAAAAAAAACTTTGGTTATGGTCACAGCTCATCGAAATGCGAATTGGAGCTCAAAATAAGTTGGGATACCTTACCGGAGACACGGCGAAGCCTGAATCAGGTGACCCATGGCTGGAATCATGGGTTATCGAGAACCATCGGGTCAAATGGTGGGTGATCGACTCGCTGTCACCATCCGATGTTATACCCACTCTGTTTCTCCACAAGCTCGAGCTTTTAGGTGAGATGGTTCCTTAACATTTTTGTTTTTTTGTTTTTTGGAACAACTCACATGCTTTTAGGTGAGATGGTTACTTAACATTTTTTTGTTTTTTGGAACAACTCACATGCTTTTATTGAATTCAAATTACCTTTATATAGGCTTACAATGATAATGACCTAAAGCCATAAAACCTCATAATTTGAGAGATTATAGGATAATGAATAGGATTTATAAATCCTATCAAAGATAATCATAAAAATTATTTAGAACTCTATAGCTAAAAAGAGCTAATCTCTTTAGAATCTACAGACTAAAAATTCTAACACTCCTCCTTGAGATTTGCTTTGGGTAATCCCAACTTTCTCTTTAGAAATTCGGACTTGCTACTAGAATTATCTTGGTCTTTAAGTCATGATGAACTAGACTTATATTAGCCCTGTTTTGGCCTAAATCACCATCAAGATTTCCTCCAAATATTGCTCCTCCTATCTTCATGTACCATTCTCTAACATAACTTTCCTCAGCATAAATTTCTTTTCCATTAAGAATCTTGACAGTTTCGGCAGCATCCTCAACCTTTTTAAGTTCACAAATTCAAAAACATTTGATTTTTCATCAGCAGCCCTCATCATCACAGCACTAGTAATTGCTCCATGTTCATTAAAAACATCTTTCATGCCTTCATGTGTTGTGGATTCAGTTGAATTGTTCACATATAATCATTGTTGGATTCCATGCTATACTGAGATCACCATCTCTGATTTTTCCCATCTTTGTCATATATTTACAGACCTTTTGCAAAAATGATCACCATCATTAATCATACCACTATTATGCATTATCTTTAATGAATTAAGGTTAGCATGATCATACTCGTTTTATGCCATAACACACTCTCATTAGATTTTACACTTAAGGCATGCCCTTTCACAAGCATCCATATTCAAATAAAAACTATTACCTTTCATCTTAATTTTTGCTATTGTTGAATCATGTGAATCAGTAATGAAGCAAAAATTTTCTTTAAATGATACTTCATACCTATTTTTTAGCATTTGTGCAACACTAAAGATGTTTTGATCCAATTCTAGAATGTAAAGAACATTTGAAATGACTTTCATACCTTTGGTTGTGTTCAAAGTAACACTGCCTTTACCCTTGGCCTGCACTAATATCATCATTCCTCGACTTGATCTTTGGCTTAATTGATTGATCGATTAACGAAAATATTGACAAATACTTTGTCATATGATTGGTACATCCACTATCAAATAGCCATTTATTTTCTTTAGAAGTGTTGACGATTTGAAGAGCCATGAATAGATGCTCCTCCTCATCCTTGTTTTCCTCGATAACATTTGCATGTTGTTGTAGTTCTTGTTGTGGTTGCCTCCTCTTTAATCTGCAATACTTCTCATTGTGACCATTCTTCTTGCAATGTTCACAGTGAAGAAGAGTCCTTTCTTTAAACCAGCACTCGTTCTCACCCTGGTTTGTTCTTTGGCAATAAGAACATGGTGGAAACATTTGATTGCTACAGGTATAAAAGACTTATTTTCAGAAATTTTTTTACCATTGTTGAAATCTTTCTTCTGAAATTTTCAGTTTTTCTTCCTTTCAGTTTGCTTGAAATGCACCTTCCATAACTTCATCATCTGCACTCTTTGCTCCTGGATGTGCAATTTGCTATTTAATCATATAATAGAAAGGTTTTGCAAATCACAAGACTCTACTATGGCAAAAATCTTAGCTTCAAATTTATGAGGAATGGACATCATAAGTTTTTCTACTACCTTATGATCCTCAAATGTCTCCCCAAAGAGTCTCATTTGGTTTACAATGTTCATCAATTTCCCACCATAAATCTTGACTAATTCATTGTCTTTCATCTTCAACAATTCAAATTCTTTTTTAAATGCAAGTAGCTTGGCAGCCTTGACTCTACTACTACCTTCATATTCGACTTGTAGCTTGTCCCATACAAGTTTTGGTGTTTCCAGATCAATGATCTTGGTGAAGATGTGGTCTGCAAGTCCCGAGTGTAGACAGGTGATGGCTTTGTCCTTCTTCAATTTCTCTTCTTCGTGTGCTCTCATTTGAGCAAAAGCAGGGTTTTTGGTAAGGCTGGTGGATCAACATTCAACATTACTACATTCCACAGTCCTTGAGCCCTTAAATGGAACCTCATCTTGACAGCCCGGATATGGTAGTATTCCCCAGAAAATATTGGAATTGCAGCAGAGTTGTTCATTGGAGGTAAACATGCTTTTGATAAGCAATCTTACTTTGTGTTTCGCACTCACCCTCTCTATGTTTTACTTGAAAAATACCCCACAGTCCCCTAAGAAGATTTGCTATGATACCAATTGTTGAAATTTTTGATCTAAACAATAAGTGTTCTAAACTTGTAAGTGAGGCCCCATATTACGATTTATATTATTTTCTAACACACCACCATGTTAAGTAACCATCTCACCTAAAAACTTAAGCTTGTAAGGGAAACTCTATATTATAATTTATATTATTCTCTAACATAAATAATGGTACAAGAATTAATGTTATTTACAGTACGCTGCACATTTAATCATATACATCACAATGGAAAAGGCAAAGAATCAATTTGATTGAGCCGTTACTAGTGATTTTCTTTTAGTTTAGGAGTGCCGTTACTGATCTGCTGATCTTCATCAGCAGATTTAATGGGAATAATGATCTGCTTTTATTTTAGGAGTGCCGTTACTTGAGGAGTGTCGCTTCAGTAGCTGTGGCTGCTCTTCCTGTGGCTGATGCTGCTGGTACTGGTGCTTCGGCTACCTCTTCTTTTCCTGTTCCAGTGGATGTTGTTGTCTGCTGGTGGTTCTGGTTCTCGTGCTGTTTGTAAGTGTGCTGCTGGTCCTCGTGCTACTAGTTCGATTGCTGGTGGTTCGTGTGCAGGTGGTTCTGTTCCTCGTGCTGGCGGTTCTGGTCCTCGTGCTGGTGGTTCTTGTTCTCGTGCTGCTGGTTCTTGTCCTCCTGCTGGTGGTTCTGGTCCTCGTGTTGGTGATTCTTGTTCTCGTGCTGCTGGTTCGTGTGCTGCTGGTTCTTGTCCTCCTGCTGGTGGTTCTGGTCCTCGTGTTGGTGATTCTTGTTCTCGTGCTGCTGGTTCGTGTGCTGCTGGTTCTTGTCCTCCTGCTGGTGGTTCGTGTGCTGCTGGTCCTCGTGCTGGTGGTCCTGGTCCTGCCGCCTCTTCTGGGTCTCTTGCTATTTGCTCGCGGCGGTAAAAAATATAAAAGATCAGAAGAGAAAATGTGGATACTCCAACGGAAATCCCAAAGAGTCCCAGGAAGCTAGAAACTTGTAGTCTGCGATTGTCATCGGAGGAGTCTGATCCCAAGCACTTGTACGAGGAGGTCAAAGAGTTTTCAAGGTCTTTCAACGTCCCACTTTCTACTACTTTCACAATTGCTTCTGAAATGTCTGGAAGATACGGTGAACTTCTTTGGAAAACCTGTAAACACAAGATCAAATTATCTCTCAACAACACTAGAAATTAAAACACATGCATGGAAACAATGATCGAGGCGTTAATGGTGAAACGATACTCACAAATCCGAAACCTCCAACTTTGTATATCGGCCCTGCAGTAGTGAATCCCTCGCAATATTTAGCTAGGAAAACTTTGAGGTAAGGAACCTCAAGATATGCTGCAGCTATCTTTCCACTAACAAGGTATGCTGCATAATCATCTCCTGAACTAATCCTTACAATATTGTCAGGGTGAATGTTTAATACATCTGTCAAATATGCCACCACAAAGGAGCCTCCATCACACCCAATCTTCGCTCCTGTGCTCCTTAGTGTATCAACATCTACAATTTCTAGATGATTACCTTTATCAGAAAAGATGGCAGACAAACTAGCGGTGAAACTTTGAGTGAGAACTAACGCAAGAAAAAGCCACACGACCATCACGATCCGAGACAAATTGCTACTCAAATTATCAACTGCATGTGAAACAAATATCCAAGTCCAGCTTTTAGCAAGTTAGAAACTCTATATTGGCAGTGATTTGGTCTGAAAAAGTTCCTACCGTTTAATGAAAATAGTGTTTTGAATGCCGAGTAGAGCATGTATCCAATTTGGTTCAACAGACTGCCTCTCCTGATCTCTGCATTTCGATCCTGCTCATAATTCCGTTCAATCAGCCAAACAACAAGTCCATTATAGACATTGATTACCCCTATTGCGATCCACATGGTTCTTGAGAATGGCTTTGTGAACACCCAGGCTCCGTTTATATTTTTATTTCTGGCAGTAATCAACATTTGAAGGCCTGGATCCGCATAAGGCTGCGAGAATTCTCCACACTGGAATCGCTTGGCCACTATGGCCGTATCGGCAACCACTGCATCATAATTCTTTTCCAATTTCAAACAGATATTTAGTCTTAGCATTCCGAAAAAGGTCACATAAAACTGGTGAGAGTAAATTTTATTCCTAATTCAAAAAACAACAAATCTACTTCAATTATCATCTATCTCTACCATGAAATTGCAGCAAAAAAAAAATATTACCTGAAGTTTGACTTGCTCCACCAAAGAATCATAGCTTCCATTGAAAGGAACAAAAATGTGGGGCAAGTAATAGGGCAAGAACTTGAGTGTAGCATCGAAGACATTGATGGAAAACCCTTTAACAACTATGCCACGACCAGGCTGATCATAAATTACATCTACGAACTCTTTATGTGTATTACTTACAGGTACTCCAATCTTCAGTGGCTCTGCTGACGTTGGTAATGCCCATCCTCTAGGGACTGACAAAGGGCCTCCAGGCCAAAATACTTGTCCTAGAAGGCTCATTGACTTGCTATACTTTCTACCTGCACCAGTGCTCTCAGAGAAGCCTTGTTTCTCAGTCCAATAGCCGATTTCTCTGTAACTTCTCCCAACCACATTAATAATTCGAAAAATGCGTTCAGGGGAGAGAATTCCCTTCTGAAAGTTGAATGCACCAGTTAAGCCTTCAAAGTTGCCTGCTGTTATTCTGCTCACAATCTTTTCTCCGCTAATGGATAGCATAAGGGAGTTATTTGTAGAGTTTTGAAAACTTTTTGAGCTAGGAAATCCGTCCGTTAATGCAAGAGAAACAGCACGCATTGCATCATAAGCTTGTAAGGCATATACACATGGTTCATGATATGGTTCGTGGTGGTATAGTTCACGGAACATACTGCTAAATCTGAAGCGGAATTTTTTGAACTGCACTGTGGAACGAGAATAGTAGCTTTTGACTCCCAAGACACCTTGCATAGAGGAAATGATGGATGCATCGAAGGTATCGATCAAATTCATGGTGTCAACAGTGGTGATCCAAACAAACTCCTTTTCCATCATCCCTAAACGCTTTGCCTTTCTGAATATTTTAGCTGCTAAAGGTGCCGAAGCATGAACAATTTGTACTCTACATTGGCCATTTTTAAGATCTCTTAAACTTGTAGATAGTGAATGGTCGGAAAGTGTGGGAGTAAGAGGCAGGAGCTCACTTATCTCCGAGCCTGCATCTTGTAGAGCAGATATCAGATATGGAATGATACCACTGACAGCTGAGTTGATGTCTTCGTATATGACATTCACTTTTCGCCATTTCCAGCTACTAATTATAGCTGCTACAGCTTTCATCTGTGCAAACTGGCTGCGAGCTGCGTTGACCAGAAAAGGCCGATTTGAGTCGCTCCAGGATGGAACTTCATTTGACAAAGAGATGATAGGGACTTTTGATTTGTTTCCAACTTCAGCGACGAAGAAAGTCTCTGGCCATGTTCTTAAGCCTACAATTGCTGCTACATGGTTCTTCTTTATGAGGTTTTTAGCTGCATTTACAACAATATTATGTCAGAATAACAAACTGTAGCTGTATAATTAGCTTTGGATTTGTTAATTTGCTATCAAAATGTACATAAACTGATCTGACCTGAAGAGACTGCTCTCGTGGGCTCTCCACGGGAGTCTTTGACAAGTAGGGTTGTGGAGTTTAGGTCAACACCACTAAAGAAATCTTCTATGGCCACCTGCATGGCTGCTCTCTCTTCCTTCCCTATATGGGTGGTTAAATCTACAATTCCACCTAT
This sequence comes from Salix exigua, assembly GCA_032356905.1. NCBI lineage: Eukaryota > Viridiplantae > Streptophyta > Magnoliopsida > Malpighiales > Salicaceae > Salix > Salix exigua. The sequence goes on from CM063600.1 coordinate 11,378,988, forward strand.
ACTGAGCTCTTCATACTGTTTCCCTGGCGAACTGTCCTGCGACAATACTGTGGACCAAGCTATCAAGCTTGTTAACAACAGGAGTTTGAAGCAACAGGATGCGAGCTTTTTTCTTGCCATCTTTCGTATAATTTCCTTGACGAAAAGAGAGTTCGAATTCTCATGTTTATAAAGGCAAACACCTCGATCCCTTGCTGGTAATCATCTTTGACTTTTGTTATAGGGTTTCGTTGTTAAAAGTGTAGACGTCGAGCCAAGTAATACCATTTACAAGGCAATATATAGAGAGAGAGAGAGAGAAGACCAAGGAGGGGTAGAGAGTTAGATTTCTTGATTGTGCGATGTAGAGGATCAGGTACCCATCCCCAACAAGAAAGATTTATTATAAAAATTACATGCTGCATTCATCTTTTTAAAATTCGATATGAAGTCTGGTTTCTGCCAAATCCAGATTAACCCAAAGGATGAATGGATGTACTCCTTTATAACTATATATATGTAAAAGGTAGAAAATTCAATAAAATTTGAGTGCTGCTATCATTCTCAAACATTTAATTTAAAGCAAGGAACCTACCATGGATGGAATAAGAACGATCTCAGCCGCATCAGAATTATATAGATTATCGGGTAGAAATGGTAAGCTGAACATTAAATTATATGCATCCAGTGTCACTGGGGATTGAATCCAAGGCTTGCCCCCAGCCGCCCTTAATTAGTTTCTAGGTCACTCACATGCAGGTCGCGGTCATGATGGAATTCTTTTCTTGCTTTCACTCTACATTCTCTGCTTAGATTCTGGGGAAATGCATTTCTTCAGCCTGTCCAGCCTTGATGAATTTTCTAAATTCCCTACCCACCTGTCGGTTTGATTAAATAGGCAATGTCAATGCGTAAGGCTAGCTACAAAAACTGGCTGCTCAGCAATTTACATATGCAAGTGGGCTTAATAATTGTCGAAGACTTTCTCAAAGTCTTACAATGAGCATCTCTTCGGACAGCAAATGAACTGATAAAACAGGAAATGAACATGGAATCTAAAGATCAAAAGAGTATCTTCCTCGAAGATTCGTTGTCCCATATATTTTTGTGTTCCAATTATTCCTGTTTTCATGTGTTTCTGCAAACCCAGTTTTCTCATGTGTAGAATATATATACCCATATGCTCCAGGCAGTCATGGAATTAACCCAACCATGTTCTGCTCCATTACTGATTTAAGCTTAGAACTTGGAAGACTTTGAAGGGATGAAATTATTATCATCACAACTTCTCATTGTCAATTCATAAACCCTTTTTTTATATTTCTCTCAGCCGACGGTTTCTATATATTTGATTTTTGTTCTCAGCTCATGCTTGTTGCCTCTTCAAAAACCAATGGGAGGGAGGTCTCGATCGATGGAAGGAACCTAGAAATGTTATACAAGTCAATGAGAATCTTTGCTTTAAAAAAAACAGAGAGAATCAATGAAAATCTTGTGCTCCACGTAACCAGGAACTATAAAATATTCTGAGAAATCAATGCCTTGCTCTACCAGCAAAGTACCTGCATGGATCCTTATAACAGTTTCGAACATTGCTGATTTATTTTCCTTTATTAGAAGCAGTAGTATTGAATATCGGCATAGGAAGGAGAATTTTTAGGGTTATAAGGAAAAGGTTAGGATCGATCTTGAATTCATATCATATCATATGCTTAGCAAATCCTTTTGTCTTTCTCCATTGGTCAATGGCATGGCTTACCTTGACCATGTCTTCCTGACATGTTGCTGTCTGTAAGAGTTGGTCCTCTATCTTGACATGTTTCTAACATTTTTTTTGTACTCGATCAAAGTATGTTACCAACAACCCATCTGAAATTAATAGATAAAAATAGAAAAGAACAAAAATCCCACTTGGAATCATTAAAAAGAAGTGAGTCACTAAAATCATAAAAAATAATATATATATATATATATATAACAAAACCACAAGCAAATTCAACATGAAATTAGAATATTAATATAAATACTTGGTGTATTAAATAAACACCTCTCCTTCTTCATGCAAGTGTTTGTATTCTAGATTTGCCCAATGTGCTGTTGGTTTGATGGTGGTCTTATGAGAACGACAGGGAATTCAGAATAATTCCGTAGTGGTTATGAACTTGTAGTTGCATTGAGTGGTGATGAAAACATTTACATTAAATTAAAATATATGGAGAAAATAAACTTTTTTTTGTTAATTTTGGTATGTTAACCTCGATCTGCAATGCTCTTGTTTTTTCATTCTCATAACAAAGCTTTTTTATCCCCATATTTTTATTTTTTGTCTATTATAGCCCCTTTAATTTTTAAAAGTTTTATTTTGATCTAAAACATTATTTTTCTCATTTTTAATTCCTAAGTTGTGCGAAAACAATCATTGAACTCTAGTTAAAGAGAGAAAAGAGTGTCATTTGGCATAACAATCTAATTGTTAACATTTCCATTCGACAAGAATAGTTTTATTAGGATGCTTTTTAGTTTCTATTTTGTTTAAGAGAGCATGTCTCGATATGAGAATTTTTTTTATTCGAGTTTATTTTACATTTTAGAACCAATTTTCACCAAGTTTAAGACAAAGAAATGGGTATTTCAGGGCGTCTAGATTGTTTCTAGATCTTTTCATGTGAAAAATAAGATTTAATTTCATAAACAATATGTTGTCTTCTATAAAGATGACATGTAATTTATTTATTTAAAAAAAATAGATCTGGAAAAATAATTTAATCCAGTATATGGGTTTTCAAGCCCAAGTACATAGGCCTTGTTTTTTTAAGGCTAAATGCTTTAGCTTAGTTCTTAAAAAGAGAAAAGCGTGGATGATGGAAAAAGGATGAGGTTTTCAAGCTCAGATGGGCTGGGCTGTGTTTGGAATTTTTTTAAAAATATTTTTGAAAATATTTAAAAAAATATATTATTATTATTTTAAAATTTAAATTAATAAGATCTAGTATTTTTTTGATTATTTTGTAGCCACTGAAAACCACCATGACAGCCCCTTCCGACCAAGATAAGCGATACACTCGATCGGAAACATTCCATTCCAAGTTCTAGCATGGGTATATTTGGAATTCTCTAAGTTAAAATAACAAGTCTCTTATTAATCACCACAAGATAGAGATATTTTCTGTAAATATATTCTATTTATTTCTTACTGTTACCCCCATGCACATCAATCTAAAATGTATACATAGAGAGTATGAATCTCAGAACACGAGATACGACGTCAATTGTTTGTATGAACTCCAGTGAAATTCTGTCCTAACAAGTGAGGTTATCTCCAGGAGCCACTCCCAGCTGATTGCAATAATCGGTATAGTACCCCACACGAGCTTGAACAGTAGCAGGATTTGCTCCATCACATTCAAGCGCACCATTAATGGCTCTGATTGTTGCCCCAAACCCTTGGCTAATTACAGGCTGGACAGAGTTGGTCCAGTACCACAACGCTGTCTTGAATGAGATTACAGGGTCGTTGGCCACAGTTTCCGGCGAGTTTAATCCATCGAAACCGATGCTTTCTCCCGCCGGTCCGTAATTGAAATTCCATGAAAGTTGGATCGGTCCACGGCCGTAGTAACCCTTACCAGGACTGCATGGATACTGTGTGTTGTCCTCGTCGCAGTAGTCCTTTGATGGTCCATCGATCTCTTCTATGTAGCAAAAATCTGCAAAAATATCCTGTTTATTAGTTACCAGCACATCATTGAGATTAATTTCTTTCGTCCCAGTTGTGTCTGATTCAAGAATTGTTTCCTCTACTACAAACTTTTTTATATCAAGAAAGTGTCCGATAATAATATAAATCATAAAATCTTATCTAACGGTTTAAGTTTTTAGGTGTGATGGTTTTTTAATATGGTACAAGAGCCTTGCTGATTTAAGAGGTATGTTAGAGAATAATATAAATCGTATTATGGGACCTCACTTACAAGCTTAAGTTTTTAGGTGAGATGATTCTTTAACATGGTATCAGAGCCTTCTTAACCCAACGGTCACAGGTTCGAATCTCACCACTCCCATTCTATTTGATAAAAAAAAAATCAAGCACAATGTAATGTGGGTATGTGCAAGTTTCAAGGCCAAAAGGTTTTCACTTGAGGGGGGTGTTAGAGAATAATATAATCATATTCTGGGACCTCACCTACAAGCTTAAGTTTTTAGATGAGATGGTTCCTTAACAATCACGTGTTTGAATTTCATTATTCTCATTCTATTTGATAAAAATCAAGTACATGGATGTGTGTATTTATGCAAATTTTAAGTTTAATAGACTTTTACTTGAAAGGGTATATGTTAAAGTATAATATAAATTATATTTTGAAACCTCACCTCACAATTTAAGTTTTTAGATGCGATTAGTTACCTAATAGAAAGAAAATCAGGGAGATGCATGGTGAGAGATCTTACGTCCAGTTTCATGAGTGACATGGGCAAAGAAAGCTGCGATCTCACGCCGGGAATCATCGGCGGAACCAACCCTACCGAACCGAGAATATGAATTGAGAGCCTCAAGAAATACGTCTCGTGAATAGAAGTTCTTCCCGGCACAGCTTGAAGCGGCTTGATCAAGGATCCCGCCGAAAAACTCTGGGGTCACAATATCAGGAACGGAGACATCATTGGTCGGAGCTGCCGGAGTACACGGACCACCCTGGCACCCGGTGCCGCAATAATCTTCCCCGGTGCCGCAGTAACCCCACCGGCTGCAGCATTCGGCTGCAGCACAGCCACAGTTTTGAGCCACGACATAGCTCGGCGCAGCTCCTGCAATTAGAACTCCTAGTAGAACAATGAGTAGCTGGCTTTTCCTTACAGAGGGTGCCATTTCAGATGAAAGAAAAACTTGTGTGGTGCAGGTGAAGCTGCAATTAGGACCTGATATTTATAGCTGTTCAATCAAGATATGTCAACTGATTTGAATTATCAATTTGAACACGCAGTGCTTTATCTAGAAGACGAGTTCAGGACACGTTTAGTGGTTGACTTTTGTCGGCATTGAAAAGTCTACTTAATTTAAATTGATCCCTGCTTGCATGGTTGTAACAGTTAATCTCAGCAACAATTTACATGTTTATATTGTTTGAAATTACTTTTTTTCACTAATGACACACTCATGTTAAACCCATGACCATCGAGATATTTCATGGGGTTTGATCATGGAGATCAATTAATTGATCATGGCTAATTATCTTTATGATGGAAGGAGAAAATTGGAAAATAAATTAGTGACTGGGGTCCCTAATCTACCTATAAATAATAGTTTATGTACTCCATCTACGACTACTGGTAGGCATAGATCAGAAAGTTCCTCCCGTAAAACATTTTATTATTTTGTATTGTTGTTGTTGCTTTGAAAAAAGCTTTGTTGTTGCTGCTATTGAGATTATTTTTCGGTACTTGAGAAACAATAACTAAAGGTATTTATAATCTAAATTTCCGCAGCTATATTTATTTAACATTGGATTATTTAAAATATATCTATCATATATATATATCATCATTATAACAGTAAAAAAATTAATAAAAAAACAGCACTACTGCTGAAGAAAATCAATGGCCTTGCACGTTACGTGTTATTTATTGGCTCGACTCAAAACCATTGGTAAGAAGTGAAAATTCCACTGCCACTGATGAGAAGTTGCAGTTCGTGTAATTTAATTATGTAAAATAATGTTAAATCCACCTTTATTTCACAAAAAGCTTACGTATAGAATAATAAAATAAATGAAAAGAAGAAAAAAAGAAATATATTTGTACCATCATAAATAAATAAATAAATAAATACATAAATAAATAGTGGCCATTTAATTTTCTAAGGAAAGAGGAAAAAAAAAGGTTGAAGCACAATTTCCTTGTCAGCATAACAACTCTCCCCTCAGAGGGTTTTCATCAATAATTTGGTCATTTTCATGCTAAAAATATAAAATTATCTAATTTTTAGTTTTCATCAATAATTTCATTTTCATGCTAAAATATAAAAAAAAAAATATTTTTTTTTAAATCTAATTGAAAATATTCTTATCTATTTTTCATATTTTTTGGATTTTATTTTTTTTATATAAAAAAAATTAAAATTCATATTTACTCTTACTCTTAACATTATAAAATTCTTCGTTCATATCCTCCACCACACTAAATGTGAAATATCTTGATTATAGTTTACACGTGTGAGTTGACTTTGACACCTCCACAATTGACTGGAACGTTTAGTTGAAGCGGCTTCCAACAACTAATACTTCCCTTTTGACTTTTAAATATAAATTATTTCCATCTCGAAGAAGAAGAAGAACTCAACTTTCAGGTGTTTATTTTTTTCGTTTATGAATTATTTTATAGTCTAATTAAAAATTTATTAGATTAATATTTTCTGGATGTTTTTGAATAATTGTAATATGTGGGGCGTGTCAAAAATTAAAAAAAAAATTATTTTAGTATTTTTAAAAATAAGAAATAATTTTAAAAATTAAATCACCCATGTAAGAGGAAAAATAGAAGAATGATTATAGTTGTCAATACCGTTCGTTCGCATTCGATCATTCCGAGCTTTTCGATTGGAGCGGAGCGTTCGATTTCGGATGTCGTTAATTAATCGATATATATATATAAAAATTAAATTAATTTAACAAGCATAATTAAAATTTGAATTCTTTTTTATTTAAAATATTTTGTTGTTTTTAAATTATTTTGATGTATAGATGTCAAAAATAATTTTAAAAAAATAACAAAAATAGATTTTGAACCCGGAACGGCACGCCCGGAACAGACCAAGATGTTCCGGCAGGAATTTGACCGGAAATTCCGAAACAGACCGGAATTAAAATCAAAATGAAAACAACCCTATTTTATCTCGGGTTTTTGAATAGAAGAGAACGGAATTAACAAAAGAAAAGGATACTTTGACAATTGCGAGATAATGTATGATGTTTTAGTCAGATTTATGTATTCAAACCTTCATAATTTTGGTGAGATTTTCAATGTCTCAACTTCTAGAGAGTCGTGGTCAACTTTAATTTTAGAGGCATTTTTTTATCAACAGTTGTCTATGCATGAACCAATAACATCCAGTCGAAGAGCATCGCGTTCTTTAAAGTCATTGAAAATGAAGTTAATTGTTTTATAACTTTATTTTTATTTTTATTTTATTTTGAATAGTTTACTTCTAATGTGCGTAGTTTATATATATGCATATTTTATGTATTAAAACAATGTTAATCTGAACAAAAATTATTAAAGACTAACACATGGTGTAAGTGGATGGACTAGAATGGAAGTTTCTCCAACTTCTTGACTTGACTTGTTTAGGAATGGGATAGGAGTTGATTCTTACAATGTTTTTTGTTTTAAAATAATATCTTTGTAATTTTTTAAAAATTATTTTTGATATCAGCACATCAGAACTATCTGAGAATAATAAAAAAAAAAATTTAATTTCAAAAATACTTTTGAAATGCTCTCTTAAACACCCCTATTTAGTTATAGCCTTTATGGTGACCTTGTCATATTACTTATTTTTAGTTATTATATCAATTAGGAATTGGATTAAGAGTGGAATAATGTACTGAAACTTTTCTTTCAAGAAAGAATTTAGGGTTTTTCTCTTAGGTTCTCCATAGAGGGTGTTTTATAATGTGTTTGAAAAACAAATTGTAAGAAATTTATTTTTAAATTTTATTTTAAACTAAAAAAAAATTAGTGTTTTTAAATCATTTTCATATACTGATGTCAAAATTATTTTTTTTAAAATAAAAAAATTATTTTGATATATTTCTGATTAAAAAACATTTTAAAAATCAATTTAAACAACATTCTCAAACAGGAATAAGTGGAAGTATAAGCCAGGGTTATTGATACTTTTCGACCGAAACGTTTCGTATCAGGCAAAAAAAGAGACAAAACAATATGATTTTTGTCTCGTTTTAAATACCGATATGTACTGGAAATATCGGCTGAATACCGGTCGAAACACTCAGGGTAAGCGTGAGGTGGTTCAGAGAAGGAGATAGAGGGGGGCGGGGGGGTTGAATTTTTTTGGATCTATCATATAGTTTTAAGACAACATGATCACTGTAAAATAAACCATTTATAAGGTAATTATCGAGTAATGATTTTTTCAATCTCAAGTCACCTACCTTAGCATGCACCATTAAAAGACTTGTTATCACTTTATGCTTCTATTTATCTCATTCGAGTACATCGGAATTCAACAAGTAAATCGATATAACCATATGATGATGTCGTTTTACAGCTAAAATTGTTTAAGATTACGGTAAAATAGCCTAGCAATTGAGGTTATTGCCAGCAACAACACCTCGTTAAGAAGATTGGAATTTTAAAAGACTAATATTAATTTTTACTAAATTAATTAATTGAAATCAGGGGTAAAATTGCAAGAAACTCAAAAGTTTATGGTTAATTAGGGGTCAAATTATAAGGACCTAATTAATTGAAATCAAGGGTGAGATTGAAAAGAGGTGAAAGTTAATAGTCAATTGAGGGTCAAATTGCATAAATATACGACAAAGATCAAAATGAATTAGATATTGAAATTCAGGTGTGATATTGAATTTCAACATAGGCAAAATTGTATAAAATTTAAAGTTAGAAGCCAATGAGAAAGGAATTAATTGAACTTTAGTCAGAATTCCTAGTCTAAAACAGTTCTATTTTGAGAAAGAAAAAAAAATCATACAACGCGTCATTTGGTGATTGTTCATTGTTTTCTTCTTTTTTAACCCAAAAAAGACAACTCAAAGAACTACCTAGCATGTACTTTAAACATTTGACAAAAACATACCCCAACATGATCACATAATATTCTACCATATCACATAATGGTTCATTCAGATGGATTGACACCATAAATACAGCGACGATGACCAAAAATGGACAACTAGCCTTGAATTATCAAAATTTGATAGTTCATGATGGCTATTTTGAACCACCAATTGAGATCTTTTTGGTTTGATCAAGGGTCATGATCTAATCCCAATAAATTCAAGAGTGCCATCTCTCACCACCTATAAATTCAAGTGCAAAGTTAGAAGAAAAAACTCAATTTCTCCCCCTTAATTTCTATGTTCCTTCTCTCATATGGTTCTCCATCTCCATCTCCATCTCCGATCACATCCTAGGCTACCCAACACTACCAGGAACGTAGATGGTGACTCTTCATGTCAGGCAAGCATTCCTCTATATCTTTTTTCTTCTCCCTTGAACATCTCTCCAATCACTACATGAAAAATATATATGAAGTGTTGAGTTAATTAACATATTTTAATGTGGACTCGTTTCAACCTAGCCCAAATGGGTTAGGTCGGGTCCAACACAACCCATAAGAGAGAGATAAGAGGAGATTTTCAGGTCTATGGGGTCGTTGCCAACCCAACTTGACCAGGCTTGGTTAGGCCCAACCCATATAACATAAAAATAATATTATATCATATATAAAAAAACAAAAACAATCTTTAAAGAATATGTGAAGGTGATTTTCTTGTATATTTTTTTATCAATTTTATTCAATATTGTGCTATAAATTTACATTGTAAGATACGAACATGATATAAAATACTTGATTTTCTCTCAAATTTCCAAAAACAAAATCCTATTTTAAAAACATAAAAAAAAATATATTTATTTTCAGGCACACGGTCAATTCCCAAAAGTTTTCTAAGCATATTCTCTAAAAACAATTGTGTTTTTCTCATGTTTTTATATGCAAAATGGATATTGTAACTAGTTTATAATTATCCGTTAGAGTTTGACCAAAATATGAAGAACTCTTCACTAATCATTTTGTTCACTCTTAAAGTGTTAGCATTTAACTATAGACTTTAATATCTAGAAATATAGAACTTTACTATAAAGTATACTCTCAAGTATTAAACATTAAAAAAAAAAATGATGCTAAACCTCATGATTTAGAATGGTTAGGTCTTGACAAAATATGGTAGAAAATTCTCACAAAGATAGACCTACTTTGAACTTTAAATGAGACCAGCAGATAAAAACTCAACCTGAAAAAGAAAAAAAAACAATGCAACTTATTTTAGATTGAGTGCACTGATTGTGATGTGTTTTTTTCTTGCATAACTAGTTCCCTTATACAGATTCTCTCAGACCGTTAGATCCTCTATTAACTATAATATTAAAAGTCAACCCTCTCTATTCACTATCATTTTTCAGTTTATTTCCGTTAAAGCTTTTAATCAACCATATCCTAATTGATTTGTCAAACCAACAACACTAGTGAGTCAAATATGTTGTGTTTTTTTTTATTTCTAAATTATTATTTTTTGTAAGAGAAATTTACACAAGCATTAACCACGTTACTTAACTACTCTTAACGTTAACATAACATGATTCATATACATGTAATGTCGACCCTTAACCATATTCCATAACTACTCCTAACATTCATTTCACATGATTCATAAGTAGCTTCCACCCTACACACCTGGTCAGAATGCAGCAGACCTCTCACGTGAGAAATTAGAAAATATGTTATTTTTATAAATAAAAATATATTTTTCTCATAAAAAATCAGAGTCAAGATCTTTATTAATATTTTTAAGTTATAATGATTTTATCATAAGATATTAATTTTATTTCATTCGTATTAAAACTATCATGAAAAAGTTATACTTGTTAAATAATAAAAATAGATATTTTATATTATATTTATAGTAAAACAAATAAGTTAATAAAAATAATTTTTTTGAGAAAATAATTAATGATTTATATTTTTAATTATTCAATAATTTTTTTATTGTGAAAATTGTATGTATGAAAAAACTATGAAGAGCCTTAAAAATATATTTTAAAACAATTACTATATTATTTAGTTTCTGAATAACCTCATGACTTCTTCAGCTACTGATTGCAAGTTAAATTGATGGCGTTAAAAATAAATTAAATAATTAAGTTGAACTACACGTCATTAAAAAAAGAGTTTTATGTTTTCTATTTTTTATCGTGTATTATGTTTCAAAGTGACTTTGAAAAACTTTGGGAAAAAAAATTTATTTGTATTTTAAATTAAAAAATAATATTTTAGATCATTATCAAAAATAATTTTAAAAAAATAAAAAATATATTATTCTGTTATATTTATGAACGAAAAACATTTTCTAACTTTTGAAAAAATATGAAAATTTTTTATTTTTACTTTTTACTTTAAATTAAAAACAATTAGTGTTTTTAGATATTTTCATGTGATCTTGATGTACAAAAAATAATTTTAAAAAATAATTTCAATAACACTTGCAAACAGCTGACATTGTGTGCTATAAATTTCTAACTTACGTTTAAAAGAAATTCATAAATTAAATCGAAAAACTTAAATTTAAGAATTAAAAAAAAAACAACTACAATCAAACGATTAATTACTCGAGAATCAATTAAAACTAATATCAGGAAAAAAAATACAAAAATAAAACACGATATCCACAATCGACCAATATATAAATATATATTACAACTTGTTATTTGAAAGAGTTCTTACAACATCAAAGCACGGGGACAAGTTGATTATTCCATGAAAAGAACTACTTAGATTATTTAAGATCACATTAACTGTTTAAAAATAACCTAACAACTGAGGTTATTGCCAGGAGCAACACCGAGTTGCTCGCAATAATCTCTGTAATACCCTATGCGAGCCTGAACGGTGCCGGAATTCCCTCCATTACATTCAAGCGCGCCATTGATGGCTTGAATCGTTGCTCCAAAACCCTGGTTCAACACAGGACGGACACTGTTCATCCAAAACCACAGGGCCGTCTTGAACGCCACGACGGGATCTTTTGCAACAATGTCAGGATTGTTCAGTCCATCAAAATCGTTGCTCTTTCCGGCCGGCCCGTAGTTGAAGTTCCATGATATTTGAAGCGGCCCGCGGCCATGGTATTTCTTGCCGGCAACACACTGGTATTGTTTGTTGTTTTTGTCGCAGTAGTCGCGAGATGCACCATTTATTTCCTCTATGTAGCAGAAATCTGCAGATTCAGATGATTAACCAACTCATTTGATCAAGAACAGTAAGCTTTCATGCTAAAGAGAATTTGAAAAATATGCAGCAATTATCTCCAAAGATGTTGATTAAATGGGGTGGAGAAAGAACTCACGTCCAGTCTCATGCGTGACATGAGCGAAAAAAGCTGCAATCTCTCGCTTGGAAGCATCATCTGAACCAAGTTGACCGAATTTCGAGTATGAATCAAGGGCATTAAGAAATGTATTTCTTGTATAGAAGTTTTTCCCGGCGCAGCCTTCACCAGCTTGACTGAGTAAGCCATTGAAGAAACTAGGTGTAACGACGTCAGCTACAGAAGCACTGCCGCCGCCACTCGGTGTGCTCGGTGAAGCACCACAGGGACCCTGTTTACATCCTTGGCCACAGTAGGCATCGCCGGTGCCACAGTAGCCATATTGACTGCAGCAGAGGTTTGCAGCGCAGCCACAGTTTTGAGCCTCGGCCCCTTTTCTGGGCACGGCTCCGGCTAGGATTGTGGCTAAGATAATGGTGAGCAGAATATTGCTTCTCATTTTGGGAACTGTTGAAGGGATTTTTGATATTGATGTGCAGAGGAGAGAGCAATATCGTTTGTGATGAGCTAATGAGTTTCGAGGGCTGGCTATTTATAGAGCCACAAAATGCATGAGATCTTCATTTTTTTTTCTTTTTTTTGTAAAATATTTTAAGAGAAACCTTTTCTTATTTTCTTTGTTTTTTTTTGAAAAAATATAATTTACAAGAAAGTTTATTAATGTAAAACATTTTATAGTTAATTTTTATAATGATTTGTTCTTTGAAAATCTCATCATTTTCTTAAAGAATATATGTATATTAAGAAACATTTACTTGTTGATCCAAAAATATTTAAAAAATCATTTAAAATAAAATAAAAATAATTTTTTTAAGAAATATTTATCCACCTGTGAAAAAAAGCTAAACATTAAAATATTAATAATATATAGTTGTCATGACTGAATGACCTAACCGAAGCAACTCAAATTGTTAGTAGATAAACTCGCATGGACTTCTCAAGTCTTCAAGGGTTTTTTTATTTCTAGGTCGTTATATTCTTTCTTTCTTCTTCTCCATTTATTTTTTTATTATTTACTTAATAAATCTGCTTTACTTGTGACTTCTTCTTTGTTTGGGAGTGTAGTTATGGTTATTTTTTAAAATATTTTTCATTCAGAAATGTATTAAAATTATATTTTTAAAAAAAAATATTTTTGACATCAGCACATCAAAATTATTTAAAAACACCAACAAAAATTAATTTAAACTTAAAAATAAAAAATAAAAAATAAATTATTTTTTTTCAAAAACACTTTTAAAACACATTATCAAACAACCACTTCATGTCATATGACAAAAAAATCAGGGATCCTTGTCCGGATTGTAATTGTCGTTGTCATGGACTCCATAGAACTCCATTTTTTACCAAACAAAACTATATATCCTTATTAAGGTGGTTTTCAGTGTAGCAGTAGTAATTATATTATAATATAAATATATTTTATAACATATAAAACATAAATAATAAAAAATGATGAAGTGGTAAATGTATAGATTTTTAATTTAGAGGTTCCAAGTTCAAACTTCATAATTGATTTAGATAGAAACAAGATAAAAAAAAAAGTAACAAACAGTAAGCACAAGCGACATAAAATTTTAATGAACAATGTTTTTTTAATAGGCTCTTTAAACAAAACTTAAATCTAACATAAACCAACAAGAAGTCCAAAAATAAAGAGAAAAGGTAATAAAACTAGCTTAATCTCAATCTTGTTGTTTTAAGACCTTAACCCATTTTACAAACCCATGTTTATGGTAGTCAGCAACGACAACAATAAAGCAATAATCTCTTCTTTTGTTTTTTTAGATTTCACTCCTCAGAAAATATATTTTATAGGATTAGATAAGCGAGTAAAAACCCATGTCCAGACTCTTATAAGAGATACACGACCTAACTCACAAATATCAAGCATTTTGCCATCCATCACACTTCTTTAACCTCAATCTTGTTTATACCATTCCGCCCAACCATAAACCAAATCCGGCTGTGTTTTTTTTTGTAATCCTGATTTGAAAACAGAGAGTAATTGCACCTTTTTCTTTTCAATCGACAGAGCCCTCTGAACAGAGGAGTACACCTGTCTTTCAAATTCATAAACTTGGGAGGAGGGGGGATCACTTTTTAATTATAGGCACTGCTAGCGTTTATGAAGGATCAGAAATTTCTCAGTAAGGTCTTAAAAAAGGCTGACAATTTTCAATATAACGATACATGCTACAAGATATCCACAAAATCTTTCATATCAATGACAAGCAGACCGCTAATTTTTCCTGAAACTGCAACAAGAAGGGCAGCCAACAAAAACCCATCAATCAATCTTGATAATCACTCAAAGAATACTTTCCAGAAAACAGCCTGAACACGCTTGTGGTGAGTAGAAAGCTCGGAGGGAGTGAAAAATATCCTTTACAAAGGAAGTTTAGTTGCCAGAGGCTTTCAAGCTCTCTTTGGTTTCTTCTTAACCTGCCCTTCTTTCTTATCACCTTCTGCTACCTTTTTCTTATCCTTCCTTTCCCTCTTCTTTAGAGCCGTCATGTGAGCCTTGAGAATAGTTGCATAAGAAGCTTGAAAGCGCTGATGATCCCTTGCCCCAACCTTCCCGGACAAAAAGCAAATATATGAATAGATGACATGATTAAAAAAAGCACTGAAGAATGGTGAATACAACCAGCCTACCATGTTGTTGGGAGAGAAAAAAACGACCAAGATGGGGAAACAATTCTGAATTTACACATCTAGGCATAAGCCAAGGTTTTCAATCTCTTTTTGACACCAATGGGCCTAGCAGACAGTGGTAGATACCTCTAGCACTAGGCAAGAGGTGTCAAGTATGGAGCTGAGCCTCATCCCTCTCCCCCACCCACCCGCCCCAACCCACTGGGGCAACAATAGGGGTGGGGGGGGGGGGGACCTTCCTTCAATAGCAGTTATACAGAAGATAGCGACATATGAAGAAGCAAGTCTAGTAATTGCTACTATTTGTATCCTTACAGATGTAGTTCATGGCCTAGTCAACCAATACAGCATGAATTTTATAATCATCGAATACAGATTCCTTATGTCCATTGTAATTCTGTCATGACTAATTCACAGCGATCATTTGTAGAAGTGAATAACTTACCAAATGAAAGGCTAGAACAGCCCTTCAATACACATGCCCCTACAAGCATACAGGCACAATTCCTTATCAATTGAACTACATCCAAAGGCCCTTCTAATGTCTTATCATTTGGACTAAAGTTACAAGCATTTTTCCACACAAAAATAACATGACACCCTCACATAAAAATGCAAAAAATGAGGTCATATTTTGTGACAGGTACAACCATGGAAATGCTGCCAATGCCACGTTCAAAACCTTCCCCACCCATGACCACACATTAACCTAGAATTTCAAATGACAATAACTGGACAAAAGCTCCTGGATCGAAGCCTATATAGCTGCAAATCTTAAGCAGGCTTTGCTAGAAAAAAATGAATTTCCAACGCCCAATCTAAATGCCTTTTCAGTGTGTTTCCAGCACACAGAAAGAACTATTCCAATTCCAATTTCCACATCACAACATGAACATCAATTAGTGTTACAAAATTTGTATGACAATACAAATTGATGTTTCTGTTCTGTTTGTAGAAGCTACAATACTCCAAGTCAAATGATTTTTAGCGTCGCATATCCAATTCCTGTTTATTCCAAAATATTGAAGTCAAGAACAGGATACTTCTTGAAAAGAAAATAGCATTATGAAACTCTGTTTTTTCCCAATTTAAACAGTCGCATCAATCCAAACAAAGTTTTATTTGTTCAAGGATATTAAATTTTGTTTGGATGCAACTCAATCAGCAGATCTTACCTTTAGGATCATCAAAGAATGTCATCAACTCAAGCACCAAACAGGTGTGTCGGGTGGCGATAGGTTGATCATTTTTAATTTTATTTTTGTATTAATGGGTTGATGTTGAATTGCAATTTAACCAAAAAAAAAAGGAAGAAAGAGACCACACACAACAAGGCCCGTATCAGAGTTAATATAACAAACAACTAAGCACGCATCAATAACACCTTGTCATATTCACATCCATCTAGCAATTTTCTTAGGATAGACTTCCTTATATTACCAACTAATTTCAAGTTTTCCAACAAGGCCTTGCTTTTTTTTCCAAAGGAAAACCGTTCATTATCAGATATGATAAGTTCGCAAATACTCTCAGATTCATATTTCACACAACCACTTCATATCCTTACCTTCAGGAACACTCTGGATCAAAATCCATTACAAAACAATGCTTAAACAACCAATCATAAGAAAATCACACATTTCTAACTTAAAACAAGTCTATAGCCAGAAAAACAAGGAAGCTTTAGAAGATCAAAAAGATACTCACCGAAGTAGAAATAGATTTTTTGCCATCAGTTGCACGTATAAGACATCTATACTCAATGGGTTCACCATTGGTTGTCATCTTATTCTTTTGCACCTTAGATTTCATGGAAGCTACCAAATAAAAATCAAAATGAAAGACAATAAAAGCTCTAATCAATCAAAATCTGAGGACCCTGATAGAGAAATCCCAGAAAAAAACTAAAAAGACAAAAGGGTCGATAGATTAAGGGAAAAAATCGAAACTTACAACGTTTAAGAGTAACCCAAATTGAGCCTTTTTCGGTGCTGTTTTGATACAAGGTCGTTAGTTCATTGAGAAACGGATCGAGTTGTAGAAGAACCTAAATTGAATTAACCAAACATCATCATCATCATCAAAATTAATTAAAAAAGAAAAAACAAAGAATATTATTATGGGATTCAGAACTGAAGAGAGGGAGAGATCAAGATTGGAGACTTACCATGATTTTTAGCCTTGAGATTTTCTCTGGAGTACACAGCACACAGGGAGCGCAGAGGAGAAGGAGGGCTTATTTGTTATGTTTATTCGCCTTCGCCTATATACATATTGGGCCTGTTAATGGGCGTTTTCTTCATCTCTTCTACTGAGCCCAAATCTGCTCGGGCTGAATAGAGTTAAGTGAATCAAGTGCTAAAGCGAAACGTATATTTTTTAAAAAATATATATAAACTTTTTATTTTTTATTTTAAATTAAAAATTTTGACTTTTTTAAATATTTTGATATATAAATTTCAAAAATAATTTTTAAAAAATAAAAAACATGATTTTAATAAATTTATAAATAAAAAAAATTCAAAAACCAATTCTAATCAGGTTTGTTAGTTATGTTCCGGCCAGAATGACGGAATGTTCCGTGCCATTAAAAAAATTTGAGACGAAAAGGCGTTATTTTTGTCTCGGTTTTAATTTCGTTTCGTTCTAGAAATTCCGACTAAATTCCGGCCGGAACGTCTCGAAACCATTCTGGCTCAAAATCATAATATTTTTTTATTTTAGAACATTTGATTATCATAATATTTATAATTTAAAGTTAATTTATCTTAAATTTAAATTATACTTGTTAGAATAATATTTTAATTTTATATATATATATATATGTATATATATATATATATAAACAGTACAACCTCGAAACGACATGCTGAGACGCTTCGAAACTAAAAAATTTAATTCTAATAAAAAAACCAGAATGAGGACCAGAATGGTAGAATGGTATAGATAAACTTGATTCCAACTACATTTTAAAACACTAAATTCTTGGATGTGAAGTGGCTCTTGCCGTTAGCGCGGCATGGAATCAAGCAACGGGAGGTGGGAGCCATGTCAAAGGCTCTGGATGGATTCACGGTTCAGACTGAACCTGCCAGTCTCTCGGCAGCTCCATTGCCATGCACCTGAACTGTGGAAACCTACATAGCAGATTCACAGTTCAGATTGAACCTGCAATTCTATGTTTATATTAGTTTTTATTTTTTATTTTTTATTTTTTATTTTTATTATTTTTACTGTTATGAAGGTTTTTTTAATTTAATGTTTAAATTTTAATTTGTGCTGGTGATCATTTGAAAATTGATATTTATTTATTTTTTCTTTGCTTTTTTTATTTTTACAATTAATTTTATTTTTTATTTTTATTAGTCAAATAATTTTTTAAAATCTAATAATATTTTTTTGTTTTGTCATTTATTTTATTTTTGTTAATATTCTTAGGTGTTAAAATTTCTAATTATTGCAATGAAGTCATTCAAGATAATGATAAAGATTATTTGTAAGTTTTTTTTTTTTAGATATGTTAGACTAATTATCATTATTTTGAATTAATGTTGAATTTAAGTTGAATTATAAAATGAACTAATCTTGATATAGTAAATTCAATAATTTAGGCATCTCAATCTTCTTGCTTTTTTAATGATGATGATAATTTTATGCCGATTGTTTTATTAAAATCTACTAAATAGATAAATTTATTTATATTTAAAATTCATATATTGTATAGAAAACTTGCACTTAACAAGAATTCTGCACAAATTTATTATTTTATCTAAATTTATATAATAAAAATAAAAATAAAAATAAAAATCTCCCATAATTAATTTTTTTTTCTTTTTAAAAAATGATATCACTTGCAATGGGATGCAAGGTATAGGCTAATATATATATATATATATTGAATGTAGATTTCTTTTCAAAAAATTTAATGGCAACAGGAAGAAAATTGACTTCTTTAATTTCTTCTCCGCTACTCTCTTTGATGATATCTATCGTGTAACACGTGGTATATCTATGACAACTTCTAGATTTATTATATATGTGTTTTTTTATCTTGGGTCTTATACTTTTAATCTTGGATTTTATTTTAATTATTGATATAGATGTATATAATATACTAATAATTTTTTTATTTCATTGTTCCTTTTAGACAAAAAAAAAACTCATTTCTAACATATTTTATTTATTATAATTTTACTAATTAAATATTTACATCACATAAAAATCAATCAATTAATTTTCTATATTAAAAAAAAAAAACTCAGCAACTCCCGGTAAAATCAGGTCGTTGTCATCTAAAGTCTGGCTGCTCTGTGTTTCTCGTGTTTCTGTATTCCTCGTGATTGGATGTTAGAAACAAACCATCGTGCATGGGCCTGTTTGGCTCCAATTTCCAGTCTCCTAATCTCACAGAACATGATCACCTGTGGAGCTGTCTCTGATAAGTTACTTTCCTCCCTGAAGCGAAAACGTCTCCGTATTACTTTTCTTCGTTGTCGTTTTGTAGACGGGAGGCACTTTTTTCAACGTAATCAATGCCGTTGTCCCTGACCTTGAGCTTCACGTTTTCTGTCTGAAATTTATTTATTTATTTATTTACATTTTGGTTTTTGAAGCTTGAGAGGAGAGAAAATGGTGAAAATAAAATAAAAAGAATAATCAGAAAGTGTTGTGCTGGCCAGGTACAATTGGATGTTAATGTATTCATCAAAGTTGTTAATACTACTCTGGTCGCCGTTCCAGTTTTTCTATTGGAACGAAATGTTCCAGTTTTGGAGCGTTTCGGAGTGCTGTTTCGGGTTGTTTTGTTCATATATAATTAATTGTTTATATATATAAATAAAATATTAATTTAACAAGAATAATTAAAATTGAAGATAAATTAACTTTAAATTATACAATATAAATACAAAGTCAAACAAACATAATCTCAAAATTAGAAAAAAAATCACAAGTTAATCAAAATAAAGAGGATTATAAGGCCGGAACGGCACCGAGACGTCCCGGCCAGAATTTCCGGAACGAACCAGAATTAAAACCGAGACGAAAATGATATCGTTTCATCTCAGTTTTTTCAACGGAACGAAACAGAATTGACAACTTTTGTATTCACAATGAATATGGGTGATAATCCATTTATAACTCATGGATTGTTTTTATAAAGATAAAGAGTTAAAAAATAATATTATTCTGATAATATTAATAAAAAAAATACGTTTAAATTATCTGAATAAAAACACCTTTAGCTATCAGAGGTCATAGGTTGTTTGTCCTAAACCTAGCTCATTTATTAGACTGGAGGAATTTGATGGACATGGCTACAGTCTTCTCCTTGACCTGGACAAGATACTTGCAATCGTGGATCACATGTTAGCCTCCACTATTATTGACTATGGTTGTACTATGATTATTTCGGAATTTGGTTGGAATTGTTTTATGAATGTTTTTTATTTAGAAATATATTAAAAATATAAAATTATTTTATTTTAAAAAAAATTGAGAAAACATGTGTGTGTATTATTTTAATATATTTTAAAATAAAAAGTAATTAATGAAAACTCGAGTGACGTGTACATGAATATAATACCAAACTTCTTTTTAGAAAGATTTAACAGTATGGAAGGGATTTATTTTTTAATGATAAATAAAAATAATATTTAATATATTAAAATGATTTTAAAATACTAAAAATATTTAATTTAAATAAATCATCTCTATTTTCATGTTGTGAAAACTCATAGACATGTCAAGCAAAACAGGATTTGGACCCACAAATGAATCTTTGATCGTGAACTCTATGTGTTATCCCTATCTTTACATTTATAGTTGTTTAGGTTTTTGGTAAAGAACTTATTTTAATTTTTTTAAAATTTTATTTTTTATTGTTTTTAAAATTTATTCTTAAATTTAATAATATATATTAAATAATAATAACCTCAAATTAAAAAAAATCAAAATATTTTAAAAATACAGTTAAATTATAATACCAAACATTTGACATTATAGAACCGATTGATTTTCAAAATATTTTTTTATTTATAAATGAATAATAATAATAATAATAATAATAATAATTTTTGAAAACTAGCTTTAATATTCAGTATATTAAAATAATTTAAAAATAATAATAAAATTTAATTTAAATAAATAATCTTCTGTTCGTGTTGTGAAGACTCATTTCATGAAACACATGTCTAGCAAAAATAGGAATTTGGACCCACAAGAAAGACGCCAAATGTGCATGGTCACACAAGGACTAAGTCATTTTAGGGTATGTTCGGAAGTGTTTGGAGGCATTTGTACTAGTTTTTAAAATATTTTTGTATAGAAATACATTAAAATGATATATTTTTAAAAAAATTATTTTATACATCAACATATCAAAATGATCTAAAAACACTAAAATATATTTAATTAAAATATAAAAAAATCAAATTTTAGTAAAAATACCGGTTGAAACGCAGAGCCAAACAGACTCTAGATTGGACTATATATAGAGACTTATCTACGTATTAATCATAATATATTTTTTGAATTTTTTGCATTTTGATCTAAAACATCATTATAATAAAAAACGATGATTAAAAAAATTAAGCGATAACAAGAAAAATCAAATTTAATATCAATATATTCTTATTAACCAAAAAAAATCACTAAAAAAATGGATCAATATTGAAATTGATCGCTAAAAAATTAAGTTAAATCACATATAATTTTTCTAATATCTGAAAAATCAAATTTAATTTCAATAAATAAATAAAAAAAAATAGGCTTTTAATGAAGTTATTCCGTGCTCGACTCTATAAATACCAATGCTCTCTTAGAAGTTAGCCCCACATCACTATCCAGCTCCCATGAACCAACCTGGATTTCTCTAAGATTCAGTTCCAAATGATTCTAGGGGCTCTCGTTTTGCTGTTTCTTTATGGTTTCTGGAAAACTTTAGCCAAAAAGAGAGAAGCCAAGAACCTAGCCGGAGCCCCTGAACCAGCCGGGGCATGGCCCCTGATCGGCCACCTCCCGCGTCTAAGAGGCCAAGACCCAGCATGCAAAACCCTTGCGGCCATTGCCGATGAATATGGCCCCATCTACTCACTCAGGCTCGGTGCTCATCGGATAATGGTGGTGAGCAGTTGGGAAACAGTGAAGGATTGCTTGGCTAACAATGACAGAATCTTGGCTACCAGAGCAAACATAGCCGCCGGAAAACATATGGGTTACAACAACGCAGTTTTTGCGCTGTCCCCGTATGGAAAGTATTGGCGTGATGTTAGAAAGCTGGTCACTCTTCAGCTTCTGTCGAGCCACCGGCTTGAATTGCTGAAGCATGTCCGAGTCTTCGAAGTCGACGCTTTCATCAGAGGTTTGCACAGTTTTTATGCAGAAGCAGCGGCGCAACCTGCCACGGTGAGTATCAGCAAATTGTTTGAGAGCTTGACGTTCAACATAAGCCTTAGAATGATCGTCGGAAAACGATATTGCAGCAGCGTATACGACAAGGAAAACAGCGAGCCATGGCGTTACAAAAAAGCCATAGAAGAAGCCTTGTATCTGAGTGGGATTTTTGTAATCTCCGATGCGCTTCCATGGCTCGAATGGATTGATTTTAAGGGCCATGTAAGTGCTATGAAGAGGACATCCAAGGAACTTGACGCCGTGATAGGAAGTTGGCTGGAGGAACATCTTAATAAGGAAATACAAGAGGAAAGCGACTTCATGGACGTGATGATATCCAACCTTGCTGACGGCGTTGAGATGTCTGGCTACTCGCGTGATGTTGTCATCAAGGCCACAACTTTGGTACGTTTGCTAGCTATAGTCCTGCAGATAAGGTTCCTGAATATTAGTATTTTCTAACACATTTTCCAACTAAAAGTTTTTCAAAGTTTGAAACAGGCATACACTGAAATAATTTATATTATTCTCTAACACACCTTTCAAGTGAAAATCTTACAAGTTTGAAACTTGCATAGACTCATGCTATTTTAATTTATATCAAATAGAATATGAATAATGAAATTCGAACTTGTGATCGTTGGATCAACAAAGCTGTCAAAAATCATCTGACGTAAAAACTTAAATTATTCTCTACCAATCATCATCTTATCATATATACACAATCCCTGTACTTTTCTTTCATCATCTTATCATATATACACAATCCCTGTACTTTTCTTTCTTTCTTGTGGCGGGAGAGTAAGGGGGACCTGGACCCTGAGACTTTCAAAGCTTGTCTCCTACAATCTGGAGATTTTCTCAGGTGGTTCTTAACTTCCAACTATTTTCAGCTTTACAGGTTCTGTGTTAATTTTGCAGATTCTAACCCTCACAGGAGCAGGAAGCACGGCGGTTACATTAACCTGGGCACTGTCCCTGTTGCTAAACAATCCAAGTGTGCTAGAGGCTGCTCAAGAAGAGCTGGACAAGCAGGTGGGGAGAGAAAAATGGGTGGAGGAATCAGATATTCAGAACCTGACATACCTCCAAGCAATAGTGAAAGAAACTCTGCGATTATACCCACCAGGCCCCTTAACTGGAATACGTGAGGCCATGGAAGATTGTCATATCTCTGGCTACCATGTTCCCAGGGGCACTCGATTGGTAGTGAACATATGGAAGTTACATCGAGACCCTCGAGTGTGGAAGAACCCAGATGAGTTTCAGCCTGAAAGATTTCTGACTGCTCATGCTGATCTTGATTTTCGGGGTCAGAATTTTGAGTTCATCCCGTTTAGCTCGGGGAGAAGATCTTGCCCTGCTATTAATCTTGGCATGGCAGTTGTTCATTTGACCCTTGCCAGGCTACTCCAAGGGTTTGATTTAACAACTACTGCAGGGTTGCCCGTGGACATGAGTGAAGGCCCCGGCATTGCCTTGCCTAAGCTGAACCCACTTCAAGTTGTTATCAAACCACGTCTTGGATTAGGCCTGTATGCCATGAAAAGCTGTTAAAACAAGTTCTTAAGGTGTTGTATGTACTGATTTAAACATCTTAATTAGTTTAGTGGTGTATCAGATTAAGCTTCAGTGTTATGTAATGAAGTAAATAATAAGAGGTCTCCAAGAAGCGTGACGTGATGGCAGAGAGCTTGCAATCTGGACAGTCTGAGTTTGAGTCAGATATGTATTCCTGAAAGCTCAGATCAATTAAGTTTTACTTGTACTGAATCCATAAAATATATTTTCTAGAGATAGAGTTTACTGTATATACAAAAAAGAGTAAATAATAAGAGATGCGTGACTTGTAGTGGTTGCTATGATTGAAATATACTTCATGGGGGATTGTATACGTACAAGCCACATATTTTAGGATATCCTCATAGAGCATGGTTAGCGGATATATAAAGGCATGCTAGAAGTTAATGAAAAGACTCAAACTTAACCTAAGATGATGACTTCTGGAAGTGGAATTCTTATGATTGAACTATGCCGGAAGATGGTTGTATGTTGTGTATGTTGAAGAGTTAATATATTCAAGATGTATACGTGCGGATTTGTAGTAGGTTATCATGAGCATGTGAATATATACTTCATGAGTGGACTCATAGACAAGCTAAGTAATGGATATATAAAGGGCATGTATAGAAGGCAATGAAAGACTCAAACTTAACCTAAGATAAATAATATAAAATTGGAATTCTTTGTTGAAAAGCTGCCGGAAAATGGTTTTTGAAGTTAGATTTAAGTTTAGGATTTTACATGATTAATTTAATCAGCACGTATCAAAAGGAAAGACAGATTGTCGTTTGATATAGGAGTAGCTGCAAAGAGTTCAACTATGAGTAGCAGTGATTATCAAGCAAACTTGCTAGTATGAGCTGCTCAAGAAATTCAAGATACATGATGGATGCACTGGCACTGTCACTGCTCTGTCTCTGTTATCTCTGCCATGGCTTCAACCGTGGCATTTTTCAGAACCCAGATAGACTGACTATTTAATTTGAGCAATTTAAGATAAGGTATATGATACAGAATAATATAAGTCATATTCTGGAACCTCACTTAGCAGCTTAAGCTTTTATATGAGATGATTCTTTAAAATAGTATCAGAGTCTTGTTGATCCAGTGGTCACGAGTTCGAATCTCACCATCCTTATTCTATTTGATAAAAATCAAGCACAAGATAATATAGTCATGTGTGCAAGTTTCAAGTTTAAGATTTTCCTTGAGAGTGTTGAGAATAATATAATAATATTCGAGACCTCAGAAGATAATTTTACGATGATATGCTAATACAAGCATAAAATCGAGTCAACTAAAATCGTCGATTTGCGAGTTGACTCAACTGTTGAACGGAAGAAAAATCAAACCGTCAAACTCGATCAACTCGTCAAACTAGAAAAATGTTCAAAATCGAGAAAATCTAGAAAAATCATACAATCGTGAAAAATGAGAATAATAATAATAATAATAATAATATTTAATTATATTTAAATTCATTTTAAATTTAAATATAATTAAAATAATATTTTACGGACATTTCGATCTTTCTGATTTTGATCGATCTCGATCGATTTTGAGCCTTTGATCGTGTCAAAATCTGATTTTATGCTAATACAAAAACATTATGAATCAGATCTACTGTGCCTTATATCTTTTATTGTCATTATAATTTTTGCAATTAAAAACTTGATTCAAAAATTCATTTTATCATATTGAGCACGAAAAGATGTAAACCAAACTGGCCAATGCACCAACTTGGTAATGGTGCTCAGAATCTACATGGCTTGAACTCTAGCATTTTTTGCTACACGAGTTGCTTGCTGTTATAAAACTAGATGACCTGGTTTTGATTTGATTACTTGTCTATGCTCTTTAGGGTACACTGAATCTTATTGCGAATAGTTGTCAAAATGAGTCTGAAACTAATCTGATATCAAAGAAATTTCAACTTTCTTGCATTTTGAACTGATACGGAGCTTCTGGAAACATGCAATGAAATATGAGAGGTGATGAGCCTCAAAATGGTTAAATAAACAATTAATAGAAAAGGGATCTGATAACTCTGTACATTCACCTAATTTTAGTTTCACAATCCAGTGAACAAACAAGTTGCTGGAACAATTAATATAGGGCAAAATTGGATTCATTCTCAAAAGTGCAATGTTTTTCAAGTTGTTTGTTGAAGCTGAATGACAGCATCAAAGCTGAATTTTTCGTCTGGTTCAAATGCATCTTCGAGATCTTCAAAGCTTTGTTCAACTCTCAAGTCTTTGATAACTTTTAAGCCTTCCTGTAGAAGTGAAAAGATAGTGTTGATCTCATGTATTAAATTCATAGATAAAATGCCTTTAGAATACAGGGTAATGATGCTCTTGGTTGCACCACAGCAGTTGGAATGTAGGAAAGAATTGCACTCCAAGAAGCAATATACACCAGGTAATTTGATTTTTAATAATAAAAAAAAAATGGTGTGATGAATGTAACGGTGGCTAGAACTACTGGATCAATCAACTTTCAACTATACCATTCAAAATGAACATCATTAATACAGGTGTTGGCTCACAATTTAAAAGTTGGTCAAGACATTCATCAAGAAGTACAGAGAAAAAAGAAAGAAATATCAGCTTAAGTGTTCCATTAACATGATTTATGATGTCAGTTTCTGTAAACTTGTTAGCTCTTACATTGATTTCTTTCCTAGTAATATTTCTAGTCGTGTTACAAAACTATCTACCTGAAGTGTTTCCCAGAACACAATTCATTGGTTAATCACAGCACCGTGAAGATAAAATGACTTCCTTTAGAATCGAACAAGAAGTTAAGTAGTACTGGTTACCTTATCAACATATTCAGATACAGTAGAGTTTATGACTTTCTTTATCACTTCCTTGTAGACTTTTGAAGGTCCAAGAACTTCTAACAAAATGTCTCTAGGTATCTGCCAGAAACAAATACAAAGAAAAATATGTTATATATGTGTGTGTGCATGTGTTTGTGCAAGCAAATGTATAAGAACATGACAGCAAGTATGTTCTTGTCTGCAGTCTGCATGCATAGGATGTAATTGTTATCTCTCTAACTTTTCAATGAAAGTCATCGCTGTTTTTTTCTTGGTGTGCATGTGTTTTACATCAATAGTGTATGTGTTGGTGCATGTGTGCAAATAAATGTTCTCCATAAAAAAAGTTTCATGATTTAATATTGAAAAATAATGAGCACATCTGTTTTTTTTCCTGAACTCGCAGCTGTAAACTGAGCATAAAAATGCCACGATAGATTCTGCTAAAAGAGGATGAGCACAAGCTAGGTGACATGACACTCCCCCTTCAAAGTTCACTGCTAGCACAACGTATTGACAAATTTTGGCTGAATGACCTCTTTCTGAGTGTCCGTATACTAAATAGGAAGAAACAGATTTACATGCCTAACTGTTTGCTATAATTTCAGGCTAGTACAGAAGATAAGTATCCTATAACTACACAACTATTTACAGCTGTATTTCTATATAGCAAATATGTTTATATGAAACTACTTAGATCATGCTAACAGTATTGTGCATACTTTGTCTGCAGATGGTAATGGACTCAAGATGAGGTCAGCATACATCTCAAGAATGCAAGTTTATGTTAGCATACATCTCAGGAATGCAAGTTTTTGTTCACTTTAGGAAATGGACAAAAAACCTCATATACAAGTTACTTATTACAAGAGGTAAGTGAAATTGGAGTAAAATAAGAGGATAAAGAAACTCACATCTGGTGTTTTTCCTGCCAGTTCCCCATGGTGTTTGATAGAAATGATGCGTCACATAGAAATAATAACAGAAAACATCAGAGGCAGACTAAAATTAGGGAAAAGAGAAAACATTAGAAAAGAACAGTCATTGAAAAACAATACTGTAAAGCAAATAAGATCAAATACGGCTTTAGAAGAATGGTTTGGCAAGTTACTTGTAAGAATACAGTTAAACATTATTTTTATTGGGCTACTAGCAGTATGGTGCTATGTTCGCAGATTCCAAACTATAGAAAAAAACTATTTGAAGATGATTATAAATAGGATTGAGATTCTAGAAGACAGCACTTCTCCACTAGAAATCATATAGAGAATTCAGATGTTTTACCTCCTTTTACTCTTCGAAAGCCTGGGATTGGCTGGGCTGCAGTAACCATTTTTTTGAAAACATCTTCAAAAATTGCTCTAGTTTTGGCACCGGATACTTCCACTCTTATCTGTCCACAAAAGTTGTGAATATAATAGATTGCTAAAATTATCATCCACCAGGGAATCTTGAGCTTGCCTACACACCAACAGCATAAATCCAGCATCTGCTCATACCTTCAATTCTTGATCTTCTTCTTTGCTCGTAATCATCACTGTGAAATCCTTGAACCGAGAGGAAGATACTTTGACATCTTCAGCAGCTAATTTTTGTAGTCATTAAGTCGTGTCAAAGGTCAGCACAACACTAGCAATAAAGGTTAAAAGCAAATAACTGAAAGACAAAAAAAAATTATTTGCACCTGATACTACAGCCGCAACAGGAGTAAAACTTCTACCATTTCCCCTATAAAATCAAATTAACAAATAAATAAGCAAGCTCGTCAATTTCTACTTCTTGCTACAAAAAACAAGCAATGACATTTATACCAAAATCCAAATACAATATTCGGGCTCAGGTGAATGAAAATGCATTACCTTCTCCAAAATCCCTGAGTCCCACATCTCATTTGATGGGAAAAGGATGGTATTTTGCGAGTTAGATTTGGAGTGAAGACAACCGCTGGATGCTTGTGACTTATTAACTGCAAACAATAACCAAAAAAACCAAAATTATTCCACTAAATCATGCCAATTCAGATTAAGATTTAAGGGTCATGACTCCTTGCAAAGATGCTAAAAGCAGTATTAAACTCATTTGCGTAAAACCCATGTAAATTAATCAAGTAAAGATTTAAGTATAGTAAAATTAAACTCAAACACACAAACAAACAAAAAAGTGGATAAAAACATAATGCAGAAGTGTGCGGGTTGTGAAAAATTGAGAATCACTGCTTTACCTGTCATCTTACAATGACGTGAACATGGAAAAATGACAGATGGGTTTCAATTCAAGCACTATAGTAAATTTATGAGCATTTATAATCGATCCCATTAACTACTTTAACATCCCATGTCTTCTATAGAATAGAATTTGGCTTAAAACGAGAAGAACCAGTTCAAACCATAGTTGCAGAACTGAAGAGATAAGGAGAGAGAGAGAACGATGACATTACCACGAGGTTTAAGCCCAAGCAGAGGGTTTTAGCCGCTACTATTTCCATTATCTCCTCCTTCTCCTCGCTCTTATCAATCAGTGTGGCACCTAGAGAGCTTTCTTATTACCATCTCAGTTTTATTAAAGTTTTGAGTATGATTTTCATTTTTGTAAAAAGTACAATGTAGTCCCTATACTTTGAACAAAGTTATGAAGTGATCTCTCATATTTCAAAATATTAATTTCATCCCATGACTTATGATATCTTACTAGAATATTGAGTTTGAGAGTCGTCACAGACGACATTTCGATCACACCGCCTGCGACCTCAAACAGTAACGACAGTTCACACGTCATCTTAAGACTAACTTATCTGAACGACATGTCGGATTATCGGTCTTCAACGGATTTATATAATTGAGTGGACGGAAATGATAGAGACTAAAGAAGAAGGAAGGAAGTTGATGGCGGCGATGACGACGACAGCATCAACTTTACAACTTCAACATCTTCAAAACCTCTCCTTTTACAAAGTAAGAGTTCCCCATCTTCTTTGTCCATCATATCATGTTGAAGATTTCTTGCATTGTCTTGGAAACCAAACATTATCTTAGACTGACTGAAACCACTTCTGTCTACAGTGTCTTTCTTTGACGAGCAGCAGCACCTCAAATAGAATCAGCTTCTTTCAATCACACTTTACTCGCAATAAGTAAATTACAGAAACAATCATTTAATATTGTTTTTGTTAATATATATTGTGCTTGTTTAATCAAGTTCTTGTTTTGTTTAAAACAATCCAGGCAATTATTAGTTTCTTCCAATGCAAATTTGAGAGTGCTTAAAGATGTGGGAGTCAAGCCTATATCTGCTGTGGGGTCAGGTTAATATTTTTTTAGCTTCTAAACACAATTATAGAAAGTAAATTTATGGTGTTAGTCATTGAAGTATTGTGGCGTTTGGGTGTTTTTAAAGGTATGGAGGCATCAATTGCAGAAACAAATGAGAAATTAATAGCATTGAAAAATGTTAAAATAGTTATTGAGTCCCAAGAGGAAGATAAGATGCAGGTGGGTGGGTGTTCTCTGAATCTCCAGTGGCTGATAATTAATTGCTATTTTGCAAAATTTGTAATGTGGTTTGTGGTTATGTTTAATTTTTAGGTAAGAGTGGATTTGAGTGGAGATGAGACTCAAAAGGTGTTCAACAAGGCATTGACTAATTTGGCTCGTTCAGCACCTCCAATTCCAGGATTTCGGAGAGAGAAAGGAGGTAATGGTTCTACATGTGATTTCTTCTGTGTTAATATATAACTGAACTTGACTGCCTCCATCAAATTCTGGAAATAACGTTCTGCAATTATGATTAGTTTGGACATAGACAAAATAGAGTGCAGCTAAAAATCACACTCACATGTAGAATAGGGAGTCATTTCACGTAGTTCGCAATTTCCCCGGGCAGTTATCGCCTTTCCCCTGCTCAGGGTATGGGTTCTTTCTCTATTAATAAAGTCCCGGTGTGTACTCCCCTACTGATCTGACTCCAGCAGATTATCAAGGAGCCAATTCTCTCTCTCTGTCTGTCTCTCAATCTACTTTACCAACAAGAGCTCTGAATTAATGAGCAATGAGTTTGATTCTAGCTATTCAAAGTTTCTTTGTTTAATGTAGAGATGCGTCCAAGATCAAATAAATGATTATGGTATGAATCACTTGTTATTTAATCTAAAAAATGTTAGTACAAGTTTAGTGGTTCTTTAGTAATTTCCTGATGATAGTCTGGAATTATCCTTTAAGAAGAATCCATAGCTGATAGTGGTCAGGATGAGATAGTAGATAAGAGATGTGGTGTCATGCTTTTCTTTGTTAATCCAAAGAAATATTCTTTTGAGTTACTTTTCTGCTGATGGATACCTCAATAGGTGGTTCCAGCTTTTAGATAAGTCATTTGCTTTTGAAGCATGATCATCTTGACCTGTTTAGGTTCCCCAAGTCCTTTTTTTTTATCATCGGTCTTTAACTCATCAATCAATGAATTCTAACCATTTATTTTTCATGCATATTGGCTAATCCAGGAAAAACAACAAAGGTGAGTGATTTTTGTTCAGTTTTTTTTCTCTCTGGAAATCAAAATTTTATAATGAAATTAGTTTTGGCGTGTATGTTTAACTAGAAATTTATTCCTCCAGAATAATGCATGTGTTACTTGAAATCTTCAACTTATGATTCGTTGTAGTCTGTTAATTACTTGGAAATGGAATAGAAGATGCAAAATTCAGGAAGTTCAAGTCATGGTTTCACTCATAAATCATTCAAGTAATTTATTATGTTCTTCCTTGCTTTTAAATGCCAAACTTAGTTCTAAAGAAGAGCTGACCATTCTTATTTTTGTTCTGAAGTATCTTATGCTACTAGCTTCTCATCCTTCATGCTCGTTAAGGAAATTCTATGCGCCATTAAACAGCTTTTGGGAGTTGCATAACTTGCATTATGATCTGCCCAATTTTGTCCTCCATCGTGTGATGTCTGGCTCATAATTTCTATAGGTTCCAAAGGAATTCCTCCTACAAATCCTAGGAGAAGATCGTGTAACAAATTTTGTGATTCAAGAAATAGTCACCTCAACCATGGCAGATTATGTGAAGAAGGCAAGTTATTTTTGCAACACTTAATGTTGGTGTCTTCGTTTTGAAGCTGAAGCAAGTGTTGATGAGTTTTTATATTCAAAACAGGAAAATCTGAGGGTGAAGGAAGACAAAATTACCACCACCCAAAAGGCAGAAGAACTCAAGAAAGTGTTTGCACCTGGAAATGAATTTGGATTTAATGCTGTTCTAGAGCTTGAAAAACCTGAAGCTGAAACTGAGAATGAAGCTGAAGATGAAGCTGAAGCTGAAGCTGAACCTGAACCTGAACCATCAAGTTAAATTCACCAATTTTGCAAAGCACTTGTACGATATGATTATTTTCAGAGTAATTTATTCATTTGTAATTTGCTTTCAGACTATTCCTTTTGTTCTAACAGAAAGCTGTTCTCGTCAATTGTAGAGTTCTAATTTCTGCCAATTTAAGACTCCTGCATCACTGTCAAATTATCAAATCAGCCAAGTAAGAAACCATAGGCACGTGACTCATCCTTAATGTAAATAGGCATGATCAAGACTGAAGAGCTTCACAACCAATGACATTGAAATGTATACATGTCAAAGAGGCAATGTCTCCGGGGCTTGCGATGGAGAAACAAATGTCAATGTTTAAATCAAGGTTGTTAATTCTGTTTTCTGTTTTGATTGTTGCTTTGTTTTTTCCAATTGGAACGGAATATTTTGGTTTCTAAGTGTTTCGTGTGTATGTATATATAATTAAATATATTAATTTAAAAAAAATAGTTCAAAAATAAAATTATTTAGAATTGTGTAATTTAATCTAAAAAAAGACAATCAAATGATTTTTCTAAACAAAATTATGAACATGTATAATATTACAAGAATATTATCATCAATCTTGCAAGGTCATTATATTTTATAATTGCTCTAAAATTTTAACATAATATATATGTAATATGTCAAGAGATTTCTTGTAAAATTTCATTTCAATCTAACGGTCGGATTAACAGATATAATTAATATTGTAAAATTATTCATTATTTTAAAAACATTATTTAGCCGAAACGGAATGAGCGGAATGAAACCTTTACGTTTTGACCGGTATTTGGCTGAAAAATCCAGAATAGATTGGAATTTAAATCAGGATAAAAACGATGTTGTTTTATGTTGTTTTTTAACTAGCACGAAACATTTTGGTTGTTTCAACTATTTCGACTGAAACAAAATAAAACTAACAACCCTGGTTTAAGCAGTTTTAAGAACTATAAATGTCTATAACGAATGCTATTAGGAAAATGTCTTGCCCTCTTCTACTAGTATACATGTTTCATGTTTAGACACGCAGGCTGGTAAAAATGATGAGACATTGCTTGTTTAGGAGTTGTGTTTCCAGCTTCCTATATAATGTTTTTTTCCCGTTTGAATGAGGTTTAGAATTCTATATAAAGATCATGGTACCAGATCAAAAAGAAATAGAACCTCTTTCTCAACAAGTCACAACATCATACACAAACATGCTAAAAAAAAAAAACTCACAGAAAATATCAAAATCAAGCATAAGGTACCAAATAAAGAAAAAAATAGCAAAATGGTCTATATGTTCATGCAATATAGATTCAAAACTGATTTTTTGAACCTATTTTGTGTATGAACACGCTTAACAAGCCAAGGATAAAACACTCTTGTTTTAATATGCATAGTTTAACTAAACCAAAGCTTCAAACAATATTATACATTAAAAACAACCTTAAAGTATCAAAATAAATAAACAAATAAAACATAAATATAAATAAACAAATAAAACATGTCACAAAATACATATACCTAGAACTACTCTCTTTGCTATTCTTTAGAAAATTTTACAGCTCTCAAGTTGAGAATTCAGTGCAAATGTATGATTCTAATTAAAAAGTACATCACCTTGTTCTAAATTATCTCGAAATTTTTGAAATTTTTAATTTATTATAAATCAAAATAAATTTGATGTTCCCTTTAATTACTCTGAGATTTCATAAAATTATAAGCTTAGAACAATTTGCTTATCTCACTGTTTGTTGATGCAATATAGCCCTGCTTGCTGTATGTTTCTCTTCCCTGGTAAAATTTTGTACAAAAATCAAAATATTTGCTAATGAGAAAAGATAGCATGCATGATTGAAATTTAAGGGTATGAAGAACCTGGACATCATCATTATAAATTGTAAAATAGCAGCGGTCAAACTACTTGCTGTCAAATTGTCAATGTTTTTAAAAAAATCAACGAGGATAAAATCCTGTGGAAGGAACCGTCTCCTCTGCATTTCAGAAACTTCGTTTAAAAATTTCTGGAAGCTAAACATTTTGGCCAACATTTGATAGAATCAGCCGGGTAAGCAGTTAGCTATACAGGCAACAATACTGTGATGAAGGGATTTCTAATTGCCTCCAAAGTCAATGAATCAAATCACCTTGCTTCAAGATTTTTCCACAACTTGGAAGCTCTTCTGATAATTATGTCAGCTGAAGAGCCTTCAGCATAAGAACTGACAGCAGTCAAGAGGTTTATAAATTTCTCACCATTGTCCTGCACCATCAAATTAAAAAATCAGTATTTCCTGCCGTTAAATAATTAGCAAAAAAGGTTATCCCAAAAAGCTGTGCATGAGATCATGGAAGCTTCATCTTGCATACAAGATGCAGCTGTATAAGAGCAAGGTTAAGCTGCATGGAGGCCAATAAAGAGTAGATTACAGCAACAAAGAAAATTATTGGAGCTGAATAGTACAGTAGGCTTGCACACAGGTGAAGAGTGCAGTGGATTTTGCATAATTTGCCGAGACAAAAATAGCACTTGATGATGGGAACACCATGTATGAGTTTGGAAGGTCCAAAAGGAACTGCTGCCGTAAACAAAGCATGGACAAAGCACGAATGGTCATTAAAGCCCATCTATAAGTAATGAATGGCTCTAGAAGGAATAAATTAACAGAATAGTGCCCGTGTCAAGTAATTCAAACAGTGTATGCTCGGACTATGGCTACATTGCCCGTGATGGAAAATGGCTTGATAGATAGTATATTGTATTGCAGTTTGCTTGTTAGGAAGCCACAATTATAATGGAAAACAACAGTGAATTGTGCAATTAAAACCAGCACACAAGTCATGAAACCAATAATGAAATTAGCTGGGATTCATCATATCATCAAAGATAGAACAAAATAAACATCAACAATTCCTAGTTCTGACTGGGAGACCATGCAAGTCTGTTCAATTGTCTTACAAAAATACTATAAACTGATATCTTTGGCCAAGTTTGAATCATAAAGAGAGTGTGAGTGTACTGTACATGTACCTGAATATGGATAGAAAACTTCTAAAATAAAAATAGCCATAGTGTACAGACCTCAGGTTTCTTAAAGATCAGATCTGTGGTAGCAAATGGAACCATGTACTCTGGAAGCTCACAACGCAACTTCGCCTGCCATTACATAAGATATCCGCACATCAAACAAGCACCAAGGACTAACTGCATTCGACCACAGTCAGAATAATAATAAAGTAACAGCTGCCATACTGTCATTGAGTCTTTCAGAATATAAAGCACCATATCTCAGTTTTAACAAGTCTGCAAATGGCCAGTCATGAGGCTTCTGCATTTCAAGCATTTCTTTGTTCCCTACAATGGTTAGATCTCATAGATTTTACATTGATAATGGCCACAATGTCCATAAAAACTGTTTGAAGAATGTGCATGGCTAGGTAAGATAATACACACTGCTCAGAGAGCAAAAGAAATGAAAATCTGAATTCATGTTAGTGAGGCACAAAAACTATAATAATAATAATAATACAAAAAAATGGATTGTAAGCACCGAGTAGGATTATGTTTCAGAAATGAAGACATCTTTTGATGCTCCATAAAAAAGACAGAAACATCTACACCATTTACTATAGTATCAGTCTTTTGCACTTTATTCTTGTCAGACCAGTTGTATGAACATTACGCATGCTTCAAAAATGGGATAGTGTGTGATATTGATCCACTAAAAAATTAATTTTCCACAAGAAAATATAATGAGCTGAGGATAGTAAAATTACCAATTCCTTGCTTAGTACTGCCTGATTAGCATTCTCTTTCAAGGTCTACAAGAGAGTAGTGACCAGAGGAAAGTAAAATGAGTCAGCCACAAAAACAGTCATAGAATTTATAAAAAAAAAATGCTAACATCATGCTATATTTATCTTGAATTTCATGAGCACAAGATCATGATAAATTAACTTATATTTATGTGAGGTGCAATATCCTTGATAACAAACTTCCACATGCTCTTTTCTTACCAGAAAGGAAAATTGTACATCATTATCAATAATGCATGCAACATTATTGAAAGAACCCACTATCAGACTCCACAGCAACCCCCAGAACAAACACACACGGATGGGTTCTAATAAGGTGACTAGATATAGCACAACTGATTTGATAAAAAATTGACTAATGATATTTCATCTCATTGCAAGTGTCAAACAATGGACAACCAACAAAAAAGGATATAATTTTAGCAAGTACTTGATTAAAGTTGAAGATTTCTACCTTTCTAATGCTCTCCCCTTCTACTTGATCAACACATTTCAACAAATTCTCCAATGTGCCTGAAAAAGAAGTGAAGATTATAGCAAGTCAGTGTATCAAGAACACATTTATATGGGCCAAAAAGAAAACCCCACATTGACAGACAAAAATTTGCAATCACTTTTGGCAGAAAAAAAAATATTCTATAACAAATGTCATCACATAATCAGTCCAAAAACATGTTCACCCTATGACATTTTCCAATGAATTCTAAGACAATACCGAATCTAGATATCAGTTCCACAGCATGGACAACTCCAATTCCTTCAACTCCTGCAATTATTAAATGATGGAACATCAATTACTCAACTATAATATCTGAATCTCATAAAAAATAAAAATAAAAAACTTAAAACTTCTAGCAAATTGCTTCATTTCAGAGAAAGTTTAAACATTTTTAGCTCATTTCCATTGCTCATTCCAGAAACTAAGCAGAGGCTAGACACGAGTTTTAGCTGACCTTCACAGCATTTCATCAAAATTCAGTATTTTATTTTTCCTTTTATTCACATCAAGTATTCCTCCAGTGAAAAAAAATACATGAACGTTGAACATCATGGTAAGAGAAGTTCAATGATAAGCCATTGAAAGAAGATACACATGTAAAGAGACCATAAAGGAAATTAGATTGGGCTGTCTCAGAAAAATTGATATCATGAACATTGGACTATGTATGTAACTATTGAGAGGGACGTGTAGCATAACCTGGAATATTATCAGATTTGTCACCCATGAGAGCCATTACATCAACAAACTGAGAGGGTTTTAATCCTCCATATTTTTCAGCAAAATCCTCCATTCCAAATGAAACCATCCTGGGTAAACCAAAATATGAAACTACAGCACTACCATGTAAAATCAGATCAAAATTCTGAAAAGAAAGCCAAAATTAAAGAAATTAAGTTATTAAAGGCAGCATGAAGTACAGTCACAACCCACCAAAAGTAGCTAAAAAGGTGACTCATTAATTTGCACTTGTATGAATAACTTGTTTTATTATATCATTAATTCTTAAATACTATCATAAACAGAAATTGTTTGGTTTTGCAATTCAGTTTCAATTTCAGTTCAAACTGAACAAACAAGAAAAAACAAATTCTTTCATTTTCCTTTCAATTTTTATTTTCAAAAAATAATTGAAAAAGGTGAATGTTTCAGAGTAGAAAGTTTTATTTGGATTGAAAACCAAAAACCGTACGGAAATATTTCAGTTTTACATAATTCAGTTTTTCACATATTCATTTTGCTTTCAGTTTTTAAAAACCAAACTGAAAACTGAACCAATCAAACTGTTTGCACAACCCTACTATTAGGCTAACATTGCATTCAAGTTCAACTGAATTTGATATTTTATTTAGGAAGAACACATAAGCAACTCAAAGTCTAATAGAGCATGACATCAGAATTTACAGTCAAATGTCATACTACAAGATCATATGCAAAAGAGGTGGGTAGTGCATGGCAGTGGGACAGGTGGTTGTAGGCTCTAGATATTAATTGGACCAAATGAATAAACAAATGTTGGAGGGTAATTATAAGTTCTGTGTTATACATGGAGAATTTTAATTTCATATATTTTGAGAGTGCGTTAAGAATATTAAATGCAAAACCAGCTGATGCAGCTTTGTGGTATTTTTATTTTTTTCACTGCTATAAATACCAAGAACATGTATAAATTCTTTCTTCACTGTTGCATGGTTCTTTTGTGTTCTCAGTTTACATCAAATTGCTTTGAACATAAAATATATCTTAGCCAAAACCAGCTTATAAAATTACATAATATCCCTTTAACTCTTTTTTTTTCTTGTGACAGATATCTAGAACAAACATAAATCTTCATAATTTTCATGGTTTTGTATTTTCAGTTTACATCCAATTGCTTTGAACTTAAAGATCTTCAGCTTAATAGTTCTGAGATTGTTCATCAAGTATCCAAATATCAAGAAATAAACTCAAATCCACTAGTGGAATCATAATAAATGAAATCCAACTCATTATCATCAGAATGGCATTAATTTTAAGCCATGCAGGATGAAAAAAGTTGATCCCAGCTTTGCATAACATGACTATATATGATAAGAGAGAACATGTTCATCGAAAGAAAAGGTTTCAGAACACTCCAAGAATTTATGATCACTCAATTGAATGCAAGTTGAAAGGTTACTAACTCAAATCCACGTGGTGCAATCCGTAGAAGACGCAATGAAGGACAAAGAATCTGAAAAAAGTCTTTGTCTGGAGAAACAACCCGAACCTGTTACAAAATAAGCACAATCACGAGACACCACCAATGGTGGAAAGAAAAAATAACATAGGACCTCTTACACAAACAGTAATATTAAAGGTACAAGGAATGAAATGTGATAGATGTTTAGCTAAAAGATTTCTATGTTGTATGGTAAAATGGTCAACAAATTATTTTTTTTTTTGGGGAGGGACATTATATACAATAAAAACAAACAAAACAGAGGGGCAGTTAACTCCTAAATCCAAATATTTCACTTGTGAAAACTTCAGAAAAAGCTTATTGATGCTATTATTAACAAAAGTGATCCATCTTTCTCTCCACGAAAACAAAATCTATGGATGATTCTGGTTAGATTTCATTATACACTCTCCAGTATTTGAGAAATAGAGCTCAGATAATTACCTTAAACCCATCCTTGACACTATTTACAGCCAATGTTCCAATGACATCATCTGCTTCTACCCCAGGTACCTGCCTTCACGTAAAATCATAATTGATTACCATGAGAAACATGAGTTGATCGATTATATAAAACTGCATGATGTAGCTACTTACCTCAATCACCTTAATGGACATAGCTTTGATAGCAGCTTTCAAATATGGAAGTCCCTGAAAGACAGTATCAGGTGTAGGAGGGCGGTTGCTCTTGTATAAGGAATATAAAGTGTGACGAAAATTCGAGCCTTCAAAAAATAAAGAAAATGATAAACCCAATCAGCTGATTTTGATTTGTGAAAACTAACTGTAAAGTAGCCTCCCTTGGGAGGGGGGATCAAACACATAAAAATTGCAAATGTGAACGAGTGGAAAAACAATAGAATATTGTGAGAGATGGCAACATTACAGTAATTTTATAGGTGTAAAATCATAAGAAACAGACATGACAAGAACTACAATGAGCACCTTAGAAGAGCTAAGCAGTGGAAAAGAAACTCTGAACACATTCCCCAACAGTGCAATAAAAAACCTCATTTAGTTGATCCTGGTCAAGTTATTTTTCCATGAACCCAGTAAAAACAACCTCTCTCCATCCAAACTAGCTCTAGGCCATGTTATGCAGGTGCACATGGCCCTCCACTGGCACCAACTAAAAAGGACTTTGTTACAGATGTATTGGTGAAGATGGAAAGTCCATGTGGCAGCCTAGTCTGTGAATATATCGATCTCTTTTTTATTATTATTTTGTTCCATAGCAAAATAATAAAAAATGTGAGAAAAAAAATAATCATTAGGAGTTATCATGGCAAATTCACTTGGATGTATAATTTTTTGCCCTTGTTGGGTGAAACATTTCATGATCCATTTTTTCTTGTTTTTCTTTTTATAAATGTTCGATAATATTTCAGAATGCATTTCAAATTTGGTCCATGATCATGTAACATGGTGCCCAAATGAACATGGTTGTCACAAACAGCACATATAATTAACAGTTGAAAAGGCAAGCGTGCCAGAATTAAACTAGAGATTACTACTTGAAGCTTGTTTGCATAAATATAGGATGCATTTTTTTTATTAGAAGCAATTATAGTTGTTGCCTTATGGCTCATTTTGAAGCATGGAAGTTAAAAAGATTATCGAAACAAGGACCAGAAATAAATAGTCGTGAAGTTAGTTTGATCACTGTAAGGCCCTGCAAATGGTTTTCCATGTCTATCCATAAACCTAGGAACCATGCGCTGAATTCATAGTCCATCAGGTTGAGCTTCTAAAACTCCTCACTATATTCATCAATGAGAAATGGATTCATATGACCTCCATTAATCACAAATCAACATTTATGATCCATCTACTGTGAATCCATATGTTGATTAATAGAATCACAAACATGCTCTTAGATATATCACAAACTCCCTCTTAGTTGTATCTTCCAACAGTAGATGAAACTAATGTTACAAACGACATACGTAACAATTCAGAGTAAATCAAGTTCATGTTATGTGAATTGTATTCCACATTCATTGAACATTTGTAGGACGTACAGGTTGGAGGTTTGATGTAGCCAATTAAGCTCAACTCAAAATAAAATCTACGGAAATCCATCATGTCCCAATCCATTATGTAGCCAATCAAATCTACTCAAACTAAAGTGCCTTATCATCGCTTTTTTGCTTTCATTAAAAAGTCTAGGATCAGAAACTTTGGAAATCAAACATTATTAAAATTCTTAAACAACCCTATATTAATTAAAGCAATATATAAGCATTTTGAGACCAAGCATGATAAAGAAAAGAATTATCATTGGCCATAAATTAACATATTATTCAAAAAACAAATCACGCTCAATTTGATTATAAAGTCAGACACTTTAAAAGTGATATGAGAAAAAAAGGCATGAATTGCACAGTACAACTAGTCATGCCTTGCATTCAAATAAAGTTTCTTTGTTCTGCATAGTGGACTCAGTATAAACCAGCAAACATCACCCATAATTATCTCGATTCACCTATAAATGCAATTTCTTATTTTTTAGATATTATTAAATTCATTATGAAAAGATTTTAAAAAATTATAAACTGACATACCTTTTTCCGTGACAGTTTTGTAGGGTGAAACACTAGTTTTTCCATACGGAACTCCTGAAAAGGAAAAGTAAGAGTTTGGTCTATCAAAATTTAATGAACAACAGTTTCACTATCCAAATACTCCATTGCTCGTGCAAATTGACCACTGAGTAGAAAGCAGGAGAACAAGCTGGATGGCCCAAACTCATCATCTAACATTTGAGATGCCCTCCTAAGGATTTCTACTTCTGAAAGCATTTTCAACCACCTTAAAGTCCCATTAATATAATGATTAGGAATTAACAAATTGACACAGTTTAAATATCATGCGCAAATGGACCACTGAATTTGATTCTTAAGGGTTTTACAGTTTTGAGATGAAACAATTGCATGTTTGCACAGCTTTGATTTGTGAACAAGACAAGGAGCTGAAACGTCTGGAAATCAACAATTTTTGCTCCCTTAATTCCAGTGAAAAGGATGAGGCATACTCCAAATTCTAGGCAAATTAAGCCCCAACAATTTGGTACTCATTGGACCAAGTATCCTGCAAAGGTCTTTTGTGGGTATCTTTTGTTTGGTGCAAATGTAATATCTAGAGAAACCTCTAAAAATTGTGAAAGAAAGACGATTGTGCTATAGAGGGTTCTTTCTTCCTATGAATTAATTCACCGTGCCAGAGCTATCATCCATCTATGGTTTAGACATTGAAAAGGTGAACTTTAGCAGTTAACCCCATGCAACTTTCAATCCCTCAACCATAGCGCTATGCAGGTGAAAGATCTTTTATGTTGTTTTCTCTGTTATTTCAGCAGTATTTGGCAATGCAAAGTACCATGTGTTTGTTGTATTTTGCGGTAACCCCAACACAAAAGAAACATGAGAAAGTCCCACTCAACTGCATCATTGCATGAAAGCTTCCAGTGATAAGTATTCAGTTTCAGGTATTTGCTGATATAAGAGAACATCATTTCTTGGGATTTTTTTTACTGATATTTGCAATTTCAAAGTCACAACATTGCCCACTAATACATGGAATAGTTTCTTTCCTGATTTCAGTTTGTCAGCCCCTATCATTGGCAAATTCTGTAAACATCAATTCCAGTTCAATTCATGACACCATAAGAAAGCAATCTCTTAACTTTTGAGTTGGTTAAATGTTGCTCATGCTATTGAAGTATCACTTGTTTTCAAAGTGAGAAGGCTCAAGAAATGGATGCCTAAAGAGCTAAAGGATTGTTTTATGCTGTCAGGAAAACTTTTTTTCCACAGTTATAATACTGAGCAGACATAATAATGCAGGAGGCTCGAGAAACAGATGAAAATCAAGCTAAAGAACTATGTTATACTGTTAAGAACGCTTTGTTTTCTGCAAGTATTAAACTGAGCAAACATAATAATGCAGCCAACAAACTAGAATCTCTCTTTTTTGTCATGTATCAGGTAACTTTTGTGTTATTTCACTTATAAGACAGAAGCTTAGCATGCCAACATTTAACCTACAACAAGTTAACATTGAACATCAACTAAATGTTTTATCAGTGTCTGTGCACTCACAATGTCCAGCCTATTGTTGATAGTAAATCATAGATTTGAGCTCTCATCTCTTTCCAAAAGCCAAACTTCAAATGAAGAGGAATGAAGGAATGACACTCAGCAACAAAACATGAGACAAACACAAGAGAAACGGAAGAATGAGGAATAAGTTCATCGAAGGGATT
This sequence comes from Salix exigua, assembly GCA_032356905.1. Lineage (NCBI taxonomy): Eukaryota > Viridiplantae > Streptophyta > Magnoliopsida > Malpighiales > Salicaceae > Salix > Salix exigua. The sequence continues at coordinate 11,421,652 of CM063600.1, forward strand.
TTCCTTCATAGATTATAGGGGTTTGCATGCTTTGAGCTGAAATTGAATCTCAAACCCACCACAACTCAACAACTCTGCGGAAAAGAGATATCTATAGTACCAATGGCAGCCAAGGGAATTTAGGGTCAACATGTCTGAGGGCACAAAGAATCATACCATTCACTAAATAATTTTATTGCAGATTCACCCAGACAAAGATAAAAATCATCATGGTAAGTTTTGAGACGTTGAGATCATGTAGTTGGAGATTCCAAATAAACATCAAACAACTTATATTTTAGAGCATGTTAAGAAGCACAAACAACAATTGAGAATCAATTACTAATAAAAATATCAGAGAATTTATATCTCACCATCATGATCAAACACCACCTGAAATGAAAAATAATAACAAATAGATAAGTAATACTATCTGATTAAGGAGAATGATAGAAAGGAAAGAGAAAACAATAGTTTAATGTGCCAAAGTAGTGGCTAAACCTTTCCAAAACCAAAAGTTAATGAAACTATTATGAAAGATAATATGCAAAGCTATATTCAATGTAAGTTAAAGGCGGATACTATGTGTAATATATATTTGATGATGCAAATATAGATGAAACCTAGCATCAGTGTAACCACGGTTGTGTTACAGAATCATATCGTTTACAAATAGATCTGGAGGATGTAATGTTTATATTCTGACTGTAAACAATCTCTAACCAAATGTAACACCATGCATCATCCACTCTTCAGAGTCTGAAGTTCACGGTAATATGTCATGAAAAATTTATTTATCAACTACAAGAGTCTAAATCATAGTCTTTGGATTAGAGAGTATTGGTGAATCTTGTAAGCTATGTCCAAAAGGCAACAATAAGACAGCTTAGCATCAAAAGGCTTTACCAATAAATCATTCATAAGGGAAGCAATATCACACTTCAATGAGAATCAACAAATCAAATATTAGAGAGGTGAATCTCATGTTTGAGAGAAATTGAAGATACAAGCTGAGAGTTTTAGCTGCTAATAACAAGCAATGTGTTTATAAATCTTTGTCCAGACACTTTCCGCTTAAAGTAATATTTTGCAAGCATGATGGCCCCCCTATACTTGCTAAACCCATTCCACACTATTTGGCCAGTCCAACCAATTGAACTATGGTTAAAGTATCTCATAGAAGACTACCTCTAAATTTAACGTATCCAGCATTTTTTTTCCTTCTATGAAAATCAATTTTGTGCTTCAGATGAAATTTTGATCCAGCAAATTACTAACTTTTATGCATGTTAGAATGCAAGATTTGGACACTTTAGTAGCTCTCAACCTCTCGCTGTCACTAATAACACCTACTGTAATTACATTAAAACATTCCTTCTTTGAACAAAAAAAAGTCAGCAAAAATAGAATAGTAATGCACATAGATAGCAATGCACAAAACTTATTTATCTTCACTGTGTAATGTGATTGAATGAAACATACAAATATAAGCATAAATCAAATGTCATACCACTGCATGGGAAGGCATAAATCCCAAGACATCAATTATCTGCAAGAGAAATAATGGAGATATGCTTTAGACATTAAGAACTTAAACAACGGGTTGCATTGATAATTCTATAAGTATCTATGAACTCTTCTCAAAATAATATAGAGAATTATTATGTGACTTGTGATTTGAGTCTGTCATGTGGGGGTTGAGTTATCTGATTATTGTGTGATTATATCTCTCCATCTTTGTTTCCTTTCTCTGTCTCTAGAGTGTAGACTCTACTCTACAGTGTCAGTATAAGTGGCCCAGCTCACAGGACTGTGTACAGCAGCCAAACCAGTCCCTAAATAATAGGGAATCATAAGACTGAAAGAACACACTTACAAAGGATAGAGCAGAAAATATAGTTAAAACCCAATCTCCATTGCCATCTGCATGTGTTAGATGACCATGGTGCACCTTTGCTGCTCACAGTCAAAAGAAGACAAAGTCATGATAAGCTAAAATACAAGCCTTGTCCATTTTAAATATACTAGATCTAGGTTGCATCCTGAAACTAAAGGTAGCTGTGGTTTAAAAGAAAGCCGGTGATCATGAAAAATCCAGATTTCAGAAACAGAAAAGTCATATTCTGATATCTCAGCTTTCATTCTAAAATCTAATGCATATTCTCCATAGCTATGAGCAATAATTCATCAAAAAATGGAGAAATTTTCAGCATTAATGAAGTGAGAGTAAGAAACTTTGTATTCCATGAAGTGATGATTGAGACAGTAAGCAGGCAATACATTCAAACATCATCATTCTCTTCAAACCTCCGAAACAGTGTAAATCTTAGACAGAGAGTGTGCAGTGACATTAAAGATTATTATTCTCTTCAAATCTCCGAACACATTACTAAACTCAAGATACAGTCAGACTTGAGTAGAGAGTAGACAATAAACCTAGAGAATCATTAGAGCTTATCTATACTTTCAGCAAACTTGCCCAACTACTTTGAAAACCTGACTGCCAAACGCATCCTGAAATATCTAATCTAGTAGCTAATGTCATTATAATATCTAGTCTAATCTCAGATAAGCAGTAGAACTATATAAATATAGAATAGCCCTACTGGCACATGAAACTCTGACACTGCAAACAAAAATCACAAAACAAAGACAGATACAAATGACACCACAATACAATTTGGTTAAAAAGCGTAAAAATAATTTCCTAGAACCAATCAAACTTTACACGACAAAACTTAAACTTCAATTTTGCCATTAGTAAAATAAGTCAAGATGAAAAAGAAAAAAAAAACCAATACAGTGAAATACCTAAAAGCTTGAAGTAAGCTCTATAAATGACTGATGTACCATCTATAAGCATTACTCTTCCATTATTAGCCTCCACATCTTTTTCTTCACGCTTGACCAAATCTTGGTGGACCACCTCATTTTCACTATTGAAAGAGTTTAGTACATTACTTTGAGGAGTTGCAGAAACCACTTGAGATAAACTACAGTAGCCCTGAAAAAAAACAAAACCCAGAAATCAAAAACAATATCCCCACACAAAAAAATGGGTCTTGCATAAGAATTAATATATAACCAAAAATAAAAATTTAGTCAGAAATGGTAGATAGCAAAGTATTAGTATTACCTTGTTTGATACAGCAGCTGATGAAGGACGACGCAGAAAAATCTTTCTCTTAAAATCGGAAAGGTTATTAAAACCAACAATCCGTCTCGCTGCTGCTGCTGCAAAATTTCCTCCAACATAATGAACCCCTCCTTTCCACATGTGGTTGATATTCAATGACTTGTAGTAGTAAGCCATAACTTCATATCACTTCCCCTCACCAACTAGGCTTTACCTTTTAATACAGAATTCAACTGGAAATAAGGATGGAATTTATAAATTTTGTAGAGACTGCGTTCGGGTTTTGAAGGAAAGAAGACGGGGGAGGGTTTAAGAATCCGTTTAGAGGTTACTTTTTAAAATAATTTTTTAATTAAAAATAATTTGAAAATATACATTTTTTATTTAAAAATATTTTTTAAAAAAAATAATAACAAATTAGAATAAAATAATAATAAAAATAAAAATCAAAAATATTTTAATACATATGTGTATTGTACTCTAAAAATGGCATTGGTTTAGAAATATGATTAAGAATTCTTCTGAAAGCATTTAGACTCGATTTGATGAGAAAAAAATGATTATTAGTTGATAAAAATGGCTACACATTACAAAACACCTAATTGCCGTGGCCTTTTCATTGTAGATTGTTTCTAGAATCACTGTGGATTAGAGTAGTGTGCAGGCGAAAATGACCCTCGGCCACGCGGCAAAATCACGGTGAAAAATGGGGTTTATTTCGGGTTTTCCTTTTTAAAAAAAATATTCAAAGATGAACAGTGTAATCACTCTTTCACCCCCAGTAATAAGACAAAATAAGGCATCTGGCTGAGGGGCACCGGCGTAATTGCGCTCGGCCGGACCGGACCGGCCCCGCCTGGTCCGCCGCAACTTTTAATTTTTTTATTATTTTCTGAAATGGTTAAATACGGTTAAAGCCTCTAATAAGACAAAAACACTGAATTGGGTTCAGGGTTATAACGGTAATTGTCCCTATTTTTCGAATTTTTTATTATGTTATTGTCAGGGCGTGAGGCGCACGCGCCAGGCGGTTTTCCGCCTCCCGCCCTGTTCAATTGGCGCTTGAGGCCTCCTCCGGGGGCCGAAAATTGTCTCTCGGCGACCAGAACGATGTGTCGCCGCGTGATCTTCCTCCCGCGGTGGTGCGTGTAACCACCAAATGGCCGTGGACGCGGTGGAGGCCGGTTAAAGTCGTCGGCCACGTTTCTCTCTCTCCTGCACGTCAATGTGCAGGAGAGTCCCCCATATTTCCTAACTTTGCACTTCGATCCCTTTACTTTGAATTTCGTTTTTGGTCCTCAGTTCTTTAATATAAGTTTTGATTTTGTTCAATTGGGTCCTTCGATTTTAATTGATTGAATGTCAAAGTTTTACTTCGGGCCTTCTACTTTCAATTTTCGTTGTCTGTATATAACTCAATCAATTCGGTACAAAAGTTCCAATTTTTTCAATTTTGTCCTCTAATTTCAATTGACGATAAATGTAATTTGCATTTCAACCCTTGGACTTTTAATTTTTAATTGAATCCCTTTATATTTGATTTTCATTTCAACCCTTACACTTTTATTTTTTTAATCCCTACTTTTGTCCATGTATATATAATTGTATTTAACACAATAATAATAATAATAATAATAATAATAATAATTTAATTATTTTTCATTCTTACTCTTTTGTTATTTTTTTCCTCCCGATAATTTAATATATTTTTTTTCCAGTAATAGCAATGATAGTTTTTTTTTCTTATTCGAATATTTTACTCTTTTTTGTAATGTTAATGCGCCCTATTCTGTGATCGTTTATAACGCAATATCTATATTCTAAAAAATATAATCTATGTTTGCGTGACAAACTCAACTCAAAATTTTAAACATTTTATCTCCTAATCTATAACTTTTTTTTTCTTATATCATATAAATTTATCGTTGTAGATTTAATATTATTAAATTATATATAAAAAAAATACTCGCGGCAACGCTCGGGCAATTAGCTAGTGCACTTATATTTTAGGAGTTGTGTTTATTTTATCTTTATTTATTTATTTGCATTTAGTTTATCCTTAAAAAGTTATTTTGTCCGCAATCTATCTTTTCATAGATTTTTTATCATTAAAAATAACGAAAATATATAGGGAAATATAATATGGCGTTTTACACCAGTTTTAAAAACACTTTTGAATAAATTTGAAAACTTTTATTTTTATTTTTTATTTTAAATTAAAAAAATTGGTGTTTTTAAATTATTTTCATGTGTTGATATCAAAATTCATTTTTAAAAGATAAAAAAAATATCATTTTAATGCATTTTTAAAACGAAAAAACTTTTTAAAAAAACTTCAATACTTCTAAACAAACATTAAATAAATGGAGCACCAGGATCAATAAAATTGATGGTGGTAGTTGGAGAAATACCTTGTTAGACTTGTAGAGTGTAAATAAGAAGAAAAAAAAATTAGATTATGATTGCCAATAATCTAAAACGAGTTATTTGCCCTGCACTTTGTTCGCAGGTAGGACTTTTAAAAAACATTATCAAAAAATATTGAGAGTATAATTTTTTTTATAGTAATATTAAAAAAATTGTTTATAAGATAATTTTTTGTTTAATAATAATGTTAATAATACAATTTTACAGGAATAATATAAAAAAATAAAGATAATGGCACTAGCAGATTATGAGCAGATAATCGACAAAGATCCATTAAAAATGAGTCATTTGAATTATGTAGCAACTGATTGATTGTTGAGTAGCGAGCTTTAGCTGCTTGAACTTTAACAAAAGAGCAAATAAAAAATCAAAACCAAAATAAATATTATGAGAAAAAAATTATCTAATCTTAAGAAAAAATTAAAATAACAAAAAATATTAAAGAAAAAGAAAAAAAGAAAAAAAGAAATATAAATTTAAAGTAATGATAAAAAATAAAAACCAAAATTTAAAGCATAAATAAATAAATACGGACAACAAATATAGATTGTCCAGGAAAGACCGAGAAAAAAAATCATAACAAAACAAAAAATTTACTATTAGTTTTTTTTTATGTCTTACACATCATCAACTACACAAAATATAAAGATAGTATTGTGTATTGAACACCACTACTAAAAACAAAACAAAAATTATATTTTTTAATATTAATATTTATCTCATTACTCGTCATGTAAAAAATATAAATATTTAAAAATTATCTATAGAGTTTGAAATATCCATATGAATATCTATTATATGCTATTATTTATTATCTAATAAAAATAAAATAAAATACACGCACATTTAAATAACATGAGCGTGTGTGTGTATTAAATGATAAAACTATATATGTATTTATGTATGTATTGAAAAATCTAAACATTCTACAAATATATCTATACAATATTAATATATATTTTAAATTAAATTAAAATTAATTTTATATTATATCAAGCCATGTACTCTACACGTTGCCTGAGCTAGTTATTAAAAAAAATACCTGCCCATTCTCTCAAATATAATCAACAAAACACTAAACCGTGTGGGGAAATCACTGTTTCTCTCCACACATATCACTGCTGATTGTAACTGTGATTTCATCTTTTTTTTGTTTTTTATTTTATTTTCTGATTACGTTTTTTCCTATGTTTTTTTTCCTAATTATTCGTTTTCTTTTCTTTTTTTCTTTTCTTACTTTTTTTTCTTGTTTTTTTTTAATTTTTTATTACATTTTTTTCCTAATTATTGTTTTTTCTTTTTTTCTCCATGAAATATTTTTTTCTTTTTTGAGACGATAATAACAAGCATGTGTCCTTACAGTTCAGGCCCACTAATGAAACCCAAAATACAAGCCCAACAAAACTTTAAACCCCACATCGTGAGCTATTATTTTATCCTATATACTAAAAGAGATCAGGCGGTTACTGTGGATTGGAATAGTGTTTATAGTATTTTTATATGTCGTGAGCTAATAATTTTTATTTTTATTCACTTTTATTTTGTTTGCTCTTTTGTTAAATTTTTTAGTTTTTTTATTCGTTTATTGAATTTATTTTCCTATTATTCACGCAATAATAATAATAACAATAACAACAACAACAACAACAACAACAACAATAATTTTAGTTTTTTTTTCTTGCTTCCTCTTTTATTATTTTTTTTGAGTTTTTTTTCTCGACATAATTTAATAATTTGTATTGTTTTAACAATAATAATAATGATATTTTTAGATGTTAATCCTTCAATGTTGTTGTTATAATAGAATGTGTTGATGTGTTTCATTATATCAAACCTTGCATTTATAGATGTTATATTTTATTTTTGTATTAACAAAATTTATTAATTATTTTATTATCAATAATTATAAAAAATATTTTGTTCAGCCCGCAACGTAGTGCGGGCAATTAACTAGTAGCTAGCTAAAGGGTGAGCAAAAAACTGAACCGAGAAAAAAAAACTCGAACAAACCAATCCGAAAAAAAACCTGATTAAACCGAGTACAAAATTCTAAAAAAACAATTCAGTTCGGTTCGGTATCAGTTTTGTACGGACAAAACCAATTTACCGAACCGAACCGGTTCGGTTCGGTTAACAATGTTAGTAACTTAGTAAGTTAGTATAAATAGAAACTTAATAAACCTATATTTTTATCGCCTGCCTCTCGCCTCCCCTCCTCTGCAAAAACACTCGTTCCCTCTCGCCTCACTCTCACTCTCCTTCCCTCTCGCCTCCTCTGCAAAAACACTCGCCTCCCTCTGCAAGACTGCACCTCACAGGCTCACACTTTAGCAGCAGCAGCCTCTCGCCTCCCTCTGCAACTTAAATCTCCCTCCCTCTCACCTCCCTCTGCAACTAAAATCTCCCTCTCGACTCACGGCAAGGTTCCTCTTTATCATCGTCCCCATCCGACACCGTTGCAGTTTACAAAAGGTAATTAAAATTAACCTCTGTTTTATTTCTTGTTATCTCTTATAGATCATCTATGCTTCCTTTTCTAATTGAATCATATATTAAATTGGACCTTGAGTTTCTGTTTCTGGGCACAAAGCACGGGACAGTGTTGAAATTGACCATGGGTAATTTATGGTTACTTGAGCTATGTGGAAATTTAATTGCTAATGGTTTTTAATAGTTCGTATTTGCTTCTGTTTATGATTATATGTTGATGTGTTTAAGTAGTAATTGAGATGATTCTGGGTTGCTGGTATTTGAGATCTTCTGTTTATGATCATGCCGTTGGTAGGAGTTTCTGTTTCTTTTGCTATTCTTGTTTCGTTTCTGGTCGTTGATAGATGATTCTGGGTTCGTGTGGACTTTAGAAAAAATGTTTGTGTTTAGAAAAAATGTCAGTGTTATTCTTTTGTCATATGTTTTTTTTCTTTATAATATCCATTCATTTTTACTGTTATCATTAACATTTGCCTTCACAGAATATTAGCTTGCATGGTTTTTTTTTACAGAATATAAATAATCAAATAGTACTTAGATTCATGGTTCAAGAGGATAGAGAAGTGTAGAGTGAAAGACTGAATCTTATTCCTGGTTTATTAACTTCCTTTGTGCTGCCATGAAGACTTCATCATTGTATATTGCACCATAATTAACATGTTTATATGATTAACATTTTTAAATTATTATGAATATATGCAGCAAATATATTGTGAATTATAAAAATATATATTAACATGTTTTGATGTTTTTCATTTGGTAATTATAGATGGAGAACCGTCAAAACCAGATGTATTTCTTGAAGTTTTTTTTTATGTTAATGTTGCTATTTCTTTATTTTGAAACCCTTTGAAGGCATTTATTGTAATTTAAATTTAAATTTGTTCACTTGTGTAGTTTTAATTATTTTGTCTCATGCTAAATTAAACAAAACAACAGTATTAGAAAGGTTAAAAAAAACTTCATAAACATTATATTAACAAATTAATACATTAATATTTTTTAGTAGTTGCCAAAAGATTAAAAATATTTTGGGTTCATATAAGAAAATCTGTTTTTCTTTATATTAATTGTAAGCCCATCAAAAAATTCATTATAAAGCCCATCAAAAAGTCCATCAGATGGCCCAAAACCCAAATTCGTTTTTTTTCAATTTTTTCATAATAAAAACCGAACCGAACCAAACCAAAAGTGGTCGGTTTTTAATAGGTTCGGTTCAGTTTCGGTTTGTATTTAAAAAAAATCGGTTTGGTTACTTTATTTGATAAAAACCGAACCGAACTGAAATGCTCACCCCTAAGCTCCACGCTCTCTCAGGGTTTTTGCGTTCTCTTTCTTCCCCGCTGCCAAAACAAAGCAACCGTAATTTCCTTTGCGTCACTCCTTTTTCTTTGTGAAATTTAGTGCAAGCTGATAATTTTTTGTTTCGGTTTGTGATGCAGGTGTTAAATTTGCTGGGTTCATAAAGCCATGGCAAAGAAAGGGAGTCAAAAGAAAAACGATAGCAGCAGAAGCGGCAAGAGAAAAACCCATGGTGAATATGTTGACCCACAAAACATGGACGATGATATTGATTCCTGTATGTTACTTCTTCTTTATCATCTTTAAGTCTACACCTTCTGGGTTATGGGATTCATGTTTTTTTCCTGAGTTAATGGTTTTAATGCAACTGAGGAAAAAAAGTTGAATATTTATTTGTTTTGATGGGTGAATAGGGCTTAGTTGAGGACTTAAATCATAAATTTTGATTTGTTTTTCTATCTGTTGTTTTGAATGTTGCAGTTCACAAACAGAGGGATATTATTCCGCTTGATGTAGATGCTGATGTTGGGGAATTAAGTGATGACGAGGAAGAACCTATTTTTGATGATGAGGTATTTGGATGTTTTTAATAACTAAATTATCAGTTTCCTGCAAGTGCTACATGTGCTTGTTAGAATGGTATAGTTAAAGTAATGTGTAGAATGCATTTTAGTTGCTGGATTGTTGAAGGGGATTGAGAATGTGAAGGGGTTTACCTAATTTCATCGGGGGATGAAGATGGGTGATGACTTTCTATAGCTTTGTCCTTGGGAGTTTATTTGAAAGAGAGATTGGAATTGTGCTTTTAGCTTTTTTTCCTCATCCTATGTGTTAAAAGAGTATTAAACTGTTATCCACCTTTTGCGCTTTCTGCTTTCATTTTTTTCTCTTGTCACATTCTTGTTGATCCTGCCAACAGGCTATTAACAATGACGAGGATGAAGATGAGGAGGATGAAGACGATGATGACTCCCAAGATAATGGGCTGGCTGCAAAAAGTAAGAATTTTTTACTTCAGTTACATTTTTCCTGTGAGTGCTGAAAAGGTTTCTGATGTAAAGTAAAAGCGACCCTTTGCCTGATTAAGTAATCCCTCTGAAAAACTGATATTTCATTCTTTGGAACTGAGGTGGGCATCTTTGAACTCTTATTCTCTTCTTACAAATGGACTGTATATATTAAGGGAGGGTGAAACATAATCATTAAGTTATAACATCAGCACGGGATATATTTCTCCAATGAATATATTGGCTACATCATTTAAATCAGTCAAATTTTACTTTTGTTTAGTAATAGCTCCTGTTGCAATGATAACTGTTTTATGATTGATTAAATCATCTATTTAATTAGTAAGTTTAGAAGATCACCCTGCATACTGTTTTTACAGTTCATGGAAGTGACTGGACAGTAAACTAGTTTCATGTTATTGATCTTGTCACTTATTGCCTGTTTTCTGCAGTTATAAAGCAGCAAAAGTTCTTAAGAGCAAAGTTTGGAGACTTTGATGATGAATTGCAAGATGAGGAAGAAGATGAGGAAGGAGCACAAAATATTGTATGGAGTGGAAATAGGAGCCATGATTATCATGGTGGTGATAATCGTGATATCGAGGTGAGAATTTAAATACCAAGAACCATGATTCTCTTTCCCACCCGCCTTCTAATTGCTTTATATCTTATCATTTTCTCTGTTAAGCTAACTAATATCAGGTGGAATTATATGTTTACCTGTTTGTGTGTGCTATTTTATTTTTCCTTTCTTGCTTTGATTTTCTCTCTGGATATCCTGAACATTTTGATGTTTAACAGTTAGATTCAAGTGACGAGGCCCTAAAGGAAGAGGAGGAGGAGGTGTTGAAATTACAGAGGGAAAGAGCAAAAAAGTTATCAGTGGAAGACTTTGGCCTGAAAAATGATGAAGATGAAAGTGACAAGGAGCAAACACTAGGGGTAAACTTAACCATAGTCTAGTTTGTTTTGCAGAGTAACAGTGATGTGAATTCAGTTCTTAAAGTTTTAGTATCTCAAAAGGGATCAATAAATACATTTTTTTAAGACATTGTATGGGTGTGATTTTTTTCTCAGGAAATCTCAAATCAAGGAAAAAGAGCAAAGAAAGCTCGTTTGAGCGAAGAGGATGTTGATGAATTGGGTACAACTTTGGAGCTAAAAAAAGATTTGAATGAGTTGTCAAGGAAGGAGCAAATGGAAATTATCTCTAGGTAAAATCTCTTAGCTTTAGTTTCTTGCTCATTGTTTGTAGTTCTATGGTTGTATACACTTCCATGTTACTGGAGTAGCAAAGAAATTTCTTTATTGAGTTGTTTTTATTGAAACAAAAGCTGTGAAAATAAGAAGGGGAATGCTAGAAGCAGTCTCTTCAACAGCTGCTAGCAACAGTTGCTCTTCAGATTATGACACATGTTATGCCACTTAAAAGAAATAACCTAGAACCTGGTTAAACCCATGACCATGTTTTTCTATTTAAAAAAAGAAAAAATAAAGAACACCCTCTCTTCTTTGTTCTTACTTTCTAATATGAAAAGTCTATCCAATTGGTGATCTGGGTTGATGTAATTTCCTCTTAATTTTTCTTCTCTCTTTCACTCTTCATTGCAATCCAATCTTTTTTTTTTTGGGGGATTTCTGGTTTGAGCAATTTTAGCAGTCTTTGCTGATCTGTCGTCCAATAAGGTGAATGGAGTTTCATTATCTTGCTGTCCATACATCTGTCTTATCAAACAATAAGCTGCTGCTATGAATAAACCAAAAATCACCTTCCACAATTTGCACTCTCTTCCATGACAATTAATTCACATGAAAACACATTCAATCCCGTTGAAAAGCAACAAATTCTCCAAATGGGTTGTCTTCCAGAATTCAAACCAATGCTCATCTCTTTAAAAGCAAAATCCAAGCTTGAAATTGCTTATTCCAACAGCCAACTATAGTGATAGATCTAGCAAAAAAAACCTCCATAGTCTTCAAGAAACAAGTATACGAACTGGGCATGCTCTCAAATATTTTAATCAATGGCCTAAGAAGAATTGAAGCTAAAAGTAAATTTATATGTGACTATGTACATGGCATACTCAGATGTGGATTTTGTGAATTTGTCTATAAAAAACTGATTTTTAGAGAGATGTGCGTATGTGAATGGCTAAATATACAAGATTTCATGTTATTGGATCTCCCCTGCCCTCTCTCCTGTAAAATGTATTTATCTACTTTCTATTTCCTGGCTAAGCAATGAATTTTATGCTTCTAGATAAGGTGTAAATAGAAGAATGCAGATAATAATTAGTGAACTGACAGGGTAATGTGAAACTAGCGGGGGAATCCTACTTTTCTAACATGTAAATCAAGGTACATAATGAAGTAGGTGAGATAGCTGCAAGTGTTTGATGACATGCTATTGACATCCGATTCATTTTTTGGGACTATTCAGCGATTTAGAATTGTGGTTGTTAAAATGGGATCTGGAAAAGCTCCATGATAAGCTTCATTGTTACATGTAATAGTATTTGAAATATACTGGTGGTCTACCGTGCTTGGAAGGATTTGTTATATCATTTTAATGCCTTCTTTGGAGTTGGTTGTGTGTTGTCCATGTGTTCTCTAGGTATCGAATCCCCTTACTGTTAGGACACAAATGTGGTGCACCAACTCTCATAAACTTGTTGTTATCAGTTTTCTGATTTTCCATGGTTTTAATTCCATATTTTCAAATATGCTCTTCTGTTTTACTTGGTTGAAAGGTTCCCTTTTCTGAGCTAGCATTTCTTACTGCAGTTCTGCTCCAGAATTGGTTGGTTTGCTGTCTGAGCTTAATAGCACACTTGAAGAGCTTGAAAACAAAGTTAATCCACTTTTAAAGAAGGTACTTTTCTTCCGCTGTTGCTATTGTCTCACTTTTCTGTGCTTGTACTGGAGCTCCAACCGCAAGCTCCACTTGCTCATGCATCATACTATGTTTTGGCAACTGTTTTCTAAACAATGGTTTTAGTTTCCTATTTACTAAACCACAGTCACATTTCTTAGTCATCACGTGTCCAGATATTGCAATTTCACTATTGGAGGCATATGTTGTCAGGATATTATATGCTGTTATATTTTCTGTAGGTTAAAGTGGAAGGAACTGTGCTGGAAAGTGGGTTGCGCTACCTGGAGGGGAAGCAGCTTCTATTGCTGTCATATTGCCAAACTATTACATTCTATCTTCTTCTGAAGTCTGAAGGGCAGCCAGTTCTTGATCACCCTGTTATAGCTCGCCTTGTAGAGATCAAGGGCTTAATGGACAAGGTTTTCTGCTTTGCATGCTTTAATTTTTCTTTTTCTGTTACCTCAATTTGTAAAACGTTTTTCATTGTGTGCATGCTGTATTTGTGCCTGTTTGGGAGTGTGGTTGAGGTTGCTTTTGAAAGTGTTTTTTGTTCAGAAATGCATCAAAATGATTTTTATTTTTATTTTTAAAAATCATTTTGGACATCAACAAATGATCTAAAAACACTAAAAAATATTCAATTCTTTTCAAAAGTGCTTTTGAAAAAAAATGCCAAACATGTCTCACATGCCTGGGGTGAGCAAGGTAGCTTGTGTTTCATCATAAGGAATAAACAACATGTTAAGTTTCCCTTAAAACTCTAAAACTTGCAGTCAGGTGGCTTGTTGGAATGCATCTTTGCTATCGATTAGCTTTAAATTTGCTTTTCCTTATTCTTTCATTTGTAATTTTTTTCTGTGTGCTCGTGTGCCTCATTAAGAAGTCTCACATGCTTGGTCTGAGCATGGTAGCGTGTGTTTCATCATAAGGAACAATTTGCATGTTAAGTTTCCCTCAAACTCTAAAGCTTGCACAGTCAGTGGTGTTGGTGTAATGCATCTGCTCTGTTCACCTTCCAGTTCATGTGGACACAGAAGTGGCATGTTAATTAAAAACTATCATCTAGTGAGTGTTCATCCCTTAATTAGCACTTTAACTGCTCAATTTGTCTTTCCATTGGCTTTTATGAAAGGAAAGGTTTCAGTGGGCATAAATATCATGTTTGAATGAGGTGAAGGTATAAAGGACCATTGACTTCCTGTTTTTGTGTTGTGAGGTGTGGTCTGCTTCATTCTATTTAAGAGGTGTGTACCTTACAGCTCACAATTTTCTCACTGCATGTTACTCACAATAGATGAAGCAACTCGACGAGAATCTCCCGTCAGAACTCGATGAGTTTCTGAAGAAAAACCCAGGGATGCAGACAATTGAAAACTTAGATAGAGAAGGTGATGGACCTGATTTGGCATCTCATACTGTCACGAAGGACCATGAATTGTCTCTTCTCCCAGCTGACGCTCAAGAACTAGCAGAGGTTGTTACAAATTCAAGTAATTAATGTCCTGACATGGATTGCCTTTTCAATGTTAATCCTTTAAATTGACACCATTTCTGGTTGATTCTGCAGCCTCGTGATGTGATCGAGCTGCTGAAAACAGAGTCTTTAACAGGTGGCGATAGGAAAGAAGGGAAACACAAGCGTAAGGTAAAAAAAGAACTCATGAGTTTCAAATTTCCCAATTTCTCTCCCTTTGTATCCTGTGGCATTTTTGGCTTTCCTGTATTCGTTTGTTATGCCTTTGCATAATTGAGTTAGCAATGTGGCTAAATTTAAAGATTCAAAATTGGCAGAATGATGAAGTTGGTGTACAAAGTATGGAAATGTTGAAAGTAAGAGCTGCCCTGGAGGAAAAATTGAAGCAGAAGGGAGCCTTTAGTTCCTTTTCTTCAAAGCCTGATAAAGCTCAGAAGCATCCAAGACCAGTCAATGGGTACTTTTATTGCTTCTATCCTCCCCAATTTTAAGCTGCTTATGACCTGTGATGACTAACTTGTTTCATGGAATGGAACAGACGACTTGAAAGCCATGAAGACTATGATGACGATGTTGTAGATGGTGAGAAGGGCAATCATAGATTGAGTGATGGACATACAAGCTCGTTGGGATCAAAGAAACTTTCCAAACTTGTTATTTCCAAACAGAATAAGCCAAAGGTATCAATTACAACCTATTTGATGTGACTCAGCCCTGCCCTTTCGTTTTATTTCCTTTTCAATTTATCACAGCCTGGAAATAAACCAGACATAGCGGTTCTCCAACTGGATACATGTGCCAATTAAAACAGTTATTACTTATAAAGTAATTTAATCTCTGGCATCTACATGGTTGTTCATCTGATATTAACCCCCGAGTTGCTCAAGTCGATGAGAAGAAATTGAGTTGGAAGATTCCACTTCAAAGCCAACCCTTTTGAAACGGATCTTTACAAATTAGACTCTTAAAATTCAATTGTTTTGACTCGGTGCACACTGAGCTGAGTTTTATTTATCTTAATCACTGGAATCTGATATTGATGCTGGACCGGGAACTGAGAAACTGCTGCTTTCTGTAATGGATATTAGAATGATTGAAGGTTGAACATACATCATTCCAACAAGCAATACCTTAACTTGATTCTTCAACATCTCTTCAGGGCTTTTTTAAAATGATTTTTGCATTTTATCACTATTTCGGAGTGACTGACCACATAGTAAATTATGTTTCGGCCAGGTATTTTAGATTACATTTTGATGTGATTTTTTTCTTTTTGCTCCTCCGTGAGTAGGTTGTTTCTGGTGACGATGATTTGCCCACGAGAGATGATATCGGAGAAAGGAGGAGGAAGCATGAGCTTAGAGTGTTAGCGGATGCCGGAATCAGGACCGAGGATGATGCTGGAATTGAGTCTGACAAAAACGATGATATGGATGAAGATGCCGATTCGTCGGAAAATGATTTGTACGAGCAAGTAAAGCAAAAACGAGCAGCCAAACTCGCTGCCAAAGCTGAGATTTACACAAGGTTGGTTTTACTTGTTCACTGTACTTGAACATTAAGTGCAGAGATCCTTGTGAGAGTTGAACTTGTGGCAGCTACTTGTTAATTGAAACTGTCAAATTGTTTGTTTGCCCAGGAGAACTCAAATTAAACCCTCCAATCTATATATGTAAATTAAACTGTCAAAATGCTTTTACAGGACCTCAGCACCCCCATCCTTGCCTGAAACTGCTGATGGAAAACGTCATATCACTTATCAGGTAAGAATGCCTCGATTTCACCATCTTTTATAACCATTATCGTCCCGTGCTGGCATTGACTTACAAATATATACACTCTGTTTTTCTAATGACACCAGATTGAGAAGAACAGAGGTCTAACACGTCCGCGCAACAAGTTAACAAAAAATCCCAGGAAGAAATACAGGGTACGTTCATTGTTCTAGTTAATTTTGCTGCATGATAGACTATTTAATTTTGAATTATTAATTTACTTCTCCACCCCCCCTCTCTGCGCCGCCCAGACAAAGCACGATAAAGCACAGAAGCGGCGACTAGGGCAAGTGCGGCAGATCAAGAAACCTTCCGGTCCTTATGGTGGTGAAAGCTCTGGAATAAACACAAGAATTAGTCGAAGCATCAGACTCTGAAACGAGGCACCATGCTTTTTGTAACATGAAAGTGTGGAGTTTAAAATTTTGATTTTTAGACAAATTTCCACCTGAAAACTGCTTGACTTGATGATTCAAACTTTACATGTTCGAAAGCCAAAATTTCGAGGAGCATAAGCAAACGATTGTTGTTGATTTGTTTCAAACTCCTTGTTCATGTAAAAGCAAGAAAGATTTAAATTTTTTCCCCATCGTAGATTTGGTGGAAAATCTGCCAATTCCTGCTAATTCAACAGGGTTTTCCAATTTGTCTTTGAATTTTATTCGTGTGAACACTTATGGTCCCAAACCAGACCAAAATCAATAGAATTTCTTGTGGTTAAATGAGATGGGATCTTCCTGTTTCCTGGACAAATTTTTAAAGTGCTAGTTACCATATAATTTAATAATTTTGAAATATATAACTCATTTTTATATTCATCAGACACAGCAAACTACAGAATATCTTCCAAGCAAACACATTCACAATCTTTCTTTCAAGATAAAATGGGAAAGAAAAACACAACAAGCCAGTTTTCTTTATTCAAGACTAGTTAGTTTTGAGATATATATAGAGAGCACCATAATTTCACAACAACACCAGCCCACACACCAGTTTCGATCAAACCAAAAAGGAGGTAACAAACCCCAAGCGGCTCGAAGTAAATCTTCATAAACACCCAAAGGGCAGGGCCTTGTTGATGTCTAGATTCGATCTTCTTAATCAACCATGACCTGCTTCCCCTGAAAACCCCACTTGAAAGTTGAAACCATCTAATAACAGGGCAAAAGCAACAGTGGAAGCGGCTGAAGCCAAGGAAATCACTGATAAATAACCAAAATACCTGCTAACCTTAGGCTTCCTATCAATCATCAGTGAACAAAAAGAACCCGTGAAAGCAAAGATGATGGAAATCACAAAGGCACGGTATATTGAAAGGTGACCTTTGAAGATCACCGTAGGAACTGGATTCCCGTCTATGATTTCTTGAGGGAGTGAGTTGAGAAACATACCAATTGTGAAAGTTGATCACAGCTTTGCACAACATGACTATATATAGTAAAGGAGAACATGTTCGTCGAAAGAAAAGGTTTCAGAACACTCCAAGAATTTATGATCACTCAATCAAATGTTAACATATATAATGCAGGCATGAAGTTGCAAGTTGAAAGGTTACTAACTCAAATCCACGTGGTGCGATCCGTAGAAGACGTAACGAAGGACAAAGAATCTGAAAAAAGTCTTTGTCCGGAGAAACAACCCATACCTGTTACAAAATAAGCACAGTCACGAGACACCATTGGAAAGAAAAAATAACATAGGACCTTTTACACAAACAGTAATGTTAAAGGTATTCAGTTTGAACTACTCGAACTGATTATGAAAATCAATAAAATAAGGCTATACTTCCAAAAGCTGAAGGATGAATGTGATAGATGTTTAGCTAAAAGATTTCTATGTTGTATGGTAAAATGGTCAACAAATTTTTTTTTGGGGTGGGGGGACATTATATACAATAAAAACAAACAAAATAGAGGGGCAGTTGTTGGGAAATTCCGGCTCTCCCATGCGCGGACCGGGGATGTATTGATACTTGCTCATAGAAGGCTTAAGCACACTGACACAATATTTAACGTGGTTCGGCAAAACCGCCTACATCCACGGGAAAGAGTCATTGTATTAGAGATAGAGAAATGGTTACAATAAATGCATATAGAGGAGGAGGATTAAATCCACTCTACTCAACTCATCAACTCTCATTGCTGCTCTTGCAATTCGCTGCCATTGCAACTCTCTTTCTCTCCACTCTCTTGCACACTCACATCCTCTCTCTCTACACAACACATTCACTTGTGTTTCTCCCTCTCTCATCTCTAGCTCTAAGAAGCTCCTCTATTTATAGCAAGAGTAAGGAGACAATCTTTAATGGTTGGCCACCAAATTTTCTTCATAGTCAAAGGTTGGTCACCAAACTTTGGCAATTGGTGGGTTGGTAACTCTACCATTTTCAACAATGGTAGGGTATTGCCACAAATGGCAATATACCTAACAATCACCCCCTTTGCCATTTGTGTGGGCAATTGTCCTCTTTCTTCTTTTGCACAAGCTTGCATTCTGCAGCTCTTCCAAGCTTACCATTCTGAGAGCGTCTTCAACACAACATTTCCCTTCGAGCATATCAACTATGCTCGGTCCGGAATGATTTTTCAAGCCTTACACCAAGGCTTACAACACCCCCTCAAACGAATATTTCCAAGTGTGACAGTCATTGAGTATTTCAATGTGATCACAAGCTCACCACTCTTCTAAGAGTCTACTCATCCAGGAGTTGCGCCTGCCCTCTGTTCCACCCTAGGAACCACGCCTTACTTCTCCATGAGTCTCTCGCTCTTAGTCGTAAGAGTCCAGGTAGCTCTCCACCTTTAACCATGGGGGCAGCCCATTAAAGGTTGATCCATATTTGTCTTCATACTCTGAGTATTACAATGTCATTACCGAGCTCACCACCTTGACAAGAGTCAACTCGTTCCCGGAACCTGCGCATGCCCTCTGCTCCTTCATAGCAGCCGCGTCTTAATGCTCCACAAGTCACCCACTTATTATCCAAGGCAAATGTCTTCTAGCTCATTGATCTTTAGCATGGGGGCAATATCCATGAAAGTCAATCCTGCATTTGTCTCCATACTCATCATAGCCACTTCATTGGCTATACACTTGTCCACTAATATCTAGCCATCATATTGGCTCTGGGATTGTTCTGAACTGGGCTCATATCGTGGCCCACACACCTTCTCTAAGGTTTCTTCACCCATTGTCATGGGGCAGTCTGATCCGGGCTTCTATCATGGCCCTCACACACCTTCCATCTGAGGTGTCTTCACCTTTCATAGGTGGCCGCATCCTCCTTCAGCTGAGATGCTTCAAAGTGGATCCAAAAGTCTCTACCACCATGTGCACTTATGGGAGAGATTACTGCCATTGACTACATAGAAAGAGAAAGTTGCGGTATACTCCTCGCAATCCTCCACCTCGATTTCTATGTTTGGAGCTTTTGTGCCTTTCTGCTCGACAGCTCCACCTACACCAACTCTCTTTGGTGTCTTCGTCTTTCATCACAAAGCGGTTGCCTTTTATCACAGACGTTTGCACCCCTCAATTAGGTGCCTCTGCAACAGCTCTCTTTCCATCCTTGCATGCATTGGAAAGGTCTTCGCCTGTTGTCTTCATTAAGAGCATAAGAGACTTCCTGTTGTACAAACTTTAACAGTCTCTGCTCTGAGCTTCATCTGGAAACACTTCTTCTCCTTGCACCTGCTGTCTCATTACAATACCTCGTTGGATCCCACGGGTACTTTTGCACAATCTCCGTGTGCCCTCGTGCAATTTCTGTTCTCCAGATTTCTCCCTATTCCTTGCTTATGTTTGACAGCAACTCATCCTGTCATAACACTTGTCCAAGTCAAAATAGGGTGTCAATCTTTATCCCCTGCTGTATTTCTCTTCCATTATCAGGGTCTTCATCAATTCTCCCCTCAAGAAATCACAGTCACCGAATCTAACTTCTTTGGAGAAATCACCACTTCATCAAATCCTTGATCATACAGAACCCAACTGTTCCCTTGTGCCGCCATCCTGCTACTCTTCAACTGTTTCATTACAAACTGCTATATATACTAAAATAGTACCGTATGGATAATCCTTCCACTAAGCAAGTTCCCAGGAAAGATTGGAGGGGTCACACTGGTCCCGCTTAAAACCCAATCTCCTAGACAGAACTTCTTATGCCATATCTATCCTTCAGATCTTGTCTTTCCGTATATACAACCATTTGCTAGCTTTGTCCAGGTTTTTCTTTACAAGTGATCCGGAATATACTTGGTTTAATACATGATTTCTCAATATCTGCGAGACTACCAGTGCTTAGATTCGTCAAGATTGGTCTTCGTCAATTTTCCACTCTTCACCTCAAATTATCGACATGATCGGGTGTCCAGAGTGTCCCAATTTTATCTTCCTCAAGCGCGTTAAATTTCTCCCCACTTAGCGATTCAAGCACATGTAATTGGGTAAACATGTACACCTTCTTCTTCTTCTCTTCAACGACCACCATGATGACCTTCGGATGCCTCCCGATCGGGCAATCTCTTTTGTTAATTTACCACTGCCATTTTTGGTCTCAAATCTCAATGATCGGACTGTACCATTGCATCCGGAACAATCAAATTAGCTGGAAACAAGTCTGAAATCGTCCAAATCGCACTTCAGACGGCTAAGATTTGATCAAAACAAGTCTGGCTTGATGAACAACCCAGATTCAATCTCAGATCCGGTTGCACGTAGACTCTGCTGCACAGAATCTTATCCCTCTGCTCGCGGCTCGGTTCGAGCTTAAAAGCGACTCGACTCAACTCGGCTCGGCTAGCGGTGATGGCGTGGCATCGACCGGACTGACTTTTCCAGTCAAAACTTTGACCGTCAATAATTCTTTCGTTTGAACTCTAAATTAAATGTATTATACACCGTTGGAATCCTGGTGACCTCCTCTACAAGATCAGATGCTCAAAACTCGTTTTTAAGCACTTTGATTTTTCTGTAAAAAATCAAACACCTACACCAACGACTCGATACCGATTATTGGGGTCAACCGGTATTCGGTCGAGTCGACCAATCCGGCGAAGAAGACGCATGGGGCGCGTGGGCGGATGCCCTGTCGAGAGTAATGGAGAGTGCGGTCATGTTCGACATCGATTTTGACGTTGTTTTCACCAGTTGCTTTGTCTCGGGCTCCTCTACACAGTGGTATGGTCAAAACACAATTTTCATTTTTGAGCAAAATCAAACACCCCTTTAAACCATCGACTCGATACCGGTTGTTGGGAAATTCGACTCTCCCATGCGCGGACCGGGGATGTATTGATACTTGCTCATAGAAGGCTTAAGCACACTGACACAATATTTAACGTGGTTCGGCAAAACCGCCTACATCCACGGGAGAGAGTCATTGTATTAGAGATAGAGAAATGGTTACATATAGAGGAGGATGATTAAATCCACTCTAATCAACTCATCAACTCTCATTGCTGTTCTTGCCGCTGCTGCCATTGCAGCTCTCTTTCTCTCCACTCTCTTGCACACTCACATCCTCTCTCTCTACACAACACATTCACTTATGTTTCTCTCTCTCATCTCTAGCTCTAAGAAGCTCCTCTATTTATAGCAAGAGTGAGGAGACAATCTTTAATGGTTGACCACCAAATTTTCTTCATAGTCAAAGGTTGACCACCAAACTTTGGCAATTTACTATTTTCAACAATGGTGGGTTGGTAACTCTACCATTTTTAACAATGGTAGGGTATTGCCACAAATAGCAATATACCTAACATAGTTAACTCCTAAATCCAAATATTTCACTTGTGAACATTTTAGAAAAAGCTTATTGATGCTATTATTAACAAAAGTGATCCATCTTCTCTCCAAGGAAACAAAATCCATGGATGATTGTGGTTAGATTTCATTATACACTCTCTAGTATTTGAGAAATACAGCTCGGATAATTACCTTAAACCCATCCTTGACACTATTTACAGCCAATGTTCCAATGACATCATCTGCTTCTACCCCAGGTACCTGCCTTCACGTAAAATCATAATTGATTACCATGAGAAATATGAGTTGATCAATTATATAAAACTGCATGATGTAGCTACTTACCTCAATCACCTTAATGGACATAGCTTTGATAGCAGCTTTCAAATACGGAAGTCCCTGAAAGACAGTATCAGGTGTAGGAGGGTGGTTGCTCTTGTATAAAGAATATAAAGTGTGACGAAAATTCGAGCCTTCAAAAAATAAAGAAATGATAAACCCAATCAGCTGATTTTGATTTGTGAAAACTAACCGTAAAGTAGCCTCCTTTGGGAGGGGGGATCAAACACATAAAAATTGCAAATGTGCCCAAATGAACATGGCTGTCACAAACGGCACATATAATTAACAGTTGAAAAGGCAAGCGTGCCAGAATTAAACTAGAGATTACTACTTGAAGCTTGATTGCATAAATATAGGATGCATGTTATCTTAAAGTACTAGAAGCAATTATAGGTTGTTGCCTTATGGCTCATTTTGAAGCATGGAAGTTAAAAAGACTATCGAAACCAAGAACAAAAATAAATAGTCGTGAAGTTAGTTTGATCACTGTAAGGCCCTGCAAATGGTTTTCCATGTCTATCCATGTACCAGGTTGAGCTTCTAAAACTCCTCACTATATTCATCAATGAGAAATGGATTCATATGACCTCCATTAATCACAAATCAACATTTATGATCCATCTACTGTGAATCCATATGCTGATTAATAGAATCACAAACATGCTCTTAGATATATCACAAACTCCCTCTTAGTTGTATCTTCCAATAGTAGATGAAACTAATGTTACAAAGGACATACATAATGATTCAGAGTAAATCAAGTTCATGCTATGTGAATTGTATTCCACATTTATTAAACATTTGTAGGACGTACAGGTTGGAGGTTTGATGTAGCCGGTTAAGCTCAACTCAAAATAAAATCTACGGAAATCCATCATGTCCCAGTCCATTATGCAGCCAATCAAATCTACTCAAACTAAAACGCCTTATCATTGCTTTCATGAAAAAGTCTAGGATCAGAAACTTTGGAAATCAAACATTATTAAAATTGTTAAACAACCCTATATTAATTAAAGCAATTTATAAGCATTTTGAGACCAAGCATGATAAAGAAAAGAATTATCCTTGGCCATACATTAACATATTATTCAAAAAAAAAATCACGCTCAATTTGATTCTTAAGTCAGACACTTTAAAAGTGATCTGAGAAAAGGCATGAATTGCACACAGTACAACTAGTCATGCCTTGCATTCAAATAAAGTTTCTTTGTTCTGCACAGTGGACTCAGCATAAACCAGCAAACATCACCCATAATTATCTCGATTCACCTATAAATGCAGTTTCTTATTTCTTAGATATTATTAAATTCATTATGAAAAGATTTTAAAAAATTATAAACTGACATACCTTTTTCCATGACAATTTTGTAGGGTGAAACACTAGTTTTTCCATACGGAACTCCTGAAAAGGAAAAGTAAAAGCTTGGTCTATCAAAATTTCACATGAACAACAGTTTCACTATCCAAATACTCCATAGCTCGTGCAAATTGACCACTGAGTAGAAAACAGGAGAACAAGCTGGATGGCCCAAACTCATCATCTAACATTTGAGATGCCCTCCTAAGGATTTCTACTTCTGAAAGCATTTTCAACCAACTTACAGTCCCATTAATATAATGATTAGGAATTAACAAATTGACACAGTTTAAATATCATGTGCAAATGGACCACTGAATTTGATTCTTAAGGGTTTTATAGTTTTGGGATGAAACAATTACATGTTTGCACAACTTTGATTTGTGAACAAGACAAGGAGCTGAAACGTCAGGAAATCAACAATTTTTGCTCCCTAAGGATCTTTACAAATTAGACTCTTAAACAACTGGTTGCATTAATAATTCTATAAGTATCTACGAACTCTTCTCAAAATAATATAGAGAATTATTATGTGACTTGTGATTTGAGCATGTCATGTGGGGGTTGAGTTATCTGTGTATTGTGTGATTATATCCCTCCATCTTTGTTTTATTTCCTTTTCAATTTATCACAGCCTGGACATAAACCAGACATAGCGATTCTCCAACTGCATACATGTGTCAATTAAAACAGTTATTACTTATAAAGTAATTTAATCTCTAGCATCCACATGGTTGTTCATCTGATATTAACCCCCAAGTTGCTCAAGTCGATGAGAAGAAATTGAGTTGGAAGATTCCACTTCAAAGTCACTCTTAAAATTCAATTGTTTTGACTCGGTGCACACGGAGCTGAGTTTTATTTATCTTAATTACTGGCATCTGATATTGATGTTGGACCGGGAACTGAGAAACTGCTGCAGTGTGTATGTACGTATAGCTGTTGCATGCGGTCAGGCTTTTAGCTGTTCTTTTTCTTAATTTTGGTTGGTGGCCTAGCCGGCGTGCTGCCTCTGCTTTCCTTGCAGGAGCTGTTTTGGGGAAAGTAAGCTTTCCTCTTCGGGGTACTGGTTAGTTGGGAAGTGTCCAGCCCCTGCAGAAAGCCTTTACCAGCCGTTGTTAATCAGGAGCCAACTCAGAAAGATAAAATTGAGGTTGAAAATGACTCAAGACCACCATTATCAAAGACTTTACCAGCTAACAACAGGTAAGAGCACCTTTCTTTCTCCAGTCCATGGTAGCAGGAACAACAGTCACATTTTCATACTGAAATGATGTTACTTTCGCTAGCCTATAACATTTTCATTGGTTAGGTCTGCAAATTTATAAACGCTCAGCTTATATGGTTTGTTTCCAGCAGTATTGAATGATTTGATGTATTCAACATTGTCCTTGAATATCTCAAACCATCTTTCTTTCTCTGCAGCAGCTCCATATACCTTTCCAAATGTTGCCATCCATTGCTCATGCCTGGCAGCCATGGATGACTCTTGGAGCTCCCGAGAAGCTACCCCATGAGCCCACATTCCCAAAACAAGGATGAAAGCAAAGAAACACTGAAATTTGCATATCGAAACCATGGTTTATCTTAAATGATGTTCAACCTGTGTTAACTAGAGATGAATGAGCTACTCATATTTTTTAACTATCTAGATGTGTTTTATGGTACGAAACAAAACAATAACATGAAGGAAATGTTCTTTGAGTATTTAATATTTGACTAGGCAGTAATTGGAGCCTTCAGTCTTGGCAGGATTCTGCTGTCTTTTTAGGCTTGTTGACCATGTTCAAACTTCAGATGGAGGAGGTAATGCATCAGATGCCAGCAAGCAAACTTTTCAGGCTTTTTATCTTACAAAGACTTGCCATCGTTTTTAGTTAGCTATGCTGAGATGCAGTGAAACCTGGAAATCCAGAATGGGCAGCCAATAGAAAATCTCATCTTTAATTTGTAGCTCACGTTTAGAAGAGAAAAAAAACATGCTTACTTGAAGAAATAAAATATATATGCGTCAGGAAATCAACATTTTTTTCTCCCTTTGCATAATTCCAGTGAAAAGGATGAGGCATCCTCCAAATTCTAGGCAAATTAAGCCCCAACAATTTGGTACTCATTGGACCAAGTATCCTGCAATGGTCTTTTGTGGGTATCTTTAGTTTGGTGCAAATATAATATCTAGAGAAACCTCTAAAAATTGTGAAAGAAAGACGATTGTGCTATAGAGAATTCTTTCTTCCTATGAATTAATTCACCGTGCCAGAGCTATCATCCAGCTATGGTTTAGACATTGAAAAGATGAACTTTAGCAGTTAACCCCATGCAACTTTCAATCCCTCAACCGTCACGTTGTCCAGGTGAAAGATTTTTTATGTTGCTTTCTCTGTTATTTCAGCAGTATTTGGCAATGCAAAGTACCATGTGTTTGTTGTATTTTGCGGTGACCCCAACACACAAGAAACATGAGAAAGTCCCAGTCAACTGCACCATTGCACGAAAGCTTCCAGTGATAAGTTTTCAGTTTCAGGTATTTGTTGAGATAAGAGAACATCAGTTCTTGGGATTTTTTTACTGATATTTGCAATTTCAAAGTCACAACATTGTTTGTCTTTGATATCAATAGGACAAGCTACCACTAATACATGGAATAGTTTTCTTTCCTGATTTCAGTTTTTCATCCCCTATCATTGACAAATTCTGTAAACATCAATTCCAGTTCAATTCATGACACCATAAGAAAGCAATCTCTTAACTTTTGAGTTGGTTAGATGTTGCTCATGCTATTGAAGTATCACTTGTTTTCAAAGTGAGAAGGCTCAAGAAATGGATGCCTAAAGAGCTAAAGGATTGTTTTATGCTGTCAGGAAAACTTTTTTTCCACAATTATAATACTGAGCAGACATAATAATGCAGGAGGCTCGAGAAACAGATGATAATGGAGCTAAAGAATTATGTTATACTGTTAAGAACACTTTGTTTTCTGCAAGTATTAAACTGAGCAAACATAATAATGCAGCCAACAAACTGGAATCTCTCTTTCTTGTCATGTATCAGGTAACTTTTGTGTTATTTCACTTATAAGACAGAAGCTTAGCATGCCAACATTTAACCTACAACAAGTTAACATTGAACCTCAACTAAATGTTTTATCAGTGTCTATGCACTCACAATGTCCAACCTATTGTTGATAGTAAATCATAGATTTGAGCTCTCATCTCTTTCCAAAAGTCAAACTTGAAATGAAGAGGAATGAAGGAATGACACTCAGCAACAAAACATGAGACAAACACAAGAGAAACAGAAAAGTGAGGAATAAGTTCATCGAAGGGATCTTCCTTCATAGATTATAGGGGTTGAGATCATGTAGTTGGAGATTCCAAATAAACATCATACAGCTTATATTTTAGAGCATGTTAAGAAGCACAAACAACAATTGAGAATCAATTACTAATAAAAATATCAGAGAATTTATATCTCACCATCATGATCAAACACCAGCTGAAATGAAAAATAATAACAAATAGATAAGTAATACTATCTTATTAAAGAGAATGATAAAAAGGAAAGAGAAAACAATAGTTTAATGTGCAAAAGTAGTGGCTAAACCCTTCCAAAACCAAAAGTTAATGACACTATTATGAAAGATAATATGCAAAGTGTAACAGGCCAAGCCATGAGAGGGGAGAAGAAGAGGGCAACGACAGAGGGAGAGCAGTCGAGAGGGGAGAGACAGTCGAGAGAAGGGAGGTTGACGAAGAAGACCACGAAATGAAAGTCCTGGAGCCGAGAAGCTTCCTTAGCAAGCCTACCTGCACGGGAAACAAGAAAACATCAACGTGTATGGCTGAGATGGAGGAGAGAGGTACTTACGTGGACGGCCTGGATGGAACTCAAGGTACATCGCCAGATGACCAACACGTGGCCAAGGAGATAAGGCAAGTCAGCAATGAGCAACACGTGGCAATAGAGATAAGTGAGATAAGAAACGACACCGCATGATCCACAGATAACAGGAAGAGAGCGTAGACTATTGCAACTAAAATACATACAAGAAGAAACGTATGCCACAAAACAATTCCTAAAGACTATAAAAGACAAGAGAGGGACATATATGAGGGCACGAAGGAAATTGCTTTGAAGCAAATCACATGTCCAAGAAGGCCCGGGCTACCTCGAATCTGCCCAGAAATTGAACCCAGTTATTGGTTGCATTCCTTAATTTTTCTTTTTAGAATAAGTTCCTTTCAGTATTCAAAAAACCCCAAAACCCCAAAAAGAATTGTACTTCGAATATTTCTATTTCGTTTTCTTTTAATTATAAAAAAACTGAGAGAGTTATTCTCTCACAAAAAGAGTTGATTTCAAGTTCATTCCAAGTGGTATCAGAGCAAGTCAATCCTCGATATGGCCGAAGGCACCCGAGTTCCCAACTTATAGAAACAGTAACCGGGCTGAAACAACAACAATATATCCAGCAACAAAACCAGCAGGGCCAACAACAGGTATTGGAGGATATAGTTCAACAACTCAAAAATATGTCGGTCAGACTTGATCAGTTGGCCAAATCACAGGGAAAAAGGCCTATGATTTCACCCCCCGATTCCCCCAACCAGGCCATTCAAGGCGAGCCCAGACACGAGGTAGCCCGGCAGGAAGGAAACCAGCAGGTCCAAATTAAGTCCATCAGGCTAGAGTTCCCTCGCTTTAATGGGGACGACCCTATCAGATGGGTCTACAAAGCGAATCAATTTTTTAACTTCCACAACACCCCAGCCCAGCACAGGCTATTCATAGCTAGTTTCCACATGGAGGGAAAGGCCATTACGTGGTACCAAGAGTTAGAAGACACTAGAATCATCACAAGTTGGGAGGCCTTTGTCACGGCTCTCAACACTAGATTTGGGGCATCCTCCTACGATGACCCATGGAAGCTCTCATAAATATCAAACAGACGTCCACTGTTGATATTTACAAAACCAGGTTTGAGCTATTGTCAAACAGAGTTCGGGTCCTGTCCGACTCACACAGGCTCAATTGTCTTTTTGGGAGGACTAAGAGAAGAAATAAGGATGGGAGTTCGGATGTTGAACCCCCAGAACCTGACTTCAGCCTATGGGTTGGACAAGATGCAAGAAGAAAACTTGTCCATCATGAGAAGGGCATGGAAGCCCAATCCAGTAGGGCCGCAAGGCCGAATTCAGGCTCCAGCCCAACAAAAGGGGGAGGGCCTGGAAGGAAGATCGATGCCTATACATAGGCTCTCGCCAGCCCAGATGAAAGAGAAGAGGGACAAGGGCCTATGTTTTAAATGTGACAATAAGTGGGGACCGGGCCATCGATGTGGAGGGCCCAAATTATTCCTGATTGAAGACGCTGAGGAAGGGGATACAGAAGAGGCAGAAGAGGGCCTGGGCCTGATAGGCCCCAAAGACGCACCAGAGGAGTCTGTGGAAGGAGTAGAGATATCATTGCATGCCATAATAGGGAGTCCCGACCCTAAGACTGTGAGGGTAAGCATAAAGGTGAAGGGTCATCATTTTATTGCCCTAATTGACACTGGAAGCACACATAATTTCATACACCCAAAGGTGGCCAGGAGGACTGGATTAAGAGTGTCAAAACATGATCCTGTCGGAGTCAGTATAGCTGACGGGTCCAAATTATGGAGTGAGGGAAGCTGTCAGGACATCCTAGTATTTATCCAGGGAGGCCGATTCACAACTCAAGCCTACATCCTCCAGCTGGGAGGTTGTGACATAATTCTTGGCATACAATGGTTAAGGAGTTTAGGACCCATTGTATGGGATTTTTCATCCCTAGAAATGGAGTTCAACCAAGGAGAGAAGATAATATTGATTCAAGGAATGGGAGTAGAAAATTCCGAAGTGGATTGCAGCCCTTCCTTTGTCCAGGAACTAAAAAGGGCTAAGATGGGCCTGGTACTCCAAATATGGGAGATGGCCCCGGTGGACGACATAATTCCTAAGCAAGTTAAGGCTCTACTACAGGAGTTCAAGGAGATATTCCAGGACCCAACTGGATTACCTCCTCGCAGGACCCAGGATCACGCAATTCTTCTAAAGGAGGGCACCCCTCCTATCAACGTTCGACCATACAGATATCCATATTACCAGAAGGAAGAAATAGAAAAAATAGTCAATGAACTATTGGCCTTGGGAACTATTCGACCCAGTCAGAGCCCATTTTCCTCACCAGTCTTACTGGTCATAAAAATTGATGGGTCTTGGAGAATGTGTGTTGACTACAAGGCACTCAATAAAGAGACGGTGAAGACAAATTTCCTATACTAGTAGTAGAAGAACTACTAGATGAGCTTCATGGCTCACAAATATTTTCTAAATTAGACCTTCGGTTTGGATTTCACCAGATCAGAATGAAGGAAGAAGACGTGCTCAAAACTGCATTCAGAACGCACGAGGGGCACTACGAATTTCTGGTAATGCCTTTCGGCCTCACCAACGTACCCTCAACATTTCAGGGGCTAATGAATGACATATTCAGACCATACCTCAGAAAATTTGTGCTGGTATTTTTCGATGACATCCTAATCTATAGCCACACAAAGGAGGAACATAGCATGCATCTAAGGACAGTGTTTGAAACACTTGTCAAACATCAGCTATTTGCCAAACAATCCAAGTGCAAATTTGCAAGCAGAGAGATAGAATATCTGGGCCACATCATATCGGGTCAAGGGGTACATGCTGACCCCAGCAAGGTTGAATCCATGATCCAGTGGCCTCGACCCAAAACATTAAAGTCCCTCAGAACAGGCTACTATCGAAGATTCATACAAGGGTATGGAGGCATAGTTGGGCCTCTAACCAGGTTACTTACAAAGGGGGCTTTCCAGTGGGATTCAGAGGCAGAAAAAACATTCGAAAAACTGAATGAGGCAGTAACTACCCCCCCAGCATTAGCACTACCAGATTTTACAAAAAGTTTCATAGTTGAATGTGATGCATCAGGAATAGGACTGGGAGCAGTATTAATGCAAGAAGGTCGACCAATATCATTCTTCAGCAAAGGTTTAAAAGGAAGGGAGCTCATACTATCAACCTACGAAAAGGAGTTTTTAGCACTAATATCAGCAGTCCAAAAATGGAGGCCCTATCTTTTAGGGCAGACATTTAAAATTAAAATGGACCAGTTGTCATTAAAATATCTCCTTGAGCAAAGAATCGACACCCCAACATAGCAAAAATGGATATCTAAACTAATCGGCTATGACTTTGTAGTGGAATACAAGGCTGGTAAAGAAAATCTAGTGGCAGACGCACTCTCTAGAAAAGAAGGCACCACCGAGGAGGGGACATTATGGGCAATATCCACACCCTTGGTAAATTGGGTGGAACAACTAAAACAGGAGTATGACAAGGATCCTGAGATACAAGTCATACTGCAGCAGATAAACAACGAAAGTATTGGGTCACTAAAATTCCAGTTCAGGAATGGAATCCTATACTACAAACATAGGATATACGTCGGCAAGTCCAGCCCACTCAAACAAGACATCCTGGCCTACATCCACAACAACCCATCTGCTGGGCATACAGGGATGGAGAAAACACTTCAAAGGGGGAGGAAAGCTTTTTTTTGGAAAGGGATGAAGACAGATATCCAAACATTCATCAAACAGTGTGAAATATACCAGAAGGCCAAAGGGGAGAACACCAGGCCCTCAGGACTCTTACAACCATTACCCATCCCTACAAGACCGTGGTCCTCCATATCCATGGATTTTATAGAAGGTTTGCCAAAATCAAATCAATTCTCTGCAATTTTAGTTGTGGTTGACAGATTAACTAAATATGCCCATTTCATACCACTATCCCACCCCTATAATGCCACAAAAATTGCCCAACTATTTGCACAGAACATCATAAGGTTTCATGGCCTTCCCAACAGTACAGTATCAGACCGAGACCCAACATTTACAAGCAAGTTTTGGGGAGAGTTGTTCAGGGTGCAAGGAGTCAAATTACTCATGTCCACAGCCTACCAATAGTATTTCCACTGTAGATTGTTTCTAGAATCATTGTGGATTCGAGCAGTGTGTAGGCAAAAATAGCCCTTGACCACACGGCAAAATCAAGGTGAAAAACGGGGCTAATTTCGGGTTTTCCTTTTTTTTAAATATTCAAAGATGAACGGTGTAATCACTCTTTCACCCCAGGTAATAAGACAAAATAAGGCATTTGGCTGAGGGGCACCCGCGTAACTGCACGAGGCTGGACCAGCCCGGTCCGGTCCGCCGCAACTTTTAATTTTTTTATTATTTTCTGAAATTGCTAAATACGGTTATAGCCCCTAATAAGACAAAAACATTGAATTAGGTTCAGGGTTATAATGGTAATTGTCCCTATTTTTTGAATTTTTTATTATGTTATTGTCAGGGCGTGAGGCGCACGCGCCAGATGGTTTTCTGCCTCCCGCCCTGTTCAAGTAGCGCGTGAAGCTTCCTCCGGTGGCCGAAAATTGTCTCCGGGCGGCCAGAACGATGCGTCGCCGCGTGATCTTCCTCCCACGGTGGTGCGTGTAACCACCAAATGGTCGTGGACGCGGCGGAGGCCGGTTAAAGCAGCTGGTCACGTTTCTCTCTCTCCTGCACGTCAATGTGCAGGAGAGTCCCCCATATTTCCTAACTTTGCACTTTGATCCCTCTACTTTGAATTTCGTTTTTGGTCCTCAGTTCTTTAATATAAGTTTTGATTTTGTTCGATTGGGTCCTCCGATTTTAATTGATTGAATGTTAAAGTTTCACTTCGGTCCTTCTACTTTCAATTTCCGGGTTGTCTATATATAACTCAATCAACTCGGTACAAAAGTTCCGATTTTTTCAATTTTGTCCTCTAATTTCAATTGACAATAAACGTAACTTGCATTTCAACCCTTGGAATTTTAATTTTTTAATTGAATCCTTTTATATTTGATTTTCATTTCAACCCTTACACTTTTATTTTTTTAATCCCTACTTTTGTCCATGTATATATAATTGTATTTAACACAATAATAATAATAATAATAATAATAATAATAATAATAATATAATAATAATAATAATGATTTAATTATTTTTCATTCTTACTCTTTTGTTATTTTTTTCCTCCCGATAATTTAATATATTTTTTTCCAGTAATAGCAATGATAAAAAAAATTATTTTTTTCTTCTTTTGTTAAAGTTTCTAGGATATTTTTACTCTTTCATTTATTTGTGTTTCTTTCATTATGAACATAATAATTATTATTATAATAATTATAATAAGAATAAGAATAATAGTGATTATTATTAATATTATAATAATAGTGATTATGTATTCTATTACTATAATAATAGTGATTATTTATTCTTTCATAATAATAATAATAATAATAATAATTTTAATTGGTTTTTCTTGCTTGCTATGTTGTTCATGCTTTTTATAATAATAATAATAATAATAATAATAATAATAATAATAATAATAATAATAATAATAATAATAGTGATTATGTATTCTATTACTATAATAATAGTGATTATTTATTCTTTCATAATAATAATAATAATAATTTAATTGGTTTTTCTTGCTTGATGTATTGTTCATGCTTTTTTATTTTTTCCCCTCGGTATAATTTAATAATTTTTTTTGTTTTTATTCTAAAGGCAATAATAATTTTGGATATTAAGGCTCCGATGTTGCTATTGTTATAATATTTTAAATTAATATTGCTTCCTTTTCCTTTTTTTCTCTTTCTATTAATTAATTTTGATAATTTTATAATCTGCACAATAATGATTTCAGTATTTTTTGCTTATTCAAATATATTACTCTTTTTTGTAATGTTAATGCGCCCTATTTTGTGATCGTTTATAACGCAATACCTATATTCTAAAAGATATAATCTATGCTTGCGTGACAAACTCAACTCAAAATTTTAAATTTTTTATCTCCTAATCTATAACTTTTTTTTTCTTATATCATATAAATTTATCGTTGTAGATTTAATTATATTAAATTATATAAAAAAAATATCCGCGGCAATGCGCGGGCAATTAGCTAGTGCACTTATATTTTAGGAGTTGTGTTTATTTTATCTTTATTTATTTATTTGCATTTAATTTATCCTTAAAAAGTTATTTTGTCCGCAATCTATCTTTTCATAGATTTTTTATCATTAAAAATAACGAAAATACATAGGGAAATATAATAGGGCGTTTTACACCAGTTTTAAAAACACTTTTGAATAAATTTGAAAAATTTTATTTTTATTTTTTATTTTAAATTTAAAAAATTAGTGTTTTTAAATTATTTTCATGTGTTGATATCAAAATTCATTTTTTAAAAAAAATCATTTTAATGCATTTTTAAAACAAAAAAACTTTAAAAAAAATTCAATACTTCTAAACAAACATTAAATAAATGGAGCACCAGGATCAATAAAATTGATTGTGGTAGTTGGAGAAATACCTTGTTAGACTTGTAGAGTGTAAATAAGAAGAAAACAAAAGTTGGATTATGATTGCCAATAATCTAAAACGAGTTATTTGCCCTGCACTTCATTCGCAGGTAGGACTTTTAAAAAAAAACATCAACAAATATTGAGAGTATAATTTTTTTATAGTAAAATTAAAAAATTTGTTTATAAGATAATTTTTTGTTTAATAATAATGTTAAGTAATACAATTTTACAGGAATAATATAAAAAAAGAAAGATAATTGCACTAGCAGATTATGAGCAGATAATCGACAAAGATCCATTAAAAATGAGTTATTTGAATTCTGTAGCAACTGATTGGTTGTTGAGTAGCGAGCTTTAGCTGCTTGAACTTTAACAAAAGAGCAAATAAAAAATCAAAACCAAAATAAATATTATGAGAAAACAATTATCTAATCTTAAGAAAAAATTAAAATAACAAAAAATATTAAAGAAAAAGAAAAAAAGAAATATAAATTTAAAGTAATGATAAAAAATAAAAACCAAAATTTAAAGCATAAATAAATAAATACGGACAACAAATATAGACTGTCCAGGAAAGATCAAGAAAAAAAATCATAACAAAACAAAAAATTTACTATTAGTTTTTTTTTATGTCTTACACATCATCAACTACACAAAATATAAAGATAGTATTGTGTATTGAACACCGCTACTAAAAACAAAACAAAAATTATATTTTTTAATATTAATATTTACCTCCTTGCTCGTCATGTAAAAAATCTAAATATTTAAAAATTATCTATAGAGTTTGAAACAACCATATGAATATCTATTATATGCTATTATTTATTATCTAATAAAAATAAAATAAAATACACACACATTTAAATAACATGAGCGTGTGTGTGTATTAAATGATAAAACTATATATGTATGTATGTATTGAAAAATCTAAACATTCTACAAATATATCTATACAATATTAATATATATTTTAAATTAAATTAAAATTAATTTTATATTATATCAAGCCATGTACTCTACACGTTGCCTGAGCTAGTTATTAAAAAAATACCTGCCCATTCTCTCAAATATAATCAACAAAACACTAAATCGTGTGGGGAAATCACTGTTTCTCTCAACACATATCATTGCTGATTGTAACTGTGATTTCGTTTTTTTTTTGTTTTTTATTTTATTTTCTGATTATGTTTTTTTCCTAATTATTCTTTTTCTTTTCTTTTTTTCGTTTCTTACTTTTTTTCTTGTTTTTTTACTTTTTTTACTACATCTTTTTCCTAATTATTGTTTTTTTATTTTTTTTCGCCATGAAATATTTTTTTCTTTTTTGAGACAATAATAACAAGCATGTGTCCTTACAGTTCAAGCCCAATAATGTAACCCAAAATACAAGCCCAACAAAACTTTAAACCCCACATCGTGAGCTATAGCTAGCTAAAGGGTGAGCAAAAAACTGAATCGAGAAAAAAAAAACTCGAACAAACCAAATCGAAAATAAACCCGATTAAACCGAGTACAAAATTCTGAAAACAAATTCAGTTCAGTTCGGTATCAGTTTTGCAAGGACATAACCAACCGAACCAAACCGGTTCGGTTAGGTTAACAATGTTAGTAACTTAGTAAGTTAGTATAAATAGAAACTTAATAAACCTATATTTTTATCGCCTGCCTCTCGCCTCCCCTCCTCTGCAAAAACACTCCTTCCCTCTCGCCTCCTCTGCAAAAACACTCTCACTCTCCTTCCCTCTCGCCTCCCTCTGCAACTTAAATTCACCTCCCTCTGCAACTAAAATCTCCCTCTCGACTCACGGCAAGGTTCCTCTTTATCATCGTCCCCATCCGACACGGTTGCAGTTTACAAAAGGTAATTAAAATTAACCTCTGTTTTATTTCTTGTTATCTCTTATAGATCATCTATGCTTCCTTTTCTAATTGAATCATATATTAAGTTGGACCTTGAGTTTCTGTTTCTGGGCACAAAGCACGGGACGGTGTTGAAATTGACCATGGGTAATTTATGGTTACTGGAGCTATGTGGAAATTTAATTGCTAATGGTTTTTAATAGTTCGTATTTGCTTCTGTTTATGATTATATGTTGATGTGTTTAATTAGTAATTGAGATGATTCTGGGTTGCTGGTATTTGAGATCTTTTGTTTATGATCATGCCGTTGGTAGGAGTTTCTGTTTCTTTTGCTATTCTTGTTTCGTTTCTGGTCGTTGATAGATGATTCTGGGTTCGTGTGGACGTTCGTGTGGACTTTAGAAAAAATGTTTGTGTTGAACGCTCTCTCAGGGTTTTTGCGTTCTCTTTCTTCCCCGCTGCCAAAACAAAGCAACCGTAATTTCCTTTGCGTCACTCCTTTTTCTCTATGAAATTTAGTGCAAGCTGATAATTGTTTGTTTCGGTTTGTGATGCAGGTGTTAAAGTTGGTGGGTTCATAAAGCCATGGCAAAGAAATGGAGTCAAAAGAAAGGCGATAGCAGCAGAAGCGGTAAGAGAAAAACCCGTGGTGAATATGTTGACCCACAAAACATGGACGATGATATTGATTCCTGTATGTTACTTCTTCTTTATCATCTTTAAGTCTACGCCTTCTGGGTTATGGGATTCATGTTTTTTTCCTGAGTTAATGGTTTTAATGCAGCTGAGGAAAAAAAGTTGAATATTTATTTGTTTTGATGGGTGAATAGGGCTTAGTTGAGGAAAGAAATCATGAATTTTGATTTGTTTTTGTATCTGTTGTTGCTTTGAATGTTTGCAGTTCACAAACAGAGGGATATTATTCCGCTTGATGTAGATGCTGATGTTGGGGAATTAAGTGACGACGAGGAAGAACCTATTTTTGATGATGAGGTATTTGGATGTTTTTAATAACTAAATTATCAGTTTCCTGAAAGTGCTATATGTGCTTGTTAGAATGGTATAGTTAAAGTAATGTGTAGAATGCATTTTAGTTGCTGGATTGTTGAAGGGGATTGAGAATGTGAAGGGGTTTACCTAATTTCATCGGGGGATGAAGATGGGTGATGACTTTCTATAGCTTTGTCCTTGGGAGTTTATTTGAAACAGAAATTGGAATTGTGCTTTTAGCTTTTTTTCCTCATCCTGTGTTAAAAGAGTATTAAACTGTTATCCACCTTTTGTGCTTTCTGCTTTCATTTTTTTCTCTTGTCACATTCTTGTTGATCCTGCCAACAGGCTATTAACAATGACGAGGATGAAGATGAGGAGGATGAAGACGATGATGACTCCCAAGATAATGGGCTGGCTGCAAAAAGTAAGAATTTTTTACTTCATTTACATTTTTCCTGTGAGTGCTGAAAAGGTTTCTGATGTAAAGTAAAAGCGACCCTTTGCCTGATTAAGTAATCCCTCTGAAAAACTGATATTTCATTCTTTGGAACTGAGGTGGGTGCATTCTTTAGAACTCTCTTATTCTCTTCTTACAAATGGACTGTATATATTAAGGGAGGGTGAAACTTAATCATTAAGTTATAACATCAGCACGGGATATATTTCTCCAATGAATATATTGGCTACATCATTTAAACCAGTCAAATTTTATTTTTGTTTAGTAATAGCTCCTGTTGCAATGATAACTGTTTTATAATTGATTAAATCATCTATTTAATTAGTAAATTTAGAAGACCACCGTGCATACTGTTCTTACAGTTCATGGAAGTGACTGGACAGTAAACTAGTTTCATGTTATTGATCTTGTCACTTATTGCCTGTTTTCTGCAGTTATAAAGCAGCAAAAGTTCTTAAGGGAAAAGTTTGGAGATTTTGATGATGAATTGCAAGATGAAGAAGAAGATGAGGAAGGAGCGCAAAATATTGTATGGAGTGGAAATAGGAGCCATGATTATCATGGTGGTGATAATCGAGATTTCGAGGTGAGAATTTAAATACCAAGAGCCATGATTCTCTTTCCCACCCGCCTTCTAATTGCCTTTATATCTTATCATTTTCTCAGTTAAGCTAACTAATATCAGGTGGAATTATATGTTTACCTGTTTGTGTGTGCTATTTTATGTTTCCTTTCTTGCTTTGATTTTCTCTCTTGATATCCTGAACATTTTGATGTTTAACAGTTAGATTCAAATGACGAGGCCCTAAAGGAAGAGGAGGAGGAGGTGTTGAAATTACAGAGGGAAAGAGCAAAAAGGTTATCAGTGGAAGACTTTGGCCTGAAAAATGATGAAGATGAAAGTGACAGGAAGCAAACACTAGGGGTAAACTTAACCATAGTCTAGTTTGTTTTGCAGAGTAACAGTGATGTGAATTCAGTTCTTAAAGTTTTAGTATCTCAAAAGGGATCAATGAATACATTTTTTAAGACATTGTATGGGTGTGATTTTTTTCTCAGGAAATCTCAAATCAAGGTAAAAGAGCAAAGAAAGCTCGTTTGAGCGAAGAGGCTGTTGATGAATTGGGTACAACTTTTGAGCTAAAAAAGGATTTGGATGAGTTGTCAAGGAAGGAGCAAATGGAAATTATCTCTAGGTAAAATCTCTTAGCTTTAGTTTCTTTCTCATTGTTTGTAGTTCTATGGTTGTATACACTTCCATGTTACTGGAGTAGCAAAGAAATTTCTTTATTGAGTTGTTTTTATTGAAACAAAAGCTGTCAAAATAAGAAGGGGAATGCTAGAAGCAGTCTCTTCAACAGCTGCTAGCAACAGTTGCTCTTCAGATTATGACACATGTTATGCCACTTGAAAGAAATAACCTAGAACCTGGTTAAACCCATGACCATGTTTTTCTATTTAAAAAAAGAAGAAATAAAGAACACCCTCTCTTCTTTGCACTTACTTTCTAATATGAAAAGTCTATCCAATTGGTGTTCTGGGTTGATGTAATTTCCTTTTAATTTTTCTTCTCTCTCTCACTCTTCATTGCAATATAATCTTTTTGGGGGGGAATTATTCTGGTTTGAGCAATTTTAGCAGTCTTTGTTTGTTTGCCCAGGAGAACTCAAATTAAACCCTCCAATCTATATATGTAAATTAAACTGTCAAATTGCTTTGACAGGACCTCAGCACCCCCATCCTTGCCTGAAACTGCTGATGGAAAACGTCATATCACTTATCAGGTAAGAATGCCTCGATTTCACCATCTTTTATAACCATTATCGTCCCCTGCTGGCATTGACTTACAAATATATACACTCTGTTTTACTAATGACACCAGATTGAGAAGAACAGGGGTCTAACACGTCCACGCAACAAGTTGACAAAAAATCCCAGGAAGAAATACAGGGTACGTTCATTGTTCTAGTTAATTTTGCTGCATGATAGACTATTTAATTTTGAATTATTAATTTACTTCTCCACCCCCTCTCTCTGCGCCGCCAGACAAAGCATGATAAAGCACAGAAGCGGCGACTAGGGCAAGTGCGGCAGATCAAGAAACCTTCCGGTCCTTATGGTGGTGAAAGCTCTGGAATAAACGCAAGAATTAGTCGAAGCATCAGACTCTGAAACGAGGCACCATGCTCTATTGTACATGAAAGTGTAGAGTTTAAAATTTTGATTTTTAGACAAATTTCCACCTGAAAACTGCTTCACTTGATGATTCATACTTTACATGTTCGAAAGCCAAAATTTCGAGGAGCATAAGCAAACGAATGTTGTTGATTTGTTTCAAACTCCTTGTTCATGTAAAGGCAAGAAAGATTTTAATTTTTTTTCCCCATCGTAGATTTGGTGGGAAATCTGCCAGTTCCTCTTAATTCAACAGGGTTTTCCAATTTGTCTTTGAATTTTATTCTTGTTCAATAGAATTTCTTGTGGTTAAATGAGATGGGATCTTCCTCTTTCCTCGTCAAATTTTTAAAGGGCTAGTTACCATATAATTTAATAATTTTGAAATATATAACTCATTTTTATATTCATCAGACACAGCAAACTACAAAATCTCGAAAGCCAAAATTTCGAGGAGCATAAGCAAACGATTGTTGTTGATTTGTTTCAAACTCCTTGTTCATGTAAAGCTAGAAAGATTTTAATTTTTTTTCCCCATCGTTGACTTGGTTAGAAATCTGCCAGTCCATCATAATTCAACAGGGTTTTCCAATTTGTCTTTGAATTTTATTCTTGTTCAATAGAACTTCTTGTGGTTAAATGAGATGGGATCTTCCTGTTTCCTTGACAAATTTTTAAGGGCTAGTTACCATATAATTTAATAATTTTGAAATATATAACTCATTTTTATATTCATCAGACACAGCAAACTACAAAATCTCTTCCAAGCAAACACATCCACAATCTTTCTTTCAAGATAAAATGGGAAAGAAAAACACAACAAGCCAGTTTTCTTTATTCAAGACTAGTTAGTTTTGAAATACATATAGAGGGCACCATAATTTCACAAAACACCACCAGCCCATACACCAGTTTCGATCAAACAAAAAAGGAGGTGAAAAACCCCAAGTGGCTTGAAGTAAATCTTCATAAACACCCAAACGGCAGGGCCTTGTTGATGTCTAGATTCGATCTTCTTAATCAACCATGACCTGCTTCCCCTGAAAACCCCACTTGAAACCATCTAATAACAGGGCAAAAGCAACAGTGGATGCGGCTAAAGCCAAGGAAATCACTGATAAATAACCAAAATACCTGCTAACCTTAGGCTTCCTATCAATCATCAGTGAACAAAAAGAACCCGTGAAAGCAAAGATGATGGAAATCACAAAGGCACGGTATATTGAAAGGTGACCTTTAAAGATCACCGTAGGAACTGGATTCCCATCTATGATTTCTTGAGGGAGTGAGTTGAGAAACATACCAATTGTGAAAGTAAGCATCAAGATAGACTTCAATTGCAATTCTGTTGGACCTGATTTTGATGAAATCTGATGGTTGATTTTTGTCGCCATTCTTCAAGAAATTGTTCTGCCGCCTGGTTAGGTTTAGTGGGTATCGAAAACTTATCGAGAAGGTTCCGCCTCAGTCGCTGTTATATGGCCCACCATGACGAAGAAAGTATGATGTGTTTGGTTACTTTGATAAAAATAGCCCTTTTGAATAGTGTTTATATATATTTTTTATTCATGTGTGTTCCAATGGTAAAAGTTATTTTGGAGAGTCATTTTTTTTATATATTATTTTAAATACAGTACAATTATTTTGTATATAGTTTAATTATACAATTAATATGAGTAAGTTATATAATTAAATAATTATTTTTGAAAAACTCTCAAACAATAAAATTATTTTTTTAATTATATTTAAATAAAAAAAATGATTTTAAAACCCACAATATTTGAAATTTGAAATTTAAGCTACTTATTGTATGTTTTTTTAAGTAACTCTATGTTTTTTTTATGGTTGTTGTATTTGAAATTAATTAATGTTACTTATTGTCTTTCAGTATTAGAAAAACTAAAAATAAAATAAAATGAACGCATTAATAAATAAACAGTAAGTCCAAACATAATTAATTAAAATAAATTTCATTACAAATAATTCAATCAAATCATTTACAAATTAAATACCCCTATTTTTTATGCTAACTATTATTATTATAATAAATAATTATTATTATATAATTAATTATTATATATATATACACACACATTAAAAAAACCCATAAAAGCTTCTCTCATTCTCTCCCGCCATCACCTACACAGACACCCATAGCCCCGAATATATAGCATTATTTAATATTTTGGCTTTCTTATTTAGAGATGCTACAAATAGCATCAGAAAGAGTGATACATTTATGTAGTTAATCTTAATACAGTTAACTCAATAATTTAGATATTCGAGTTTTCTTGTTTTTTTAATGACGATAATTAATTTAGGTTGGTTATTTTATTTAAAAATATTAAACAAATAAATTTATTTCAATTTAAAATTTATATATTTTATAAAAAAATTACACTTGATAATAAATTTATATTATAATAAAAATAATAAACACAACTAATATTTTTTATATTAAAAAAAATATTTTTCCGATCACGAAGGAACGCGGGCATTATTTAGTGTGTATATATATAAGAAAACAAATTCATAATAAAAACTCATTTGCCAAATTCCTAATTTATATATTCACTCATTGAAGTTGAGGTTTAGGTTTATATATATACATATATATTCTCTCTCGGTCCTCTCCTCCCCTCTCAGTTCTCTCTTATTCTCTCCCGGCTCCTCTCATCTCTGAAATCATCCTCTCCCTGTCGATTGTAAGCTCGTCGTCGATCTGTAAGCTCATCTCTTCTCCTCTCGTCTCTCTCTCGGTTTGGATTTGGGGTTTTGTTAAAGGAGAAGATTGTGAGGGCTGGCTTCGTGGTTGGTTTTATTTTTGGTTTTTGCAAGGTTTTTTGAGTGTTATTCTGCTGAATTCTAACATCTCAGAGCATCGATGGGGATTTTAGTTTTGGGTTTTGCAACGGTTTTTTAGTGTTATTTTTGGGATCTACGTTGAAAAATTGTAAAGATAAATTGACAGAAATTATTTTTGGGTTCTTCAATTGTGAATGAAGATGTATGCTTTGCGTGTTTTGGGTGTTTTTACTTGCTTGTTTGGTTTTGGTTTTTTTGTAACTTTGGATGCTTGTGAAGATAGAGATTTTTCATCTGCTAATGAGAAAAAATTGCATTTTTATTTTACAAGTTTTGTTGTAGCTCATTGTTTTCTAATGTCAGATGGCTTGGAAAGGTATATGGCAACTGAAAAGGCTGGTTGTGAGCTACTGTGACTGGGGAGGAAGTAGTAGGGGTATCAGGTATGAGTTTCGGCCCTTAGATCACATATGTTTCAATCACTTAGTGATTAGTTTTTGTATCTATGAAATCTAGAAACAAATTAGATGCATGTTAGACTCAACATATGGGAGGTCGAATGTTATAGTTTTGGTCATATTCAAAATAAGTCCATGGGTGCACTGGGGAGAAAGTGTATAGATCAGATTGAAGTTGGAGTTAGGAAGGGTGGAGTTAGACCAAAAGATTTGTCATTTGATGTGGTAAAGATTGATTTGACATTGGTTTGCAGAAAGTTTGCCTGAAAATAGAACTTAATAGAGGCAAAGGATCCATTTACTTAACCAAACTAGTTTGAAAAATGAGCAGGGCAGGTGTTTTTACACCCAACCAGCTATGGAGATTGTAGTACTTGGATTCTTTTCATCTTTATCATCCTAGTTTAACTCAGCAGCATCTCAAACTAGGATTAAAAATTCTGAAGGTTATTATGGAGGCAAAATATGTTTTTCATGAAAGCCTATCCTAATTGACCCATTTTGAAATGTCATAGAGATATATCTTTGAGCAACTTTGTAAATTATGAGGGGGGGAGACCAATGGACACTAGGATCAAACATTAACAGCTGTTTGGAACCAATTCTATACTAAAATTAATTTCATCTATTTAAGTAAATTGAATTGATTTGATTTCTAAATGAATTCTTTTGATTGGAATAGGTTTTAAAATTTTGGAATTCATTTCACTTGAGTTAGTGAAAATAAATCATTTATCCAAATTGCCACCATCGCCAGAAAACTTCTTCCAAGCAGATGTGAGAGAGGGGTGTGAAGGGCGTTAGTGGGATTAATTTCCAATGGGTCGATTATGAAATAAACCACACCACTGATTTAGTGGGATTAATTTTCAATGAATCCATTCTGAAACTAATTACACCCAAAGTGGGTGTGATTCGCAAATCTATTAAAAAAATCTAATTTTAATCGGTTGTAAAATTCATTTATATTCCTTAAATTTTTTCAAACAATAGAATTGGATAAATGCTGTTGAAATGATTTCATTTCTATTCAGATCTGAAATATCCAAACAGCCTGCAAGTAAACTCTATATATATGACCTGTATGGTTGTGGTAATCTCATGGATGGATGTTGATTTTTATTCCTATATGTTTCTCCATTTTAAA
Organism: Salix exigua; assembly: GCA_032356905.1. Classification (NCBI taxonomy): domain Eukaryota; kingdom Viridiplantae; phylum Streptophyta; class Magnoliopsida; order Malpighiales; family Salicaceae; genus Salix; species Salix exigua. The sequence continues at coordinate 11,465,920 of CM063600.1, forward strand.
CAACAGAAATCCAAACCATTATAGATCCTTGGTGCTTATAGCACCCTTGCTGATTTTCCTGGCCACTGGCTTTTCTACAATTTGTAGTTATGATTATCTATTTAATCATGAATATGGCAGGGCCTTCATGGAGTCAAACCTGCCAGCATTCAAGGAGAGCAATCCACAACTAGAGGTGATCACTGAACTTTCCCGTGGTCAGCATCCATGTTTGAAGGCTTTTTACAGTAAGCTTCTCTCTCTCTCTACTTCACACACAACAATAAATACAAGAACTAGGTTCTATTTCTACTAAATAATACTTCTTCTCCGCAACATGACAGTGTCCTCTCCCTCTCTCCTTCACACACAATAAATACAATAACTAGGGTCTATTTCTACTAAATAATACTTCTCCACAACATGAATGTGTCTGTGCTCAATCATTTGGAAAAGCCTTTTCAATGTTTTCTATTTGGCATGCAAACAGAGAACAAAAATGAGAGGGTGGTATGTGTGAAGAATTTGGCATCAGAAGATGTACTTCTTCATGCTACCAGGCTAAGGAACGCGTTGGGAAGAAAAGTGAAAAAACTACCAACAAGGCATGTAACCAGACACCCTAGCGTACAGGGTACATGGACGACTGGTGTTAGATTTTGAAGCACGAAAAACTTTCTATATTCGAACTTCTCGCGGCTTGTTTAGCTTCATGAAGATACTGTGATAACATGCTGGCTCTGGGATCAAGTGAAAGTCATCTGTAATGTTTTTTCTTGGGTTAGCTTGAACTTCCGGTCATAATTTAGAGGTTCCAAAACTTTGGCTCTAGACTCAGTCCCAGTTTGTTTGTTCTAGAAGACAACATTTGCAGATCTATCCCATTCGCATGAAATTCAGTTGTCCTCATATTTACCAGCCCAGTGTATTGTCACGACAGATAGGATTTGTTGGGATTCTGATGTGAATTCAAAGGTTAATTGACCAGAGTTTTCCTTGCCGTGCTCTTATCTGCGAGTTGTTTCCATTTATTTCCTTATCTTCGTTCAAGTTGGAGTCCCAGGCTCTACTATTTCGTCTCTCCTGTCACTGGTCTAGCTGGTGTTGCTGCTAGTTGATGTGCAGTGAGCAACAAAGCTACTATTTGGGGGAATTTCCCACTTCCTGTCCTGGCCGTACTCTGATATGAAGTGTATTTTTCTTTTATTATAATGAACTGTATAATGGTTCAAGAAATGATATTTACGCGAATTTCTTCTCCCAAAACAAAAAAGATTTGAACCTCTGGAAACAGTCCATGTTAAGTAGAAAAGAAAAACCGAAACAATAATCTGTGGTTAGGACAGCTGGGTTTCCTAGTCTATATGCCTGCCAATGATTCTCTTCTTTCACATGTACCTGCCTAGATGATGGTGCGCAATCATAGCAGCCGTGTAGAGTGACACACCCATTGTTGTAAAAATCACAATTTAACTCCCAAAATCATATGATTTTAGGAGTTAAAAGAACAAATTTGGTAAAATTGAATAGAAAAATCGAAACCTGTTAAAATTGGAAAAACCATAATCTAGAACACACTTCATTCTCTTGCATAAAGAAAACTATAAATTGTCAATGAATGACGATGATGACAGACACATCTGCCTCTAACATGTTCCAAAAATCATCCAGCGACCAGCGACAACATAGCACAAAGCTAATAATGTTATCATAACGTTTCAAATCTCAACGAACAGCTCAAAACCCTTTGCGTTAAAGTCGTCCAGCAAATTTTCACCTGCAAAAGCATGTGTGTGCTTCTATTTGACCACCTCATTATTCTTTCATAGGCCTAAATTTCTAGCTAGGAACAATGCTGCGTTTAAATGTGTTCCAGTGTCAATTTTGCATGAATCAACATCCAATGTTCAGCACGCAGTTTAAAGGAGGTTCAGCAGCAATTCGTGTGTTCTACCGTGAACCCCCGGCAGTCGTGGCAGCCTCGGCGGCCTTCTTCTCCCTTTGTTTCTCTCTTTTTTTCATGTTCTTCAGCGCATTCTTGCTCATTTGTCTGAATTAACGTCATTGATGAGTATTATTTTGTCAAATTCAAAACATTGTGTATGCAAGCATGAAAACAGAATAGGTACTTACTCGGTGGAGCTTCCACCAAACAACTGTCATTGCAGAACATGAAAACCATCAGAACATAAGCAACCAATTAAATCCAATCAAAGCAACATTGTAATATTAATAATTGCCAAAAAAAATAGCTTAAAAATTGAGCTGAGCATATTTGGAAGTTTGGCATCAGTTTGCCACAGCAATGCAGAAGATGAACCCAGTGATTTGTGTACTTGGAAAAGTTCAATAGCCAGTTTACTTCCTCGACTGATTAAATCTTCAAAATCTGGCAGTCAACAAAAGCAAAAGGCAGGAAAATACTGCAAGTAGGGCTTCAGAACAATGGTTGTCATGAAGAGTAGTTCCCTCTCTCAAAGGGCCACGAATCTGGATGCCATGAGTTGCTTATATAATGCTTCTTTTTTTCCGAGAAGCCAGTGGATAATTTACAGAAACCACATATTAAAAGCTTGAAGAATTAAAGCCATCTATTCTCCCAGTAATACCAAAGTGGCATTTAATATATTTCTTTATGCATACAAAGATTCCTTTTAAGAGGCACTCGGACACTCATATTTCAATGCCCTTAGTTTCCTAGTAGATTCCAGCCTGCGCGATGCCATGTTGCGGGTTGGATAAAAAAAATGAACATCAGAAAAAGAGTCTAGGAAGCAAGGAACTATCATACAATGTTATTAAACCTGACCTAAGGAATGACATATCACATCAATCTAGGGTTCGTTGTTTAACCCGTCAAACCCGCAACCCGGATCATGGATTCCACCAAATTTAACAGCTTGGTTTTTTTATAAGAAAAAAAAATTCACCTAATGATACAATAACAAAAATAAATGATCGCAAAATTGAGCATCAACCAAAGATTGAAATGTTTACTTGAGACTACGATAACCTCATAAAAAACAAATCAAAATAAATTATGAAGACCAATTTAAAATCTATCAAATGTTCAAAGAAAATCAATCAGATGTTGAAAAATAAATCCAAAACAGATTCAATTGAAAGACAAGATTGAAAGATGAAATTAAAAAAAAAATATTTGGCATTGTTATTAAACCAGACTCACCAGGTCAAATTTAAAACCTCCTGACCCGACTCATTGTCTAGCCTGGTTTTAAAATTAAGCGGTATAAAAGTTGCTCCAATATGACTGAATCTACTTATTGGGTTCAAAAACAACATTAACAACTAGTAAAAATATGGTCCAACTTTAAATTTCTTTTCCAAGATAACATCTTTTTTAATAATATTGAGATGATAACATGTTGAAATGACCTGGGCTTCACGGCTTAACTCAACAAGCCCGCAAACTATATCATGGACCCCATTGAGTTTAAAATTTTTGTTTTTAAAAAATTAATTTTTATTTAATGATATGATAATAAAAATAAAAACTTGCATAATTGAGCATCAATCAAATATTAGGACCGCGATAATCTCAATCAAAACAAATTATGATGACCAATTCAAAATCAACAAAATATTGAAGAAAAATATTGGAAGAAAAAAAAATCCAAAAAGCATTTAATGAAGAAAAAAATGAAAAAAGGTAAAGTTTATTTAGTGCAGTATTTATTAACCAGAAGATGAGATCTTATATTAAGAACAAAGTAATGTGTCAACAACAGTAAATATGGGTGAGTGCAGGACGAACAGTGGAGATCCCACTCACAATCAGCAGAAAGGCAAACCCTTACAACAGTTAAATTTTCCCTGCACATGAATCTTAAGAAATGAACATCTTAATTTAAAGGATAGTAGGTAGGTTTATATACCTCTGCTTGAACAGCAGCAGCAGCTTTAGCATGTGGAGGGCGATAAGCAGTAGGTTTCTGAGGAGGGGCAGTTTTCTTCGAGACTGCACCTTGTCCTGAAATAATTAATGTGTTCAGAACCCCAAAAATTAATAACAGATGTTTCACTATCAAATCAGGGCTTAAAGTCATGATAGAACCTTGAGATTTGGTTTCTGTGACTTTTAATGAATCAACAGACTTGATTAGTTCTGCAATTTCACCAAATCTATCTGGTGATTCTGGTTTCCACTGAGCCTGCACAAGTAATTGCAGAATCAAGATTGAATTAGACAAATAGAGTTATGATCAGTTCAGGAAAACCAGTAACTTGTTAGAATACCAACCTCATACAATTTATCAAACATCTTTTTGAAGTATAATGATCCATTGTGGTGGAAAATTTTAATCCTTCAATCACATAATTCAGAAATCAGTTCTTGAATTGTTGGCAAATAAGTTTATAAGATGCATGCATGTCCATGCCTCTGACACGTATAGGAAACAAAAATAAATACATTATCCTTCACGCCATACATAATACTGAACTGTTCAACTCTATGACACCGCAAAGCAGTATTTGATAAGCACTGATTTGTTTGAGTTGAACAAATGGTTTGAGCTATGGTGCTCTACAGCTTTGCTCAAGTATTCGATCAAAACAAAGCTTGCTAAAAAAGTATTTCATCAAGCATAAAAGCATAAAATTACTGGTTGTTTCACCACCAGTAAGCCATGGCACTTCAAGAGCCTCTGAACAAAAGGTTACTGCTCATTATTGCTAAGCATTTCAATTTTCAGCCAAAAATGCATGTGTATGAGAAGCTGTAAGATGAGAGAAAGCAATCCCATTTGCGTGAATTTGAATTTCACCAGACAAACAATATAGAAGCGTACACCAAATGAGTTTTAGATCAGGAACAAGAATACATGTAAGAAACTATGAAAGCACTTCCTCAGCGACAATAAAATATAGCATTATTAATAGGTAGTCAAAAATTTAAAGGTATCAATTATGATCTATGAATTCCAACTTTTGATCCAAGATATGGGTACAGGTTTGCTACACTTATAATTATCAGCAATGGCAAGCATGACTAGAGAACCACAAATCACAACCAATGATCATACCCATTGTCAACTTGCAGTCTTGGAGCTGTTGTGGCAGTCATGAAATAGCACCCATCTGGGGACCACTCACTTGTTACAGACCATTCAGCCTTAGTTGTTCCAATATTTTTTTTGTCCACATAGTCCCAGAAAGCCTGAAATTTTATTCAAGCATTAGACGAGGAACAAGAGAGAACTTGATCACCTAATTACTTGCTCAAGCACAAAAAAGGTCAAACTATATAGAACTGAAAAAAATAAGTTTTTTTTCCATCCTCAGCAGCTTAAATATTAACATGATTTAAATTTGGGTGGAAAGGACAAGGCAGAGGTCTTGCACAATTTCAGCCCAACCCGGGGGGTTAGAAACCTAGAGTTGCCATGAGAAACAAGCACATAAGAATTCAATAGCTTCATGATCCAAGTTATTGAAAAACAAGCTCTGGAAAAAAAACCTCCGTTTACAAAAAAACAAAGCCCTATAATAAACAGAGAATGCTCTAAGATACAGAGAAACACACAAGCATTCCTCCTTCCAAGAGTATCATAAAGCAGGAAGAGGGTCAAAACAACAGGACCTGATGGAAGAAAGACAATCGGTGACATTTTTATGTGGTGTTTATCTCAATGTACCAAGAAATGAAGAGAAGAACAGAAAAATAGAAAAACTCCAGAAATCCCAGACCAAGAGCATGAGTTATGACCTTCCCAAGGAACATAAGAAAAGATATTTTAACAACGTAAACGATGCACGCAAAAGAGATATTGACCTAGGGCTTTCACTAATTAATAAATGAGCTGATCAAAAATTAAATTAACCCAAATTTTGTGCATTATGAAAGAAGAGATGGTGAGGAACTGCAAAATGATTTAGCAGGAAAAACAATCTTCAATGAGAAGAAGGTTTAGTTCAAATACTCTCAACCCGAGAGAAAATTGCAGAGAATAATCAACTTGAACTTACCATGTCACCAGGTAAGTTACCAAAACCAGCTAAGCATAGAACTGAAAACCAAAGAATTAAGGAGACATGTATCATACAAATGGAATGAAAAAAAAGGTGCTTGAAGTTAATCAAATTGTAAAATATACAGCAAACTAAAAGAACAATCTTTTCCAAAGGATACATCTCCCTTTTGGGTTCCATCGGACAGTATTGTAAGGGCCTGATCCAAGCTCAAGTAGAGGATGACACTTCTTATCAAACAATGTTGCGCTTGCAGGCATAACTAAAATAGATCAAGGAAGCACAATATTGTGGAAGCAATTGCGAAGGAAATGTGAATGAGCGCAATTTGAGTTGAAAACTAGTAAATTTTTGCATCCTTTGTCTATAAACTGTTAAAGCTGATTTAAATGTTCAGACATGAGAAAAGTTTTTTTAAAAAAATAAATAAATAAATCCGTGCAAACACAGAAATGCATCATTAACTCTACAAAAAGAAATCTACCAGAATAACATGGCACAAGTTCTCTATTTTGGAGAACCCGCCTTTGAGAAAACCCAACAGTGCAAGGTCAGAATTACAATATGATTTGTCCCTCAAGGGGTAGAGTTTTCATATCAAAGCTCCTCTACACTTTATAGATGTCCAATTAATGAGAGTAGATACTTGGTATCAGCCCGCCCAGTCTTGTAGTTACATGCAAACAAGATCTACTGGCATGATCCATGTATTCATGTCCTTGACATGTCCTCCAGATGACTGCTTACCTTAATAAGAGTGACAACATGGATCTAACACAACAAATCTTTCACTCTAAATATGGAACAAGGATACATCCATAAACAACAGCAAACTCTGAACCAGAACATGACCACTGAACATCGTGAATTGGCCCCTCTTTACCTGTTCTTGGATCAAACAATCAGAACTCACAGCGTCTGCAGACAACTAAAAAAACTGAAAAACTAATCTCGAACATACGTAGAGGTACCAGCCCTTCATGGGACCCATTGGTTGTAAGGTAGTTCAGCTTGGACTCTCCATAATAACTTTGATTGGTCTTGTCGACATCTGCTTGTGCCACAGCCAGAAGCCCGGTAGAACCACGATTCCATTTCAGTTGCACTGTATCACATCGGAAAAAGCTCCTTCGAGCAACAGGCTGACTTTGCATTTCTTCCCCACAAGCAAATATCTGAACACTGGCTGGAACGCCCTTCATGATCCAACAATTAATTAAAAAATCATCACAAGGAAGAAAGACAATCAAGGACACCCAGATCAGAAAACCAATTTAATATCTACATTCTAATTGTCAGGAGCATATTGAAATAACCTGTCTAAATATGCAATTCCAAATCCGGAAAGCAATGTGTATATTGACAAATATACCATGAGAATCTTACTATAAGAAAATTCAATGTACTCAATTTGAACCAAAATTTCTCTATTTTGGTGATAATACAGCATGAGTTTATCCGATCAAAATTCCCAGAATTTGGAGGTTTTGATCAATTCTTGGGCAAAGTTCATTTTTTTATAAAAGATCCTTCTTTCAGCATCTCAGTTTTTACCATTATTGGAAGAAAAACTGTATTCTCAATGTAGTGATCGACAATATCAATATACAAAGTTCTTGATAGCTTTTATTCAGAAAAACTAACTCTGCAAGTATCCAGTATGCAGTGCACATGCATGACAACATTGTGTATAGGGTATGGTTGTGCTTGCATGTAAATGCAATGATGTAATCCCCAATCACACATTTACTAAAACATGGATAGAAATTGTTCCTTAAACTTCGCCTAGAAACATGGAATATTCACCTTAGACTCTGGGATAAATGCTGCCACATGGGACCCTGGCACCATTGAAAGCTCAACAGCAGCCACCCCAGGAACCCTTATGCGGTGAACAATTCCTTTAGAGAAATCTTTAGGATCAAAAAATTGTATTTCATTTGTTGCCATCCGACAGGCAATAGCTTCATCAGAACTTAATCGGATTGAGGGCCTGAAGGGCACACATATAAGCAATTTCATTGTTAAGAGCTTATATATCAAATTACATGCAAGCACTAAGGAGGAAGGAAGATGTAGAGAGAGAGAGAGAGAGAGAGGTTATCTGGAACAAGAGATTTTAAAATCCCATTTGAAGCAATAGCAAGACAGTATCATCAAATTATGATTCCAGAAATTATGGAAAAATAAAATGATAATGATCAATTTTGTATTAAAATGAGTAAAATGGATTTTGAATTCACAACTTTCTTCTCAAAAACAGTCAGCTAAAAGTATAAATTACCACGTGGTCTTTGTCATGTTCTTTTGGAATTGCTGATAAACAGATTCACCACTCTCTGTCTTCCACAAAACCAGATTCTTAACCTGCGGTGTCGATGATTTCTGAAAAGTCTGAAGATAAGTCCCACAAGGTGACAACACAGCAGCAAGAACATTGGGAACTTGGAAAGATTTAATCTCCTTAAAGCTACTGCAATCATAGATACTAATAACAAAATCACTTTTCATAACCAGAAGTCGAGACCCATCTTCACTAAACTTTGCACTGCTACAAGGAACTCTCTCAAGCTTAACACTTGGTTCATCATTCCCGAATGGTGGCCCATTCCACACAAAACACCCTTCTGGTCCTCTAGCTGTAACAACAGAATTCAAACAGAAACATAAGAAAACAAGAAGTAACAAGAACAGCTATATTAAAATTCATAAAGGAACAGTCTTTTTGTTCTGATAAGTACCTAAAATCTCCAAGGAAGGTGCAGTGTCCTTAGCTGCCATAGCTTGTATAACCAACTAAAGACCGCTCAGACAAAATCCCACCTGCCTCAACCAAAAATCAATAATGGGTTCTCATTGTTTTATTCCAAAAGACTCAAACTTTTAAGTCTTTCCCACGATTAAGCTAATATAGAAGGAGCTAAGCACTGGAGTTTAAATCAAACAAAGAGTTGAAATTTTGTTTTTTCTACATGAATCACAATAGTGGGTGTGCATAAAATGATTAATAAAAATAGAAATCAACAGGGTCAAAATTAAAGAGCTGTTTTGAGGTACGGGGTGTTACTTTTCTTCTTATTGTTGTTTTCCTTGCAATTTCTAGGGAACCAAATAGAAAGAAGGTACCTTAACTTGGGAAGTGAGAAGCCGGAACTGTGTTTCCGTGGACTGCCGCCTGCGAGGAATGGAATGGGATCGCAGTACCTAGTAATGGCGGAGGAGGAGGTGATTGCCTGAGAGTGTACGCTTGTTATAGGTTAGCCCCTCATTCTCATTAAAAGAAGAAGAAGAAGTAAATTATAATTTAGTTCTTTATATTTTAAGAAGTTAACAATTTAGCTCCTGTAGTTTTTAGTACAAATATTTCAGTCCTTATTTTTACATCCTAACGGATAAATATAGGGCTGCTATAAACAACAATCAGACATTATTGTTTAAAAAACTTATGGATATGTAGAAAATATTTTTCACTATTTAATTGTTTTTTTAAGATTTATGACATTTTTTAACTTAAAAAACTAGAAATTATGTATTATTTTATTTTTGAAAAAATAAAAATGATGGTCGAATTATGTTTTCTAAGATAATATTTTATATTTTAATATAGACAGATATTTTTCATCATTTATTTATTATTATTCTGAGAGAGAAATCTTAACGTAATTATTTATTTATAGATGTGATTTTTCAATGCTGCAGTGTTGCATGGCTTTTCCTAGATGTGATTTTTTTTTTGTAACGAGCATCGGTCTAATTTAGATGTAGCTTGATTAATTTTACAGGTTTTAAAGTTAATGATTATATAAATCATTAAAAATTATTATATCAGTAATTATATAGCTCGAATCTGAAATAACAGAAAGAACAAATATTTAGTTCCAAGTTTGTATCATAAGCCACCTAGAAGATGGTTAGATGTTAGGATCTTGTTAGATGAGAGTTTGAGCTAGACGGTACATGCAGGATTTCATGAGCTTTCAGCAGAGATCATATCCAGAACAAAGAGCATTTGGAAGCAGAATATCTTTAGATTCCAGGGTTCATCAGGAAATTATTTTCTTCCAGCTTTGGTCGGAAGTTAGCCTATGCTCATCGAATTCCTGACAGGCTAAATTGAAGTGGAAAACACGAACAGAACTATCCTTTTTATAGCTTCATGTTTACTGTTTTTTTGTTCAGGAATCTCATTCATGACCTTTCAGCAGAGATCATATCCAGAAGAACAGAGTATTTGGAAGCAGAGTATCTTTAGATTGTTAGCCTGTGTTCATAGAATTCCTGATAAGCTATATTGAAGTGGAAAACACGAACAAAACTATCTTTTTATAGCTTCATTTTTTTTGTTTTTTTGTTTTTTGTTCAGGGATCTCATTCATGACATTTTAGCAGAGATCATATCCAGAACAGAGCATTTGGAAGCAGAGTATCTTTAGATTACAGGGTTCATCAGGAAATTATTTTCTTCCAACTTTGGTCGGAAGTTAGCCTGTGTTCATAGAATTAAAACGGAAAACACGAACAAAACTATCTTTTTTGTAGCTTCATTTTTACTGTTTTTTTGTTCAGGAATCTCATTCATGACCTTTGAGCAGATATCATATCCAGAACAAAGCATTTGGAAGCAGAGTATCTTTAGATCCCAGGGTTCATCAGGAAATTATTTTCTTCCAACTTTGATCGGAAGTTAGCCTGTGTTCATCGAATTCCTGATAGGATAAATTGAAGTGGAAAACAAGAACAAAACTATCTTTTTTATAGCTTCATTTTTACTGTTTTTGGTTCAGAAATCTCATCATCTCGGAGTTTCTGTGCTCCCTTTAATCATGGAACAGCTTGCCATTCTGTCTGCCAGTTCAATCCAGTTTTCTAAAGGCCGTATCATCTGGGAGAGTTTTATTTTGCTGGTCGAATAGTGTACAGATTCAAATTCATGGAGTTTCTTGTGATGATCTACTGTTGATTTTGGACGAGTGGTTGTGGTTTCAGGCTTCATTTATGCACGCAGGCTCTTGCCTGCTAAGAACAACACGCCAGAGAAGGAGACTAGATACAGGTAGGGTTGACAAAAAAAAAAACAATTAACTGAGAAAGAACAAATCTTTAAGAAAAACCGATTAATATATTTTTTAAACTTTCTATCCGGTTCAGTTTCTTAAGCCTAAAACCGGTAGATTAAACCGAATTGGTTTAAATTAAAAAATATACTATAAAAAAACTTTATATTCTTCCGGTTCGGTTCAGATTTTTTGGTTCGATTTTATTTTGAAATGAGAGAAATGAAAAACTTGATTAACGTAAGTAAAAAAAACTAAAAAAACAGTGTATTGATTTTTGTTTTTTAACTTAAAAAAACGAAATCAAACCGATCAATTTAAATTGGTTTATATTCGGTTTTGATTTTTTAAATAATTTTAATTTGGTTATTTTAATAATAATAACATAATCGAACCAAAAATAATCACTCCAAGTACAGAAACCTCATTCTCACGGAAATCAATTTCAACTAATGAATATCCCTTGTTATTATAGCTCACTACCAGGAAGTAAATGTCATTATCTTTACTATGAGACATACAGATGATGGGTTTGGCTGGTTTTTATTAATAAAAATAATTAAATTAAAATTTTTTATAAAAACTGAAATTGAATTGGACCCGGTTTAAATCGATCGGTTTCGGTTTGGTTTATTTTTTTAATTAAAAAACTGAAAAATAATCTCAGATTGTTTAGTTTTTTTTTTTACTTTAACCAAGTTTTTCCTTTCTACCATTTAACGAAAATGGAAACAAGCCAAAAAAATTGAACTGAACTGCAAGAATAAAAAAAATATAGTACATTTTTTTATTTGAACCGGTTCGGTTCGGTTCGGTTTACTAGTTTTTTTTAATGGTTCGATTTTTCTAAGTTAATTTATTTATTATTTTCTTGGTTTTTCGGTTTATTTACCCTACTTGAGAGAATGTAATAAATAAATAAATAAAGCTCTCTTAAATACAAAGCAAGTGGCATAAAGAAATCATTGGCCCTCGAAGGAAACCATTTCCTGCCTTTGGGCTTTGATCCCAGCACAACCTTTCGGGACTCGAGAGCACCACGCCATCTTGAAACCTAAGCTACCAGACCATATCTTTAAAAAAAAAAAATAATAATAAAAATGATGCCCAAATCCATAATAGATAGCTGGTCCAGCCACCTCCATATCTCACTTGCATGTAAGATATTTTATGAGATTTTATAAATTAAAAGTATTTCTTAAAACAAATCAATAAGGTACACTTCTTGAGACTGATTGCTATTTTATATATATATATATATATATATATATATATATATATGCATGTGTGTGTTTGATTCATTTAGAGTGGACTTTGTTCAAATAATTGTTGAGATATTACGTGATGATTTATTTTATGCATACCTAAGTCCATGCAGGCATCATTGTCTTTGGCCCAAGAACGTGTTTCCTTCCCCTGCACTAGGATTCAAGTCTCATCATGCACGTCTGTCACCCCGTGGTACCTTACATGCTCACCGAGTTTGCAAGAATGTTCAGTGAGTCCGGGATTAATTATGGCGCACAGAACTGACTCCGGACACCCCGGTTATAAAAAAAAAATTAAATTATAATTAGGCATGAGGAATCGGATCGGTTGTTAAAACATGGTCTAAAAATAGATTTAATCTCAATCAATGTATAAGATAATCTAAAGACATTATTTTATAATTGATTTTTTTTGGTATTATGGATGGACCTCCCACTATGTTGAAAAGAAATTAAGTGATTGATCATTTCATCTAATCCACATGCCCGAGAGGTTGCTCCACTACAATATGGTTTTTATTTTATTTCATTTTGCATGCAAGTAGGGCCGATTGAGGCCAATTGTTTATACACAAGGTGTGTTGACTATAAAAATAAAGGATATAAAAAAAAGAGTAGACATCCTGTGGCTCCTCATCCACCTGTCCCTCCATCCATGTTTGCTACAATTATTTCAATCACACCCCCACTTCGATAATGCCTTCACCTCCACGTTTGTCTTGCCATCATGACACCCCTCTCCTGACCTTGATTTTGTATCTGTTTGTAAGTGTGGTTATATTTGTTTTTTTAAAATAATTATTTAAAAATATATCAAAATTATATATTTTATTTTAAAATATATATTTATAACATCAACATATAAAAATAATCTTAAATCATAAAATTTTTGTGACTATTTATCCCTCCATCCATGCTTGCTAGTTGCTACCCCCACACATCGATAATGTCCTCTCCTCTCCTCTCCTCTCCTTTACCTATTTTGTGACTATTTTGGGTGTGATTACAGTTGTTTTTTACAAAAAAAAATATATTTAAAAATATATCAAAATAATATTTTTATTTTTTAAAAATTATTTTTAATATGACCATATAAAAATGATCTCAAAACACTAAATAATTTAATTGATAATATATATTTTTTCAAATTTCTTCAAAAACACTATTAAAAAACAAAAACAAAAAAAAATCTTTATATCAATGCCAAAAAACAAAATGGAACCCTAGAACCATGTGGGGGTATCTTATCCACTTCTACTACGTGTCTTCACCTTTAAGCTATTCAGCGTTGACTGAGCCAAGCAAACCTAATTTGTTTTTGAACTATTATTAGAAACACCCCCACCCAACTTGCCATGGCCATGTTATTGCCGTCCTTGTCCTTCCATGCAACACCATTTTTTCTATTTTTTTTAAGATATTATTTAAGAGTTTCTCATCAGAGAGTTTGGCATAGCTTTGCTTGATTGTAAAACGCATTGTATAATTTAATGGCCATGTAAAACCAGGCTATTTCCAATGACCAAATACATGGTTCGAGCATGGGATTCGATGGGTTATCCCGAAAATAGGATTATATCATGTCATATTTTTTTGGATTAACGGGTGTCCGGCAACTACGCGCTCGACTAATCCAGCCTGGTTAGCATATAAGCCTCGGTGACCATATTAGCGGCGGACTAACTCGAGACTGAGGAGCAAACCTTGATCTCAAGTCTTGCCTGAGCCACCATTGGTGGTTAAATATCATGTCATATTTGATATCGGTTAATCATAGATCGTCGACTTGATTCTCCCTCGATTTAATGTGAAAATCAGTACTAGATCATGTGTCAACGAGTCAATAGACCAATTTGCTGATACGAGACGAGTTTTACAAATTAGATAGATCGTGTTGGTGTTTGACATGTCCCAAGTGGTGTGGTGTGATGTTATAGCAAAAGACTTGAGATCTGCACGTCAAGTTTTGAATTCAAGTCAGGACGTGTATTTCTTATAAGAACCTGAGACAGTCGGGTTTTACCTCCTCATCTAAACCTACAAAATATATTTTCTAAAACTAATTTTTTTCTCAATTCCAAAAAATAAAAATTAACATGACAGATTAATCATAAGTGGGCAGATAGCTAATTGGCTAGTAATTAAAATAAAATTAGATGGGTCATTGAGCACTTTAATCACTGTAACTCCCCGGGAAAAGTATGGGAAATTAATACGCAAACTAACAACAATCATTTCTCCTAATAATAATAGCAGTGCTTACCACGAAAACTTGAAGTAACATTTCAATTGCCTAACCTAATTTGGGCTGAAGTTTTAACCACCCTAATTGCTTTTAAGGGCCTGTTTAGGAGAGATTGTGGTAGTTTTTCAAAATATTTTTTTATACTGAAATATATTAAAATGATATTTATTTAAAAAAAAATCATTTTTGACATAAACACATCAAAATAATCTAAAACATATTCAATTTAAATAATTTTTTTTAAAATTTCAGCAAAACGGTGGTTTGGATGCGAGTGTCAAACAGGCTCTAAAATCTAGTTTGACACATTTTAATTTAATTTAATTTTTTGAAAAGAATTGATTTTTTTTATTTTAAATTTAGTATTTTTATGTTTTTTTAAAAAAAATTATTAAAATATTATCTTAATATATTTTAAATAAAAAAATACTTTAAAAAAACATCTAAAATCACCAAACAATCAATTAATTTTAAAGCATGGTGTCAACCCTTTTTCCTTGAAAAAAAAAAACAGTGGCCTAGATAGCAGAGACTCGGTTGTCTTGACAGAGACATGCACCAGAAAAAATGAGCACGAATTGGAGCGGAGGATAGCTTTGTACTGTCAAGCACTCTCCACGCAAAACCATGTAAAGTATAAATCATCCATATTTATAATACACATTTGCCGTATGAAATCTTCAAGAAAATAGGTAAACATCTCTTGCTCGACCATCTTTTTTTAGGGTTTCTGTAATCCCCCTGTTGATCATCCTGTTTGAGGGTTTCTGTAATCCTTTTATTTTTTAGGGTTTCTGTAATCCCTGTTGATTATCTTTTTTTAGGGTTTATGTGATCCCTATTGATTATCCAACTCGACCCTGCATTAAAATATGCAATTGGTTTTGATTGATATTTTAAAAGAAAATAAACAATTGATATTATTCTCTAAAGCTTAAGCTTGTAAGTGAAATCCAATAATATGATTTATATTATTCTCTAAAATTTTTAGGTGAGATGATTTTTTAACATGATATCAGGGCCTTGTTAATCCAGCGGTCACGAGTTCGAATCTCATCAACCTCATTCTATTTGATAAAAAAATCAAGCACAAGGTAATTTAACATGTGCAAGTTTCAAGTCCAAAGGGCTTTCGCTTGAGAATGTGTGTTATAGTATAATATAATCATATTCTGGGATCTCACCTACAAGTTTAAGCCTTTAGATGAAATGGTTCCTTAATAGTTAGAATGTAGAACTATCTAGTCTGAGTTTAATAATAACAACTAATATTGCTCTCATTAATTTTTTAAGAAAAAATAAAAAGAAAAGGTATTATTCGTTGAACACGTGATTTATGAGGCTCAAGGTGTGACGATGGTGGAAAGGAAAAGTGGTGTTCTCATGGTGTAGTTCAAGATATGTATTGAGTTGAATCGTCTATGCAAAAAAAAGAAGTCATGGTGGATTAAAATAAAGTTTTTTTTATATTAAATGCATTATATAGATAAAAAAAAATGAATTTACAAATAAATTATCCCATCAATGTTGTTTTCTATACAAGTATTCGAGAATACGGTTTTTTTACTGTATTTTAACGGTTCATTCCCTATAAAAAAACATTAAATATTAGTGATCTTTAATGTTTTTTATTATTTTAATAAGCTAATATTAAAATTAAAAAATATATTTTCAAACAAGAAATACTTTAGAAAACACCATACACTACAATAAAAAAAAATAGACAAACTAAATTAATAGCTAAGGGGTGTTTAGGATTGCATAAACAATTACTTTTTATTAAACTGTTTTTTATTTGAAAATATATAAAAATAAAAAAAAATTATTGATACTTGCATATCAAAATAATCTAAAAACACTAAAAGAATTAATCTGAAACAAAAAATTTAATAAAAAACTTTATTTTTTTCTTCAAAAATACTTTTAAAACACAAATACAAACGTTCTCGTAAAAGATTTATCAAGATGCATTGTTGAACCCACAAATGATAATGCAAAGAAAGGCTCATAAACCATTTTTGGAAACAATTCAATATTAATATTGGATTGCTAAACAAGATTTGTCCTTTTTTTCCCTTCAAACTCTCGTTGCTTTGAAAAATCAGGCAAAGACAATGGTGGAGGCCGAACATCAACATGTGATTTTGCTGCATTGCCTTTTCTTTTCCCTAATTCCCTCGAAGCATTGCTTACTTGTAGGTTTTGGAATCCTCTTTGTTATTTTCTGAAAAAAAAATTGATGCATGCGTCGTCGTTTCATCTTGAAGTCTTGTCATGTACCAAGACTTCTCTTTTTTTTTTGTTTGCTAGGGCAAGAAAAGAAAATTGTGTGGTGGGATTGTTTACAAGTTCAAACCATGTTTGGTATTATAGTTTATTTGTGTTTTTAACTTTTATTTTATGTTTTTAGATTATTTTTATGTTATGTTATCAGGAATAATATGTTGTTATTAGGAATGAATAAAAAAAACATTGAAAGATAGTATTCATTGTATTTTAGAATCAGGTGTATGTTTTGGAGTGTGATTGAAGTTATTTTTTAAAGTGTTTTTCATTCAGAAATGCATCAAGATGATATTTATTTATTTATTTATTTTAAATTATTTTTGACAGTAGTACATCAAAATAATCTAAAAATACTAAATTTTTTTAATTTAAAATAAAAAAAATCAAATTTATTTTGTTTTTGAAACACGATGAAAAACCCTTTGGTGTAAAGGCATTGTAGCATTAGGTGATATATCTGAAATTTAATAATAATAATATAGAAATGATTGGGTGAGATCAACGTGCCTATAAGTTTGTGAAGTGTTTTATTGTGAATTTTCAATGAATATGGCAATATTATGTTATTATCTTGGACTATAAAATATATTTAAGACATGCTTATCTGTATTTTATATTTTAAAAATGCATTTAGATTTATTTGTTTTAGTTTACACGTCTTCAACTAAATATATTTTTATTTTATATTTTAAGATACCAACCAGATGCATCTACAAGCATAATAATTGTGTTAATCATAGTAAATAACATATAACAAATTGTATTATAAGTAATCATTCAAAGAAGTTTGTAGTATAAGCAATCATTCAAACGAAGATAGAAACAAATAGGTGAAATTATAGTTGTGTTTTATTTTCAATGTTTGGTGTAATTATTTTTTAAAGTGTTTTTTTATTTAAAAGTACATCTATACGTGAAAGTGGTCTTAAAAAACTAAAAAATTTATTGTTGTTTTAAAAATATTTTTAAAACACAGTATCCAACAAGGTCAAAATATCATTTAATGGTTCAAAGGGTATAGTATTTTTTTTAAATGTCTTAAAATATTTTTATTTTATTTTTAATACTGCACATCAAGATTATTATAAAATATTAATTTAACTTTTCTAATATACATACATATATATTTAAATTTTAATTATTTTTTCAATGTTCATTCCTTTTATACTAAGACAATAACCAAATTAATATGTTACCATCAATCAAGTTCTTTATATATCTTCCTTATCATATATTCTTGAAAAAATACACTATTTATCCTATAATTTAATTATTATTTTACTTTAGTTTTACAGTACTCAGAAGTAACTAATGACAACATTGTATATATAAATAGAAAATAATTATAAATAAAGATATTTTTATTATTTTTAATCAGTTATTATTTTAATTTTTCATACAATGTCTTTCTATTATATAATTGTTTTAAAAAAACGAATAAAATACACATTCATAAATAAATAAAAATGATGTCATGTCAGGCCAGCAGCAGTCCACACCCTCCGCGAACAAATTTTGTCAGGCAAGAATGTAATTAAGCAACAAGACCAGGTCCACTTAAGTCCAGAAACAAAAGACGAGGTCTATTTCGTAAATTCGCACAGAACCTCAACCTTTTCAAAGCCCCACACTCTCCACTCTCTCCTTTTATGTTCCTCCACTTCTTGAGAGAGAAGCACCAGCCAGGAAGAACTGGAGAGAAACCATCAAAGCACCAGCTCGCATTACAGAGAGAGATGGTTGATGATTTCATGGTGTGCGTGGACAGAATCATAGTAGCCTCGACTTGCTTTGAGTCGGTTCATAATGGAGAAAGAGACAGAAATAGAAGTAATGGTGTTGGTATTGGTATTGGAGCAACAAACAAGGACGGTAACGTGGGCGAGAGTGTTGTTTCTGTGAAAGGAAATGAAGAAGGGCCTTCACGTTCCTTGAAGAAAGTAGAGATGGTTGAGTGTAGGATATGTCAAGAGGAAGATGAGGTTCTTGTTATGGAAGCTCCTTGTTCCTGTAATGGCACCCTCAAGGTCATTACTTTTCTCTTCTGGGTTTTTAATTTATTTTCTCACCTTTTTCCTAGCTTGTTCATTGCTGTGGTTTTTCTTGTTGTTTATTGGGTTTCTGGTTGTGGGTATCAAATCTTTTCTGCTAATGTGTTTGTGGATTTTGAATTTTGAATGGATTCTCTCCTTTATTTCTCCTTCTTTTAAAGCCAAAAGTTGTGTTCTTTTTATTTCTGGTGAGGAAATGAGGCCGTTGTTTTGTGCTTTTGGGATGTTGGTTTCTCGGGTTCTGGGATTTTTGTTGATTCTTCTGGCGTGTCTTTTGGTTTTTCATTCAACTCTTCCTCTCTCCGTGGCTCGCCAGTCTCGAAAACTGAGGTCTTTCCGTCTCTTTGTTTTTGTAATGATGTACACAACTCTCAAGGTCTTCCCCTGTATGGGGTTTGGATGATTTTAGTTTTGTAAATTTGAACCTCAAATTTGTGAACATGATGATGCTTTGAGAATCGGTAATGTTTTGTATTTTTGCAGTTGGGTTTTATTTTAATCTGCTTGTACCATTGTGTATGATATTTAGGTGTTGGCAGGTGTGTGCATTTAATGAGCAGGCCTGTTTTGGTTTGTGCCTGTTGAAAAGTTGACCTCTTTAATATATATATATATATGTGTGTGTCAAAAATAATAAAATCCAAAATTTACAATTTTACTAGCAATACAACACCACCATTTCCTTAATTATTATTTATATTTATTTTTAGTGTTTTTTTATTCTTTTCATTTTATTTTCTAAAAAAACATTTTTTATTTTGAATATATATCACTTCTATTTATTTTTATTTTATTTTCTTGTAATTTTTTAAATCTTTTTTTGTTTACCTTTTTTCTAAAAAAAAAAGTTACTATACAAAGACCAAGAATTGTTGTTTTCAATTTAGCATTCATTTTTTCTACTATGTTAAAGATTAGCACGATATCTAACATGTTCTTATTAATGCATATGATTTTGTTATATTTTACTATATATAAGCATCAAATTTTTTATTCAAGGTTATATTTTTTTACTCAATATAAATACACATTTGAAAGCGAGAAAAAAAATATTTGAGGGAAACACAAGTGAAATAACTAGCATTTTCTAGACACTATTTGATTAATGGGGAAGACAAGTGGAAGAAATGTGTGTGATAATAAACTGATAAGATAAACCAAGTCTATGTTTTATAATAAATGTGAATATTAATGGGGAAGACAAGTGGAAGCTTAAATAGATTTTTGAGAAAGGACTTAATTTGTTGGTATGAAAGAATTTATCAAGGGACTTGTGCTTTCCGTACTTTATTTTAAAAAAAGTTCCCTTTTTTGTCAACAGATTTTCTAACAATTTTATTTTGTGGAGCCACCAGTTCCTTCATTGAAATTGTATGCGATAAACCAACCCAGGAAAAAGAAAACACATTTTTTGGATTCACATTTTTCACGCTGATTTAAGAACGAAAGGAAATAATTTATCTCAAAGTTCTTCATCTTACTGTCATTAACAAGGATACAATATAATTTGATAGAGTTGGTGCATTTGGATATAATAGAATTTTGCTATTATACTATTTTATCTTTATCTATAAAATATTCAGTATTGAAGGATGGTTTCGACTTGGAAGGGTATAAGGTATAGATTAGAGATGCATTATTTTGTCATGCTTTCTAGCTGCATTTTGGCTGTCATGTAGGAGAAAAATAGGAAAGGTTTTGGTTATGGGTAGAGGAGTTGGTTTGTATTTAGATAGACCATAATTTGCATCTGGTTTGGAGAACAAAATTCTTTTGTTTCCTTTTCTTTTTCTAAATAGGTTGCATCCTTTTTGTGCTCTGAAATGCATGCATGTAGTTGCCCTTATACCAATCATCATCTTCAACATTCAAGATATTCCATGTCACAAACACGCAATCTAACAATTAATTGCGTGCTGTATCTTTTTTGCAGTCTTTCCTGCCGACCCGTGTATTTTATTTCACCTGATGTTTTATCAGTTTCACTTGCAGTTTGCTCATAGGAAATGCATTCAGAGGTGGTGCAACAAAAAAGGTGACATCACCTGTGAAATCTGCAATCAGGTAAAGGGTTCCCTTTCCACCAGCCTGTGGATTGCATTTTTGTATATGTGATCCATTTCTAGAAGACATGGCAATGCATGATTTTGTATAAATTGTGCTTTCTGGTTGTCAGATTTTCTCACCAAACTACTCCCTTCCACCAGCCAGCAGCAATCCTGATGTTATTGCAATTGATATAAGGTATGTTCTAACTAACTGGATTCTCCATCGTGCATATGTGACAGAGAGACTGGGAAATAGGGGGGAAGATTCATAGGACATTTTTAGGAGAACCTAAATGGTCAAATCGATGATACCATTAAAGAAAATTTGTTGCCTTCTTACAGCGCCCTAACCAGCTGTCCTTTGGTTTTATTAGAATTGACCCTATTAGCTCTGCCTGCTCCTAACAACTCTTAGCAAATATGACTTTGAATTTTTTTAACAGTGAAATAAATTAACGCAAATGATTTTAGCAAGTTATGGCAACTTTGATCCCCCCTGAAGGTAACGAGGTTTCAACATTTGTGTTCTTGTTATGGAAAGTAGAATGAAGGAAAGAACTTATTTATTTCATCGAATCAGCTATTTGAAATTAAAGAAAGATATTAAGATCCAATTGTCTGTATTGAAAAGGGTTTTCACTCGGTACTATGAAGCTATTAATGCTTACACGAACACCACCAGGATCAATTGGCTAGTGATGCTTGTGGCCTATGATAGCATTGCAGTCCCTTGCGTGCCTCATGCATGCATCCGTAATATGCTTTGATTATCTGTATATTGCTGCAGCATCTAACTTTTCTCCTTTTTTATTTTTTATTTTTATTTTGCTTCTTGTATCTTTTCAGCATGTTTTCTGCATCCTAGCAAATTCTCTTTGAAGTTTTATGTTTTTCTACATTGCTCACAGACAAGCATGGGGCCACCACATTGATCTGCATGATTCTCATCTCTTAGCTCTTGAGCATCAATTGCTACAATCAGAGTACGAGGATTATGCTGTTGCCAATACAAGCAGCATTGCTTGTCTTCGATCCGTTGCTCTCATTGTAAGCAAACTGTATTCAAACAATATTCTTACATATATCAATGTTTTTACGTGCTTACAAGCTGATTTCATCACCATTTTGTGCAGTTGCTTATAGTTTTGCTACTCCGCCAAGCTCTAATGGTTACAAGGGATTCAGGGATGGTGCAAGAATCGTCAACTTTCTTCAGTGTAAGTTTATGGTGCCCATTATAGTTCAGATACATGTTTATGCACTACACAAACCAAAGTCAGGTGGATTAATGGTACCAACTCGACCCTAATGATATAAATTTTGATGTTGGACTTTCAGTTTCAGGTTTCGCTTCTTCAATTTGCCGGTTTTCTTTTGCCATGCTACGCGATGGCCCGATCTTGGTACATTGTGCAAAGCCGAAGGAGGAGACATGTATATCTTTTGATCATTGACTCTACTGGGTTTGCTATTATTCAATCTGGCGTGTTAAACATATTCTTTGTCTTGTCTTATTCAGGTTTAAGAGAGACATCAATGATGTGAGCTGTTTTTACTCCGAAAGAGACGCCATTTCGGTTTCTTGTTTTTGGTTCCGACAGGCAAGCTCCTTTGCCCCCCGTAGCAATCTGTCAAGTGGTATTTAAAGTAATAGCTATCAAAATGGTTGAGAATCAGGACTGGAAAAGCATTTTAAGCAATAGGGTTTTCGTTAAGCTACCTAAGAACTCAAAAAGAAAATGTAAATGTGTGACAAGTGAGTTCATTAGGTTTTTATATTTCATGTTAGAGATGCCATCAATCTTATCAAGCTTCTTGTTGGATATTGCAAGATATGATCACCAGGCTTAAACCATCCAGGTGATCCTGTACTGGAACTCGACATTTATTGAAAGCAGAATAGTTGCTTTGAAATGGCATCATAGAAGTTATCGAAGCAGACAGTGCTTCGATGATGGAATACCTTAAAATTTGAAAATGGAAACAGGGAACAGGAGCCATGGGATATTAGAATGGGAGGTTATGGGTCGGCTAGCTAGGTATAACCCAAAGGTTTATAATTGTATGAACTAATGTAATTTTATTTACTTGATCAGTCCAAAATACCATAGCATAGCATGAACAATTAATAAAAATATAGTTTGATTTTAAAAAAATCAATATGATATTTTTAAAATATAATATTAAGATGACAATATATTTAATTTCGGGTTAGTTTGAGTTATTTTTTAAAATATTTCAAATATATGATCCAAGTTAGAAGGTTATAATAACTTTATATAAAACATATTATAAAACTCAAGTTTTAATAAATTTATCGTTGAATGATATTTTTTTCTAAAAAAATCAATCTAAAAAAAAGATGAATTTTTCAAAACAAAATTACAAATTTGAATATTTTAAAAATATCTTTTTGCAAGGTTATTATAAACTCTAATTCCTATAAAATTTTAATCCGATAAATCAAGAAACATTATAAAATTTTAACATAAATTAAAAGATATAATAATTGATATCGTTAAATTAAACAATAATTTTATATATATATATATAAAAACAATAAAAAAAATTATTTTGGCCAGAATGGCCAAGAATAACCATAATAGATCAAACATTTAGGCATGCCCTGACAGAAAACTTTCAGATGATTGATATGGCAGCTTGGAAGGGTTTCCGGCATGGCATTTCTCGTCCAATTTCCTGGAAGAAGAAAAAAAAGTGTAAACAACAACAATCGACACAGTAGAATAAACAGAGCTTCAACTAGAAGCCAACCATTATCAAGGAAAGTTGTCGCACCCAGCAACTGAAAAACACAAGAGTTTGCTCTCAGGAAGATAATATTTATTGCATGCAGGTTTTGAAACCGCGAGAGATTCTTCGGACTAATACCTACTACAGCCCGGAAACCATATTCTATATCTATCCGTGAGGAAAGAACAAAAGAGAAACTGATAATTGTATTACAATAAGGTGGCAATGATATTTTAAATGCTCTAGAGAAGTAGCATAGGCCTAACAAAATCATAATCATGATCTGTGGATGCATGTGACAGCAGACTTGCATAATGTTTTTTTGTTCTAATCTGTAAATTTGTGCCTTCAAATCCTACAGCAATTTGGAGTCATTGCCTTTCAATCACTAGAATCTTAAAACCCATAAGGACACGGCAAAGTAATTCATGCAGTTCCTGGTTTGCAAACAACAGAATGTAGAATTTCATCAGCGATAGCTAAATTACTCACCAATTTTAAGAACACACCAGCATCCAGACTTCAGAATAGCAACCCCATTGCAATACTTTGAAGGAATAACTCTCTATATCCCAAGCAAGTCCCTTCCAAGATTCAAAACCTGGTTTTTCCCCATAACGCCAAACCAATTCCATTGCTGCAATCCTGTTCAGCAGCATGTTCACTCTCATCACCTCTAATACTGGCACAAAACCATTGAAACGAAGCAGGGCACGGTTTTGCATTTTTTTTAAGAAAGCATTGAACTTTAGTTTTCTTTTCCACATTTGTCTCAGCAACCAAATATAAATCAAACAAACTAAGGCTAAATTACTCAATTTCCTTAGAAGGATAATGCAATCTAATCAACTCAATTTAACAAAAGAATAAAAAGTCAAAGTTAGATTGCAGAAAATTCAAAAGCAAAGCAATAACAATCATAAAAACACAGGACCACGACCACGAGAACTTCAATTTTTTGAAAAAGAAAAGGGAAAACTCACCACTCAACTAACTGGAAACGTGTATAGCTCAGATGGGCAAAGAAAATGTATTGCGAGGTTCAGTGAGTTGATCCAGAAAGGTAACTCAGCAGCTGGTGCTGATCCCACCAAACCTGGCTAGTTTTAGGATTATACAGATTCTGTTCTTAACAGCATATACAAACATCAGGCCATATCAGCTTCAGTATGATCTTCAGTATTGTGGTTTGTGCTTTAAAAAATATAATCACTTCTAAAAATGCAAAATTTTCAAGCAATCTATGAAGCTCGACGACAACTGAAATATGTAAATTTCACAATGCCACCAATAACTAAAATACGCAATTATCTGAGGACAAAAAACCAAATCTTTTTTCACTCAATTTTCATCCTCGTGTTTTCTCCTCCTCTTCTTTTTCCTCTGGTCTTCATCTTTCAATCCATCCTTCCCTTCCTTCTCCACCTCCTTTACCTCTACCTCTACTTCTCCACTCTTCCTCTTCCTCTCCTTCTTCTTCTTCAATTCCTTTTCTACTTTATTTTCAACTTTGCCCACCACTTTACCCTCGTTCACTTCAACCTCTATCTTCTCCTTCTTTACTTCATTGCTTCTCTCAGTTTCCTCTTCCAAATCACCCTTCCTCTTCTTCTTCGTCTTTCTCCTCCTCCCTGTCTCCTCCGCCGCATTACCCTCTTCCTTGACCTCCATTTTCAATCTCTGTTCATTATCATTCACCAGAGCGGATTGACTCGCCTCCACTCTCTGATCCGGAGCTGAATCCCTTTTGTGTTTCCTGCGATCGGATTTTGAGTGAAGGCGTGCCAACTCATCGAAAGCGGCGGTGGCGCGACGAAGATAAGCGTTTAATGCCTGGGATGCGCCGGTATCGGTGGAGACGAACTTGGACAGTATAGAGGCCGCTTTAGCGATTGTCACCGGAGTCGACTTTGTGATTTTGCCGGTCACCGTCTTCATGTTTTAGGGCTTAAAGGATTTGCTAAAAACCTGTCTTTTAGACTTTTTGGATAATGCTTTAAATCACAAGGATCGGTCCGGTTCAGCTGTTTTGCTTGGGCTCGGTTGGGTTATTTATTGGGTCTCCACCCATTCGTGGCCCGTACTGTTTGGGCCGGGCCTAAGAAAATTGTAATCATACGTTTTGCTAAAACATTGTACGCCGGCGTTGTGTTTAGTTGTTCACCGCCTTCGAAATTTTATTTTTCACCTCTATTTTTTAATATTTAATTAAACAATGTGCTTGTTTGTTAATAAAAGGGGGGGATTTAATAGTAATAAATACAAAAAAACTCATAAAAAAATCAAAACCATAATTCAAATAATAATCTTACTATTGCTGTATTCATGATAATTGTAAAATATTAATCAAATTAAAAATTATCAAAACTTTTTTTATTTTTAACAAAAAGAATATTTATATTATACTATATTTATAATAATTATTATGTTTATGGCACTAACTGTAACATAAATATATTTTTATTTTTTTACATTGATAAAAAAATGTGTAGGAAAAATTATATTGTCCATATATTTTCTTTATTTGAAAGATATTAAAAATATTATAAATAAACAAAATATGAGAAACTTTTAAAAAATATTTTTTAAACTCGGTACAAATTTATAAATGTAGTTTTCAGATGTTTAAAATGAGGAATATTATTTTTTCCCTTGTTTTCTTTTTAAATTGAGTTATTATTCTGTTTCTGAAACATTTCTAACTTATATTAAATTAGGAAAGGAAAATCTTTTTATTTATTTTTTTCATGTTATTTTTTTAACTTTAAAATTATTTTTTTATATTTATAATTTTTTCTGCTTAAGATATTTTTGATGATACGAGATATAAACTTCAGCATCTCATTATTAATATGTTTCTCTCTCTTGCACTCCAATTATTGTGCCAGCGTGTTTGCTATCCTTACTACTCTACTTAAACTCTTTATTTAGTCCCTTAATTTTTATATAATCTCAATGCTGGTTTTATTACGATAATTTCATCAATTAAATTTATTGAAATTTTTTTAAAAAAAACATTAATTTTTTCTTAGCAATCATACTCGATAGCAAATTTTAAATTTAGTTATAAAAAAAATGTGCAAGGATAATATATTATGATAATAGAAGGACCAAATTAAAAAATAAGCTCCAAGTTAAAACAATGAAAAATAGGTCAAATGGTGATAATAATACCACGACGACGATGAAAAATAAGGGACAAGAAAGCATGCTATTTGAGAGTGTGGTTGCGGTAGTTTTTTAAAGTGTTTATTGTACCGAAATACATCAAAATGATGTTTTTTTATTTTTTAAAAATCATTTTTGAAATCAGCACATCAAAATGATCTAAAACATACAAAAATATATTCATTTAAAATGAAAAAAAAATCAAATTTCGGCCAAAAACCGGTGGGATCGCAATGTCAAACGGGTACTAAGATTGATTGAGCTTTTTTGAAATATGATTATCATAATTTTAATTTTAATTGAGAAATATTTGTATCTAAAAACTAAAAAGAATACAAACATTTTCAAGGACCTAACAGATAATCTATCGACAAAACAAAAGCATTATCGTAATCTTGCCGCTAATCTTGTCAGGAAAAAAGAAAGAAAGAAAGGTGACAATTTTGTCAAAGCATTTTAAATAATAATTCCTAACCATTCAATGTATATATACGTTTGTGATTGTTATTATTTGGATGAAGGCTTGTTGTCGTTATCACTGACATTTGTGTTAGGATTGTGGTTTAGTTGTTTTTTAACGTGTTTTTTTATCTAGAAATATATTAAAATAATATTTTATTATTTTTAAAAAATATTTTTAACATTAACATATAAAAATGATCTAATTATACTAAAAATTAATTTAAAATAAAAAATTATTAATTTTAAATATTTTTCAAAGATACTTTTAAAATACATTGTTAAACATAAAAAAGAAATGATTAAAGTTGGAACTCTAAAGGTAGATGTTGACCCTATCGACCTTTGAACATTTGAAATCAATAAGCCAAACACTGTTTTCTTTAAGAAAAACAACGAAAGAAATATAGGTTGGTTTAATTTGGTCTTAAGAATTTTTTAATCCCTTGATAGATAATGAGCTTTGATGTTGGGTACTCTGATTTTAAGTAGGTTCTAAAAGTCCATCTATTTTGAAAAAAGTATTAAATTAATGTTTTTTTTATGTTAAAAATTAAAAAAATCTAAAATCAATATTTTAATTACAGTGTCTAATTTCAGTGTGGATTGTAACAGTGTGGAGACGATTTTAGCCTTCGTCCGCGCGGCAAAATATGCGGGTTGAATGGGGATATTTTTGTTTTTTTGTTTTTTCATTTTTTTTTAATAATCAGTGGTGGTGAACAATGTATTCACATTTTCGCCACTGTTCCAGCTGAAAGAAGTTGATTTATGAAAAGCTGATATACTTATAATCGGTGAAAGAAGTTGATTTATGAAAAGTTGATAGAACATGCTCACCAAACAATAGAATTGAACTTATAAATATTAATAAAAGAAACAATACAATGAAATAAAACCTAGTTCAACGATGTAAGAGACTATGCTTACAAAGTTTTAATCAAATACGAATCCATGAAAAACAAAATAACATTAACAATCAAAGATGATTACACATAAATATCATTGCAAGTTTCAAAAATATTTTTAAAATTAATGATTTATTTATTATTTTAAATTAAATTCTATATCATATTTAGATCATTTTAAAGTATTAATATCAGAAATATTTTTTTAAAAAATTATTTTAATATATTTCTTAACAAAAAATAATTTCAACAAAACTCAGATTTTCTGTCGTTTTCACTCGACATAGGAATCCATGATTTCCGCCATGATTTCCGCTGGCTTCATCGTGATTAAGAAAATCCATGGCCATGGCTTCCTGGTCAATGATGACCGGCGAACTATCAATCTAATGCTCAATCCCATAAATTAAATTAATTTAATAAAAGTCAAGGAAAATTAAAGAAATTGGTAATCAAAGAAGATAGTTTTCTCGTCCCATTCGATCATTAATAATGGGGGCATAGGTTAGTCGTTTGTGCCGATTATTAAATATTTATCGAATTCTCTTTTTCCTCGTTTTGAAAAGAACTAATTTAAAATTATATTTGTTTTTCATCATAAAATCGCATTTAGGAATGTTTAAATTTCTTATTTTAAATTGTTTTTAGTCTTATAATTAAAAATATTTTCAAATAAAAAATACCTCAAAACACAATCAAAACTAAAATAAAAAACATTGTCTTAAATCTACGAGTGCTACTTAAAATAATAAATTATCCGTTTGGCATTGCAATCCCATAGATTTTTGACCGAAATTTGAAATTATCTTATTTTTTTCATTTTAAATGAATATATTTTTATGTATTTTAGATGATTTTGATGAGCTAATTTCAAAAATAATTTTTAAAAAATAAAAAAAATATTATTTTAATATATTTCAACACGCTACCATTAAGATTTCAAAGAAACCTGTTTCCTAGGTCTAACCCTTGTATGCTTCGAGCCTGGCACGAGCCACAACACCAGTTCGTACCTTAAACACGCCATACCTAGACCTAGCCTGACCATTATGTGCTCCTACCCTATGCTGGCTCGGACCCCGGGTGCCATGGACACGGTTTTGGTCTGGCATGGACATCATATTGTCCCACATCCTATGCACCACGTCCTGGTTTACGTTCGAACTCTACCATCGATCCCGACCCCAAGCCCCGAGCGTATTTATCCCAGCCTGAATCGCGAACAGCTAAGACCCTGGTATGTGGTCATGACTCGAATCGTAGAGACCTCGAACCAAGTGCTGACCTGGAACCCTGCATGATCCATGTCCACAAGTCCGACCCTAGTCCCAAAACATATGCTATATTAGAAAATAATTATTAGAGCCTTGTTTAAACTCGAATGGATATATATTTTTGACCCGGCCCGATCAGAATCTGGGTACCATTTTAATGCAATAGTTTATAATTATTTATTATATAATCAGCTGGATATACTTTTATTTTTAAAAGAAATAAAGTTATTATTTATTTTATATAGAATTTAAATAGGATAGACGACCCATTTTAAATTTTATCTACACTTGATTCAATTAATATATATATTTATTCAGGATCATGTGAAATTGTGATTGTAGTTTATCTATTAATTTTCTCTCGTGGAAGTATTCTTGTTTTTTTTTTAAAAAAAAAAAAAACAATGATGATTTAAATGGAAAAAAAAAATCTTCTGTAAATGTGTGAGGGTACTCAGGAGCTTCCAAGTATAATCAGACAAGCAAGAAAACCGCGTGGGTCCCACGTATGACAGAATCCTACCCTTCTCTCACTCCCCCTCGTGGACTTTTGCGCGCACGCTAGCAGTATCCTTTAAAGGGGCCCACCTTAAAACCTGCTCTTAACTGGATCTCCGTCCATTCTATCAAACACAGCACGGCAAAGTGGTATTCTTCCACGTGTAGAAAAGAACACGTGGTTGGTCATTGAAGAGAGTGGTATTACGCGCTCTGGCAGGAGTGTGAGAAAAGATAAAGCGTGTCGTATTAAAGAGACAAGTGGGATCCACTGTCAGGAACCTCCCACCTGAAAATGTAGAAACTGCACTGACAGCGATTTCCCGCGCCAAACACACCCGTCCGTCACCGAAACATCCTTTTCCTTTTCTTTTATCCAAATAATAAAATGGTCCCTAAACTTGATGCTTTTTCAGATATAAAGACCGGTAAGGAATAATATATTAAAAAGTTTTATTCGAATAAATTATACCTCCGGAAAATATATATTTTTTATGGATTTAGATAAGTGAATAAAATTCTGGTTATTTCTGCTCTTGCAATAAATGCACGTACTAATTTAAACTCGAGACTTGTTATAAAGATCTCAAGTTTTTGTCGTTATATTAAGACCATATAATTATTATAGTCGCATGATAAGTTGTTTATGGAGGATATGAAAATATAAGAAAAAAAATATTTATAATTGAATTTCATATATAATTTCTCTTGCGTAAAACATTTTTCAGATTTTTATATATTATATAGTTTATACAAAATATCAACAAATAATATTTAATAAAAAATAAACAACTCACGATTTTTTATTTACATTTTCATTTAACTATTCAAATTATCACCACCTCATAATTTCACAATCATTTTCAACACAACCATCATCATGCATCATCTTATCTCCCATTAACCATCATCGCCATCATGCATTTCTATCATATAAACACCATTGCCATTACCATGTGGTTTGAGGCCTTGAGCCATTCATTTTATTTTTTTTGCAAAAAATTGATTTTTTTATAATTTTTAGTGTGAAAAATCTGTTTTTGTTTTTTTATTTTAAATTAATTTTTTAATATTTCTAGATCATTTTCATGCATTGATATCGAAAATAATTTTTGAAAATTAAAAAAAAAATATTATTTTAATATATTTTTGAACAAAAAATATTTTATAAAACAAATACAATCATACTCTTAAACAAGCACTAAATATTGAAAGTAAAATGATTTTACATGTAAAGTATTTTAGGAAATCATGCATGATTAAATTCTTTTTCGATCTTGTTTATGCACTAAATGTTTTATGTCTTTAGTTTATGTCATGGCAAAATAAATATGAGTTTTGATTATATATATAGTAATTTTATGATTTTTAATATAATTCTCTGGGATTAATTATGTGGATCTTGTTAATGAGATCGATAATAATATTACATAATAATCTTGTAAAATTCACTTGCAAAAAATAATCAATTAATCAGAGCTTGTTTGAAAGTATGATTGACATTATTTTATATTCATAAATATATTAAAACAATATATATTTGATACTAGCACATCAAAATATCTAAAAACACATCAATTAAATTAATTGAAAATAATAATAATAATAATAAAAAAAAAACATTTAAAATGCAATATCAAACAGTAACTTGATCTACGAGATTCATTGATGAAATTGACTTGCAATTTTGAAGTGTTACCTACTTATTTAATTTTTGAATTAGCATTGATGGTTTTTATTTAAATATTTAACTTTTATTTCTTTCTAACACATATCAACAAAAAAAAAAAAAGAATAAATGCAGTCGGACGATGCTTAACACGCATATTTGTTTGAAATAAACCATGAACCAAGCACGACTCATGGGTATAGTCGATGCCTAATCATGGGATTTGGGATTCTTTGCTGTCTAATAATAAAGTCAAAATAAAAATTATGAGTAAACAAAATTCAATTGAAAAATGTCCACTAGCAGAATATGGAGTGCCACTAGCAAGTTCTACCTTTGCTGGGTAAGAAATAGTGGTAATAGAAAAATAAATGCTAACACATTTATTGAACCCGAGCTATTTGTGTCAATAAATATAAAAAAAAAACATGTTAATGGGACGAATAATTTTTTTTCTGGCAAAAAAACAATTTACGTGTAGGTTTTATTAATGTATTTTCTAGCAGCGAGTGAAAAAATAATTATGAATCAACAAGTCAATGTTTACAACATGTAATAAAATTTAGTGAAGATTATATGATTAATAAAGAAAAAAATCTCAAACTTATTTTTAATTATTTATAGAAATGAGACCATATTGCAATTGTTACATTGACACGCCATTTACTTGGTTTCTGTATCACGATTATCAATACCATTCCGGTTTTTTTATTGGTACGGAACGTTACGGTTTAAGAGCATTTTGACATACTGTTTTGGAGTTGTATTGTTCATATATATATAAAATTAAAATATTAATTTCACAAGCATTATTAAAATTTAAGATAAATTAATTTTAAATTATATAATATAAACACAAAGTCAAACAAATATCATCTCAAAATTAGAAACATCATCACAAGTTAATCAAAATAAGGAGGATTTTGAGGCCGGAACAGCACACCCGAAACGGTACCGAGACATTTCAACTAGAATTAGAACTGAGACGAAAACGAAGCCGTTTTGTCTCGTTTTTTTTAATGGAACGGAACGGTATTGATAACCCTGCTATGTATAATATTTGTTTTTTAAGAAATAAAAAACAAATTACAAGAGAATGAAGATAAGAACAAAAATAATAGAATAAATAGTTAAACATTCCAAGCATAAATATTTTTTTTAAAAAAATAAATAAATATTAAAAAAATTGAAAATAAAAAGCAAGTCAAGTGTAAAATTATGACAAATTTATAAAAAAAATTGAATATATGCATATGCGTAAATGTTATATCACGTACCGATCCAGTATATATAGTGTTAATGATATTAAATCTTATAATCGTTAATAAAATTTTAATACCACGTGTCAATTATTAAAAAAAATAAAATTTTAAATATTGCTAGAATATTCTCAAGTAAATTTGGACGCATTAAAATCAGGTCAATTTTTATAATTAAATTTCTAGCAGCTTTTAAACGTCAATTCTAGTATTAAACTCAGGTTGCTTTTCATATATTGATCACCGAATGTACGATAATTTAACTTGGCATTTAAATAAAATAAAATAAAGTATTTATTTTTATCATTTATGTTAATGTATTAAACTTATAAAAATATTAATTCAAATTTTAACACAAATTTAATTATTTTTTATAAGTGTTTGGCATTGCGGTAAAGATTTATTTATTTTAAATTTAAAAGTTAATTTTGAAAAATACAAAAAATATTATATATATATAAAATATAAATAGTCTCTTGCATGGTTGGATATTAGCTGTCACTGATACTACATAACAAAAAAGCAAACTAGTTACAAAGGAAGGACTCCAACTGTACTGTTTTTCTTCTAACATTTATTAGTTCGTCCAAAAACCTTATAAAAACACTTTCAAAACCTCTGCCAGCCCTCCTCTCTCCCTAACTCTCTCTCTTCCTTCCATAGTTTTCAGCATCTCATCAAGCAAGCCATCCACTTTCTTCAAAGTTTTCGTCCCTTAACTAATCATTTTGTATTTCTTGAGAATCCCTTTCTTTGGTGTTTGACTGTTTATTTTTGTGCTACTTTGTAAGAAAATGGAAAGAGTCTGCTTGCTTGTTTACTGAAAGTAAAGTTTTTTAGCTTTAATACAGACAAGTTCTATTAAAAAGTCTTAGCTTTTAGAGAGTGAGATAAAGATGGCTTTTTGGGCTAGTTGTTCTGGTGACAAAAACTCCAATTAAAGTCATTTTTGCTGGCCTTCTTAGCTTTTGTTGAATTAAGAGTGATTTTGGAAGTGGGTTTTCAAGGGTTTCCTCTATAAGGTTCAAAGATTTCATTTTGAGCTCGTCTGGCAATGCTGTCTCTGGTTTCTTGGTGAGTTCCCTATCTTCTCCATGCTTCTCTCTTTATTCTGCTAAAATTTTCAGCTCGCTTTTTTTAGCAAAGTTTTTAAGTATTCCTTCTTTTGTTTTTGAGCTAAGCTGCCTTAAACAGTCTCTTATCTAAAAAGTACTATTTTTTTTTATTAGTTCATATAGATTTGTTTCTATTGTTTGTGAATGCACCTATGGATTTTAGTAGTAGTAATTAGTTATGCTGGTATTAAATATAAGTGGGTGGAAGATTGGTAGATTATGTTTTCATTCATGCATGGTATGGATATTATGCCATGTGGTGGGTCCAGAATAAATCTTCTACTGTTAAAGTTGAGTTTGTTCCCGTTCACATCTACAATATCATTATAATACTAAGCTCAATTATTTCTGTATTCCCTGCTGATTGATTTTTTTGTGCAATTTTTAATCATTTAACTGGTTTATCTGATCTGGGGTGACTGATCAAATGAAGGATTCTTGCTCTCTGTTTTTTTTTTTTTTTTTAAAGTTGATTGACGGTAGGGATTTCTTATTGATATGTGTGTCTTTTTATTCTTTTGTTATTTTTTTAACAATTAAGCATTTGATTACGTGTTCATTGATCCATGAAACTGTCTTCTGTTTGTTATTTAATTGTGGAGATAGTATTTGTTTTACTTTGCAGGTGTTTCTATAGATAAGCTGATGAATGTATAAATTATGTCATAAGCATCTAATTGAGGGCCAATCTCTGACTGAAACGGCGCATGTTTTTTGTCTATGACACCAAAACATTAATAATGCATTGAATCTTCCGATGACACCATTTACCTTGTGTAAAATATTTGGATATTTTAAGTCGTGGTGAGGCTAACATTAAGCTCAATGGTAGCTGTGTGACCTGCTTGGGATGGGATGATGATTGCGTTGATATTTGAAAGTATTTTTTGTTCAGAAATATATTAAAATATTGTTTTTTTAGTTTTTAAAAATTATATTTGACATCAGTTATCAAAGAAATTTAATCTAAAATAAAAAAATAAAAAAATTATTTTTTTTTCAAAAATGCTTTTAAAAACACCCCACTAATGGCTTGTGTTATGTCTTGGATGCGTCTTCTAATAAAAAAATGGATCAGTTGGATGGTCACCCCACCCTATTGTTTGTTTTTGTTGGTAGCTCCTTTGCTATTAGCATCCATGTGGATGCTTGATCCCTGTATTCATCAGGGAAGGATCACTTGATTGCCAGTCTTACTTCACACAAGATAAGAAAAATATCCTCCGTCCTTGATTTTCAACCTCAGATCTGTAATTTTAGGGAGTCTCAGTTGTCTCACTGTATGTTTCTTTCTGAGAAAAGAATAAAATAGTAAGTTGATAGCTTGGAAATTCATATGGGTCACTAGTGGTCTATTTGAAAGTGTGATAAATGTTGCTTTTCACTTGAAAATGCTTTAAAATAACATTTTTATTTTATTTTTTAAATATTGTTTTTTGACATCAACACGTGAATGATCAAAAAATACCAAAAAAATAAGTTAATTCAAAGCTAAAAAATCCCTTCAAAAGCTCGGTTTTATTTATTTATTAAATATTTTTTTTTGACATCAACACGTGAATGATCAAAAAATACCAAAAAATAAGTTAATTTGAAGCTAAAAAAACCCTTCAAAAGCTCGGTTGGACCACAATGTCAAACAAGGCCTAAATGCTTGCCTTGATTTGGAAATTTCATTTTAGATCGTGATCAGAATTTATATCTTAAAGAATTTAGAAAGTGAAATGTCAACTATGGGATACATATCCTATCTAAAACTGTTTGCTGGCTGGTTTCTGGTCTGCAAAAGGAGCATCCTTTTCTTTTTTAAATCATGCCAAATGAAAAAAAAGATATAAGGCTACGAAATAAATGTGAAATGACATTGTGGATTAATTATAAATACAATGATGTCTGAGATTTTGAAGGTAATAATCTTTGTCTGAGATTTCTAAAGACAATGTACGAGCTCAGAATATTTTCATCCATCTCCTTGTAGATATCATGTTATTTTCCAATGGATCTTCTTAAGTTGCTTCAAATATCCTGATCCTGTTTCTATATCTTTGATTGCGCATACCAATTTCTTTGCTAATTCTATGCAGGGAGAATAAAGGATAGAAGTGCTAAAGATGATGGAAAACAAAAGAAGCCCGTGCTCAGTTGACCATGCCAGTCTCACTTCTCTTGCTACCAAAAGGCACAAAGCTGATTTCTCCATCTCTACAAAGGTTTTTCCTCCGATGTTTTTCGCATCTCCTGTCAAGAATACAGTGTTTTCCTAGTTTTGTTGCACTGATATTGCTTACATGTTAGTGCAAAGTTTACTTTTAGTTTAAGGTATTTGCAAGGCAGAGAAGTTGGGTGCTTTGGTGATTTATTATAATGGTCATGAGAGTCCCAGAGTTCTATATAATCCTTGTCCTTGTTACTAGATGCTAATCTTCTCCTATAGCAACTTTATTGCTGGTCATTTTGATCTACTGTGCTAGATTTAATGCGCATATTTTCTTGTTTTTGTGTTTTGGCAACAGGAACGGAAAGAGAAGCTCGGGGAACGTATTGTAGCTCTGCAGCAGCTTGTTTCACCATATGGGAAGGTAGATATGACAACTTGTTTTAGTTAATAAGAAACCTGGTTATAGCATGCACGAGCATTTTGTTTTCACAATTCTGAAGATGGTCTCTCAATCAATAAACTGCTGCTGAAGTTTGAGGGGAAAACTCATTCTATTGTTTTTTATGGAACATGTACTTTATCAATTATCTTGAATATTCATCATTTTAAGATCTTTCTCTTTTAATGCAGACTGATACTGCATCTGTCCTTATGGAGGCGATGGAGTACATACAGTTCCTTCATGAACAAGTTCAGGTTCAAATTTTGGCCTTCTCTTGATTTTTTTTACCTGCATTATCCTGTTAGTCTGCCTGCTCTAGAAGAGCTGAATCACATGCACAGCTAGACTGTGAGATATGAAATGCAAAGTTTGCGAGGTGAAACTCTTGTTTATAAATTGCCGGATTTTTTTCCTTAAAAATTAACTTGCAAAATGTAACTGCTGATCTCTTAAATGGGTTCTAAAAATTCCTTTTTTTTTTGGGCGTGTAAGCATCCAACTGTACGCAATGGCGTGTCAAATGCATGGATTTGTTTTCAATATCTGACCCGGGAGCTATTGTGGTTTGGACATGTCAATTTAAAATAGTCTCCCCGAAATTGAACCGGAATTCCTATGCTTTCCATATGATTTAGGTTATACCAGAGAATCTGTACCTTTTTTTGAACATTTAAGTTATAACCTTTGAGGTGGCTGGCACATTATCAGTCCACAATGGACTCTTGTTGATTGGTTGCAGTTAGATTGTTTTACAATTTATTTGACTTTCCTTATCGGAAGAACAGAGTTAAGCCTTCGATATGGATGCTGCATTTCGAAAGTTTGATGGCCAAGACTGATAATCCTGCAAATACAATACTCACACACACACACACACACACACACACATATCTTGCATTTAGAACTTCTAAGCTCACAGCTTTGCCGATTTCGTGATGGTTTCAGGTGTTGAGTGCTCCATACCTCCAAGGTGCATCAACAGCTCAAATGCAGGTGAGCATGAGCTGGACGTAGATAAACATTTCCAATCATAAACTTTTGTGAAACAATTGAACACGCCATTGCCAGATTGAAAATGCTTGATTCATTGAATTCACAGCTGGTTGATTACTTGTGCAGGAGTTAGGTCAATACAGTCTAAGAAACAAAGGTCTGTGTCTCGTACCAACCTCTTGCACTGCTGGCATTGCTGGCAGCAATGGAGCAGATCTCTGGGCCCCCATCAAGAGCCCTTCTCCCAAATTCAACAAGGACATCTCACCGTTTCACTGACACAGTTTACCCCGGCAACATGTTAAGGTTGTCTTCAGTTTCTAGATAAGGCGGCGTGGAGGGTGACCACCTTTCTGGAGGCGCATCGAAGTTTTGCCAGGCAGACTCAACTCTGTAACAGGATTTAACGTGGGACAAATGGATTTTCGTAGCTCTCAATGATGTAAAATGTCAAGTCACCATTCCAGTACTTAATCTATGTTCTTAAGAAAACATTCTAGTTTTAAGGTAATGACAGGGCACAGAATATGATGACACCCATGTATCTTCTCCTGATTAGCAAAATGTAGAATTACAGAAGATGATGTATAATGAACCTGACAGGATTAATCAATATATGAGGCGGGGAGGGCTTTAATGGCGTAGATTTCTCCTGCCTTTTATTTTAAAGATTTATCTAGCAGATTCCTGTTGTGAACTCGCATGAGCCTGCCCCCTCTCTTTCTCCCCAGGCTAGCCTGCCCCCTTTCTCTCCTATTTTAAAATAAAAAAACAAAAAAATAAATATTTTTTAAATGCTAATATAATGATATAATTATTATGTATTTTTAATTTCTTTTAAATCATATATAAATCTTAATTAATAAAATTTTATGGCTATATTTTACTTATAATTTTATGATTTTTCTATCCACATGATTTTAATTATGATTTTACGATTTTATGCGATAAATTTAAAGTACGATTTTACGATCCGAGTTCAAAAATAACTTCTGATTCGTGTCAAAACAATGCTTGTAGCTTCAAAGACAGTATTAAAGACCTTTTAAAATATTATGCTCTAAAGAGATCTAGTCACTATATCCATCTAAAAGTAAAGTCAAGTACCCACCATTCAATTTCATCAACTTAGTCACAGCCTCTGAGTACAGAGTGTCCCTAGCAGCTAGGGTGGTGTTATGGGCGGGGGAAGAAATCGAATGTGCATGGGAAACAATTAAATAATGTGTTCCTTCAATGCTAATAATTCCCCTCGTGCGTAGAGAAAACGATGATTAAGTTAAAATTGCAACACTACAAGAGGATGAAAGAAGATTAATCCTACAATCAATCAACAGCTTGGTCTCAACCAAGGTTGTTTAATGACTTTATTTTTTCAATTAGACTGTAATGTTTCAGGTTTTGAGTGTTTCAGGC
The DNA here is from genome assembly GCA_032356905.1 of Salix exigua. Classification (NCBI taxonomy): domain Eukaryota; kingdom Viridiplantae; phylum Streptophyta; class Magnoliopsida; order Malpighiales; family Salicaceae; genus Salix; species Salix exigua. The sequence continues at coordinate 11,504,955 of CM063600.1, forward strand.
ACGCCGTTTCAAGGTTGAACTGATTATAAAAATATTATAGCATTACAAGAATATCACCAACAATCTCATAAAATTATTACATTGCTCTGAAATTTTAACATAATATATATAAATATATCAATAAACTCCTCATAAAATTTTATCTCAATTAACAAAAAATAAGAATTATGATTAATATTATAAAATTATTCATTACTTAAAAAAATACTGTTTAGCTGAAATAGAACAAACCGGGACATTTCAATCGATATTTTATCAAAAAATCTAGAATGGACAGGTATTCAAACCAAGATAAAAACGATATTTTATCTTGTTTTTTAACTGGTACAAAACGTTTATGTCATTTCCACCAAAACGGAACAAAAAATACAACCCTGGTCTCAACAAGTCAGCACACAAACAAACGATCATGTCCTAGTACTTTTCTTCCACCATCCATTACTATTTATCTTTTTCTTTCGAGAGTGAGAAAGCATATGCTATTATGATTTCTTTATCGGTATGTTTTGCTAACATTAAACACATGTTTGACTATGGTACGAGGTGCATGCGGTTTGATAAAACATTACATGAACACACCCCTTGTTCTCCAAGGAGACAGGGTGAAGTTACAAAGAGCACACAGGATAAGAACACCCATAGCCATTGCAGGGACCTCTACATACAAATAATTTTGACAAGATAACATTACAATAAAATTAACCAAAAAATAATGGACTTTGAAATAATACTGAGGGTATTAGCTATTATCTTGTGTTATAATTGGAGAGGACGCGGACTCGTCCGTCGTCTCGCCACTGGAGGGGTGTGGTTTAGATTTAGTACAGGTGCGTGCCATTTCTGTCATCAACTCTACTTCTTTCTTGTACTGCAAAAAAGTGAGATCATAATTCATGAGATGGATTTTGGACTTTGGAAAGCTAGTTGAAAAGTTAAAACAGCTCTATGGAAGGGAGCTAACCTCGTTGATGGCCCCTGACCTAATTTTAGATTGCATCACACACCATTTCTTGAAATGTACACCTGCAGAAATAGTCAGGTTAAAATTTCACCCATTTCCTGAAACAACATTCCAGAATGAAAATGACGTTTACCATTTTAAACGACACAAAAGAATATCAAAAGAAAACACAGTAGTTCGGCACTGACAACAGGTCAGGGTTAGTCGGACTCGGAGTCCATCCCTGTTCATAGAGAAGCTTGCATGTCCTTATGATCATAGGATGTTGGAAATTCATATATCTATGCTTCTACACACTTGAACAGATGCAAGAGAAAACAAGTGCTTGATGATTTCATTATTTCCTCTTTCATGACCAAACAACCAATACACGAGATTATACCAGGAAAAAGTAAAATAGATTAGAAGAAAAGCTGCCAATCTATTTAGATGAATTTTAGTATCAGCAGGAATCAAAGTAAGGTAAAATCTGGTCACATATGTCAAGGAGGGCAACAAGAAACCTACCAACTTTTATATCCATTGTACTTGAGTTTTCACCATTGGTCTCCAAGCTCCAGCGACAGTGAATCTAATGTTGATTGTACAATGTCAAAAATTATGTTGGAAAACAAGAATGCAGAAACTAACAGCTACAGATAAAGTAGAACCTTGTTAAGCTAGAAGTTAAAGTGTGAAAAAACATGCAAGCTCCTATGGTGAATGCTATTCTCATTCTCAACAGGCACACATAGCCAGCTTATCCAGATTAACAATCCATAATCGATTTTAATTTGTAAATTACATTTCCAGTTCTTTATTTTTTTCATCCAACGTTTGAATCTGAAACATTACACTCTGTGCAGAGTGTCTCCTAGATGCAAAAAACAAATAAACCTTTAGAAATATGCTTTACAATCTATTGATTGAATCATCAAGGAGTTCATTACTCCCTTGTAATTTAACTTGGCTAAATTTTCTCAAGTTGCCTAAATTGCGCATACCTCAAAGTAAGATCCAAAGGGAACATCATGTGGCTGTTGCACAGTTTCGAACACCTGAAAAGGGCAGATAAATAAATAAATATTTAAAATTAACACAAATGAAAAGAGAGAGAAACATAATTTCCTCCTGCCCATAGGAGGGCATGTAAGAAAAACAAACATGCATGCCAAAATGGAAAGTAATTAAAAAGAATAAAATATCAAGATGGAAAAACTGGTAAGAGAACATATTTAAAAACATAATGCTGCTGAAACATGCAGCATAATACCATGACATATGTGGACGAGGAAACTTCCTCCACCCAGGTTGGAGGAAATTATTGTCCAAAAATAAAAATGGTAATATCACAAGTTATATATTGAGCTTCATTAAATGACTGAGGCGATCAGAGATCATTTGAAATAACAGGATTGCTACTAGCATTAAGAAGAAATTTACAGTAGGGCGAGATAAGAGGTCACACAAGTTTTTTCTTATCTGGTGACAGAACAAAATGCTGCCATTCAGTCACGGCTGTGTCTGGAGGGCACATAGGACTATTGCATAAAGATCTGAATGTTATCTCTCTCACTTGACCATCATATTCATCTGCTACATGCCACTGTCCTATCTGGAAATACCACAAACTAGTAAGTGCTGTATTGAAGTAGAGAGTGGTGGATGATTAGAAAACTCATTGATTTTTGTATCCAATAAAGTATTGCTACGAGGTCAAACCAAACTTGATCCACATTTAACAGCAGAAGCGATGAATTAAGACTTGTACGAGGAACTGTAGACTAATATGATAGCCATTCACAATGAAATAAAATATTACCTTACAACTCCAAAATTATATCAAGCAAAGAAAAAACAAAAGAAACCTTAAAAAAGAGAACAAACCTAGTAGCTTAAAAATAAATGAAACTTAAATGGAGACAGTGCGATCCAATGCTCTTAAGTAATGGAAAGTCAAAACCAAGGAAACACACAAAGGCTGTCTATAAAGGTGTTTCACCTTCCAATGCTCTGTGTAATGCAAAGTCAAATTTAAGGAATGATATGAGGTCATCTATAAGATGTTGCACCTGGTACCTATCAGAATCCAAAGCAAACACATATTTAAGGAAAGAAGAGCCTATCTGATACTAACCAATAGTCAATATTTTCTGTAGCTGATTGCATGGACTTTAGCTACTCTAGAGCATAATCCAAAAAACTTTTTTATCACTTAATTCTACAATCACTATTCTAATCATTTCTAATGCTGAATGATATGAACAGTACACTTAAATAACCAAACATACATGATGTGAGAGCTAACAACATTTAAGGAGCCATATCGAACTTACAACAAGATTTGAATCCTTTCTAGCTGAGCGATACTCATTTATAAAAGTTGAGCCATCCCTCAAACATATATTAAAAAACTGCTCAGCTGTGCATGGAAATAAATCCTGCAATAAAGAATAATCAATTATACAAAAGTACTATTATGATAAACCAGAACCATGAGAAAGTATGGGAATAAGGTGTCCATACATTGTTTACACTGACAAGAACCTCCTCTTTGATGAAAGATTGAAGCTTTCCAGCTTTCTTCTCAACATCTTCTGGAATCTTGGCTTGCTTTATACCACTCCTGATGGAGCTACTATGTGCACGTAGTGCTGATTCTGCCCTCTCCTACATGACAATAAGAATATCAGATGAGACTTTTTCTTTATATTCATCAAATTTCAGGAAGGGTATAAAACATGGAGCACAGCAACATACAAGTGTAAAGGAAATTATTTCTAGATTCTAAGTAATTCCAGAAAGCCTTTCCAGGGAAAAACTATTGAATTCAGTGATCCAAGGGCTCACTGGGTACATACAATGATGGCATATGGATCATCAACCACAGAACATAACTTTACACAAGAACAAGGAAAGGGAGGGAACAAAACAGATGATTAATGATTGCACGTTCATCTTCAAATCAACCGTCAATCAAAATAAGGACATCTTCAAGTTAATGAAACTTGGATTGCATGGCTATTATCAATCAAGACTTGAGCTTTCTGTTTTTCTCTATGGCATTCAGTTGGAAAATGTGCCCATGCATGTGTGTGCTTACACTCGTGTGTATAAATAACAGCGAAGTAGCAGGAAAAATCATCCCAGGTATACACAACAAAGAATAGAAGACACAATTTCCGAAGCTTGTTTCTAGGCCAAAAATTAGAAAAAGAAACAGAGACTGGTACATAAGCCAAGGGCACAGCAAATGAAGGGTTTACTACCAGAGGAACCATTGCTGTTTCAAAGAATGGCTAAAAGATCAGTGTCTTTAGAAGAATCTCAAAAAAAATGTCCCCGTTTTGTTCTGCATAACGCATCATGCTGAACCTTTTTTAAAAAAAAAACTTTCAATTGACATAAATTATAACAAAAGATGACATAAGAAACAATTCAAGGATAGACCTTTTTCTCTGCTTCTAGCATTGTGCGGTAGTTCTTTGCTGCACGCTGCAGCCCTCTTAATGCATGATTCCTATTCCAAAAGGATGCAAATTTATACCTGACTCTACCTGAAAATGGCAAAGAAGGATAAAAGTAATATAAGCATATCTAAACAACTAAATTCATGCTAAATATAGAATTTGCCTCAGATGATGGGTGCTTCCAAATAGTACTCCATCAGAGTAAAAGAACATTTGATTTGTTTAAACAGGACATAGAAATATGAAAATTACTCTGTTATGGAAGAGCGAACAAAAGATATTGGCTATATAAATGAAAGAGTGTTGCCAAAGAAAAGTACATTTTCCATCACGGGTAAGATGCTACCCTATTGTTAGAAGCAAATCATACAGTATAGTATATAGTTGAAGGTGCTAGGGAATAAAAATAAAACCCAAGCAACAGCTTGTATGTGCATCTTCTAGCACATCTCCAGTGCTAATTCTCAAGCATCTCATATAGATATATATTTGATATTTATGAGCTGTGGGATATATCAACTACTTGGAACTAGCTGTGCAAGACCGTGCCTGGAGTCAATTAGAGCCCACCTTGTTTAGGAGAACCTCCTGGCAGACTAGAAGAATTGGAAATCACTACTTGTGTTAACCTTGAGGGTTTTAAGCCTATCTCATACTACGAGCAAGCCAGTACTATGAAACTAGCTGTGCAAGACCGTGCAAGAAGTACCTAAACCCTTGAGTAGGCAAACTGTATTAAGAAGCACAAATTTGACCAGACAGCACATCAACCACTGGCAGGAGATTCTTAACTTGTGGCAGGGACAACCTTACTTTTTGAATCAAAACTAAGCAGGCTAGTCAAAAGAACATATATTTTGAAAGAAAAAGGAATATGGTAAAAAAATCAATGGTTAATGTTAACCTCAAATGCAATTAAGTTTCTAACTATGTGAGGCCCTTTCTCGTCAGCTTCAAGCAATACATATATACTGTATTGATCCAATAATATGATACATAACAAATACACAAGCTGAAAAAAGAAACACAAAAGATTAAGGGACGGTTCACAATGAAATGACAGCTGGAAAAACTTGGATGTTTGGTATTGTTGCTGTTTTCTGTTATCTGTTCTTGTTATCAAAATTATGGCATAAGATTTAGAGAAAATAAAAATAAATAAAGAATACTCAATAGCAACTAGTAACTAGAGACATCAAATAAAGAATTTTAAAACTTATTATGGGAAGTGAGAATTGATTGTGAAACCAATTTCAAAAGTAGAAATAAAAAACAGAAAATAGAAAATAGCAACAGTACCAAATGGCCATTTTTTCCTGGCATCTGCACAAGAACTTAATACCAGGCAATTTAAGCAACAAAACTTCAAAAAGGCGACCCAATGTCAAGATTTCACAAAGACAAGAAATGTCAGAACATTTATAAACATAGGTCAGCAGCATATCGAGACCTCTTGGCAACGGAAAATGATAGGAAATGCTGTAACCTTACAATGCATGCCATGGGTAATTTCATCTCCAGGTTAAAGTAAAGGATAAATATTAGAACCTTTTGAAGATATCAGAGTTCTGAATTTTATCACTAACCATCAGGACTTCCTAGAGGAGGGACACCATGTCCACCAGCACCCATCCGTAGAATAATTGTTACAGCAGGATTAATAAATGCATGTTGACTCCTACGAATCTGTAAGAAACAAAAAAATAATGGTTGAACACAAGTGTTTCATGTGATAAACAACATGGTCAATATCATCAAAAGAAACATAGGCATACCTCATCTATATCCCCAAAAGGTATTAACACCTGTCACAAAAAAAAGGGTACAAAAGAAGAGTGTTAGAATGAGTCACTGCTGCTGAATTAAAACCTAAACACTTGTAGCAAGATATATAACTTGAATTTTCACGTTAATTGAACTAAAGATTTCTTAGCATAAACTTTTTACAAGAAAAAAACAATTAAAGAAATTTTTAGAAGACAAGCAAAATATATGAAAAATTTAGAAACAGCAACACGACATTATACATGCATATCTCCCTTGCATTTTCTACCTACAAAGGCTGAGCACAAAGCATATTGCTGGAGCTAAAAAATCCAATTAATTGAGAGAGAAACAAACTTGCAAATAGGCCAAGTAGAGCACACTGCATTCTTCTCCCATAATATTGAGGTATGACACAGAACCAATTACAAGAATATGTCATGCATTATTCCTCCGCCCAAACACAAAGGAGCTATCTCTGCCTGCCTTCACCAACACCCCTAGACAAGTTCAATCTGGGGGCTGAGAAGGGGGTGGGGGGTGGGGGAGGTGTTTAAATAGTCTTTCAGTGAAGACCTAGTACGCTTTATTTTAACAGTGTTAGAGAAATCAATAAAATGGTTATAATGAGAAAGATGAGCTAACCTTCATTTGCTTAGAAAACACATTAGAATGAAAGCATATGTGCCATGCAGAGACATACATGCGGCCATGATATAAGAATGACCTCTCAAGTGCACATGAATAACTATGCTCAACAACCTGAAATCACAGTACATTTGTTAAGTTAACCAGTAACTGGGATGTGCAACAAAGAAACTAAAAGGACTCATGAGTTCAAATAATAGACAGGTAGAGCAAGGGATTGTTTTTGTGTAACCTACCTCATCTGGAAAGAGGTTAAATATTGTTTGCAAAGGCCCAGGCTTTTGGTGAACCACTGTAGGTCCTTGTTTATCTAAAGATATCCTCCTTCGAGGATTAGCTCCAGCATATCCATTTACAGCCCTACCAGTTAAAAAACTTTACATTAATTCAAGAGAACTAACAATTCCACCAACATTTAGAGTTAAGACTAGTACTCGTTAACTTGATGTGGCAAATGGTTGGAAGTAAATTAATCTGCACTAGTCAAATCAGTTTCATTCTTTGGAGAGTGAGAAGTGAGTAGTCCAAAATTCATAAAGATAACATGAAAACCAAATTATTAACTCCAAAAAATAGATTTTACTGAAGAGTCACACTGACATGGAGCAATGCACAAGTTATGCTAATTAGAAGCTTGGCAAATTTTCATTAAAAATAAAATTATTATCTTAATTAAAACATTATAAGAAATCAAAATTAACAGTCTAGTAGACAGTTAACTTAAACTTAGCAATAACAGCGCTGTAACAAGTTATTATATCAAATACAGTTCCTACTGAGAGTAATTACTTTGGTTTGCTTTGTCTCAAAGGTATTTTTATATTAGGATTAGTTGGATACGATAGCTCAATTTTTTATCGCTAGAGTTCTTAGTTTATTTCAATGTGAATGATACCAATATGAGCTTCTGCAGTTTTGTTCAGATGACTTAAGTGCCTTTATTTTCTATCTTGATAGCTTACTTTCTCTTTCTTTTCATGTTTTTTGCATGCAAATCCATGGATCCATAATTCTCTAATCCCTCAATACCATCATTACTTCTCACCACTTTACAAGACAAACATGACATTTTGATTGCAAGAAACATGTTTGAAATCACCATACAATTAATCACTAAGTGCAGAAAATTAAGAGATAACCTAAGAGAAGAGAAAAGAGACTCAAAGCCAGATAAATGCAAAAAGGAAAAACCCTAAAGTGGGATGTGGGATTCCCACTCCTTAAATAAAATTTTGCGTAATTTTTAGCTTGATGTAAATGAGGTGATGGTCAAAGGCAATAAACCATACCTGGCGGAATTTGCAGGCACCTTTATTGTTTTAATATGGAGACAAACCTGAGAGGCAGTAGAAAATTTTATTAGTCTTTACAGGAAAGAATAAACAAATTGAAGAGGTCAAACAATAAGAAAAGGCAATTGAAACAAAAATGGGAAATAAGAAAGTTACCTGCCCTGATGGGCTATCTAATGTGTACCATTCCGCACCAGTTTGACCTTCACTTTCAACTGGAACAGTTACAGAACCAAGAACAGCACTTTTCCAAATTATATCCCAGTCATATATTGTCACATTAATCTGGCAAAACAGTAGAAAAAGACATTAGATTGAAGGCAAAAAAAATCTACCCAGAAAAAAAAATCTAACCAGGAAAAAAAATCTCATTTGACCTTCAAATAAAACTTAGGACAGAGAGTAGAAGGATTCTCACAACTTCCACTGAACCTATGTTGAAAGTCAACAAATAAAATAGGTAGGCAAATTCAAGGATATAATCACTAAGGAAAGCAAGTGATGTAACTTTCCCAATTAAATGATTACTAACCAGGCAATATTTTATAGGCATATTAAGAGAAGACTGGCACAGATAAACAAAAGAAGTATTGCCAGCATTGATCACAGTAAAGTGCATAGAAGAGAAGATCAGGAATAAAGAAACTGCAGACTTGAGACGTATGCATCTAAAGGTATAGAAGTGTACTTTTGGAGAATGATTTGCCATGTATGCTATGTATGCAAGGTGATCTATAAAAAAAATCTCAATACCCCACCCAGTTGTTGATTTATATCAGCCAGTCTACAATTACCTGAACAGGAAGCTCATCAACAGAGAAATTGAACTCTTCTCCCCACATTGGATTTCTTGAACCAGGGACCATTGAGCTGTGTAGTAAAAAAGTAAAGATAAAAGAATGGAACAGAGCATAGTCAGAGTCATAAATCTAAATGAACAACTTGTATGAGCTGAGTGATTACACAAACAATATGGTGAGTCAATCACAAGCATAATGTTGATGAAGAACACGTTCACGATACGAATTTAAGAGCAATAACAACACAAATGGCCAGTATTTTTTTTTCTTTTTTGATATCCGCGTGTGCCAAAAAGATTTCTGACATGACTATTAGATTACTGCTCCCATGAAAATCCACCAGGGCCAACCCAGGCACCATATTGGTATTCAGTCCCAACTGAACAATTATAAATTTAGATATATGTTTTAGAATCCATGACAAGTTCATAAAGAGATCAAATAACCTGAATCGTTTTTCAGAGCCACAAGTGATGATTGCATATGGATCTGAAGTGCCATTTAAGTTTGCACCAATGAGATTCTTAGCTGCCAACAATTCCAACTGAAATAGAAAATACACATTAAACAATATCAATCTCACAGCCAATAAAAATGAAAATGAGGACACACTATATGGAGTCAAGTATGCCGATCTTCATCCATGACACTTGTGTAACAGAAACAAACATACTCATAGAATCCAAAGATACCTTGATTATATATGCAGAATTGGCTTGAGAATCTCCTTTCAACTGTCCCATCTACAAAATAAGTGCAGAACTGCATGTCAAAGAAGTGGAAAATTACTCCGTGAAACAAGCAACACACAAGATTGTAGCACCACTAAAGTTTAATCTTTGTTCAACAGGGAGTGTATGCTCATGCTCAAGAGCTTCAGCTATAACCCATTTTAATTTTTAAGTTAAAAGGAAACACATCAACCAAGCAACAGGAACAAATTCAAACAAGTGGAAGGTAAAATCTTGGTCTGGTCTACAAGGTACAGAAAGTTCTAAAATTCCAAAATTTCATTTCATTTGTCCTACCACAATCCTCAGCAACAAAAGAACAACTACTGAGCAAACAATAAGCAAGGAATATCAAACATTAAGTACAATCTATCCCACAGAATACATAAAATTGCAAGAAAACTGAATACGGTACGTGAACTCTCTGTATGAACTTTGTTTCCTTACTATAAACTTTTTCCCTATCTCTATCCCATAGGTTCAGTGATAACAGATCGATCATTTTTATGAGCTAGAGATTTTATTTTGGTTTACTGAACCTAAGTAAATATAATTAATGTGATGCTAGAAAGAAAAAAAAAATAGTCCCTTGCCTCCTCACATTTTATGATGGTCTCTACATGTATTCCCCCGCTCCAAACTATTCCAAAACTACCATTGGTTTGCTTTTAGAATCACAAGACCTAAAGGATTGATCACACTAAAAGCTAATGAACTTGAGAATACTTTATCAAAGGTAATTACTTTAAAAAAGAAGTATTCAAAGGACATGCTACTTCAATTTTTACTACTTTTGGAACTTATCATCATTTCAGTCCCTAAAGCGAGGCAGAAATCAAATTGCTACACCAACAACAACAAAAGATAAAAGAAGAAGACACTTTTTCACATTATCAATGGCATTACCCACACGAAAATCAAGAAAGAGACTCTTCAAGACGTTCAAACAATCCACTTCGAGAACACTAGTTATCTATAACCATAAGAAAATCATATAAAAATAAAGAAAGAATCAAACTTCAAATAAAATAACTCCAAAAGTCAACAATTGCCTAGAAAAACAAAAAAAAACAAATGACGTAAAAATCTTAAAAATTAAAACTTCACATAAAACTCAATTCAAAACAACAACTAAAATCAGGGAAATTTATCTCAGGACACGCAAAAAAATATCTTAAAATATTTTTTAAAAAAAAACTCAAACTTGATTAAAAATGAATTCTAAAAAATCCAAAAAAAAAAAACCGACCTTATCATTATCATCAATGCCATCTCCAGAATTCTCCAAAACCACCGCCCGATCACCACCAGCGCCATCTCCGCCGCCACCTCTACCCCACGAGAAAAACCAAAACGACAAGATCACAAACATAGCAGCCGCCACCGTCACCTCGATCTCCCACCATGAAGGCACCAAAAAATCCAGCGCTGCCGTTTCAAACATCCTCCCTCAGTTTCAAACTTCTCTCTCTCTCTCTCAATTCACGTCAATAACTAGACCAATCAATGATAAATTAGGGTTTTAAATAATAATGATAGAGAGAGAGAGTGCGTGTTGATCTTGAAGAGTAAATGAGAATGACCATTTCTAGAGAGAGAAAGGGCAATTTTCCCACTTTTTTTAATTTTTTCTAGAGAGAGAAACTCAAGTCGCAGTCTATAAAGTAGACCGTTGTTGGGGGTTGAATTTTTAAGATCAGAGCGACAGAGAAGACAGGGACTGTTAAATTAAGGACGCCGTTGACGGGAACAGCCTCGTGGTGTTTTAGTAATTACGGACGATGCCCTTTTGTAGGGATAGGTTTGGCTACTTTGGAGGGTATTTTTGGGAAAGGCAGTTGAAAGGTCTTAACGCCCGTGATAATGATTATCGTTTGATGCACGAGGAAAAAGTCTTCAGTTTTTGTTGACCCGTGAAAAATGGTTATGATCATGAGTTTACAAGCACGTATTAGTCCTCCAACTATCATCTTACTCTCAATATAGTCCCTGAATTAAAACTTTATCAATTAGGTTTTCAAACTACTATGCATTTTTCATCTGAAATCTTCCCTCTTCTGATGGGAAACGTCAAGTTCTTCTCAAAATCGTGCATGGTATATGTGATTTGGACGGAAATATAAATGAACATGGATGCGAGGACTCAATTTAGAGATATAAATAAATATATATACTTGTTTGGAGATTTAATTGTTAGCATTTATCATTTGGGAACCTAAGAAATTGTGGCTGATTAATTGGAAGACTAATTCCAATATTGCCCTCGAAAAATTTCCAGGAAATTTGTTCTTCTCCTTTTCTTCTTCTAGAAAACTTGACAAAATAAAATAAATTTCAAATGCTTGTGTTGAACTAAATTGGATGACTTTTCCGGAATATGATAAAGATAAAAATAAAATAAATAAAATAAAACTTTAAAATATAGGACAGAAGTAATATATACACACACACACAATCAATGCAAATATATATCTTTATATTTCTATACACACACACGTACAATCAATGCAAATAGAAAATTATAATACCTTGACATCATGGAGACGTTTAAATATAATTTTAGTAATAAAAGGTGAGAATTAGTACGTCTTGTTCAATATTTTTAAATTAGTATACCAAAACAATAAAAAAAAATAAGCAAAATTAAATTTTAATGGAACAATTAAACTGTGTAGCCAAACACACCCTAAATAATATATATATATATATATATATATGGATATATTCATAATAATTTATTAAAATTTAAGAAACATGACTTGTTTGAATTCTCATGTGTGTGTTTTTTATACTTATAGACTTGTTTGATTTCACTTGTCAATATGGGTTCGAATGGAAAACAATGGTCAATGCAAAAATAAAAATAGAAAATCAATGGTCATCAATTTAGTTTGAAAATAAAATATATATTTTTTGGGAGACAATAAAATATTGGTGTATGGAGAATAAGAAAAGAATAAGGGTGAGTAAAAAAATCAAAAAAATAATTAAACCAAGAAAAACCGACCTCATAAAAAAAATCGAGTAAACCAATTAGATTTTTAAAAAAAATTCCAGTATGATTTGATTTTTTAAGTAAAAATAGGTAAATCAAAATCAAGCCGAACCAATTCAAATTAAAAAATGCATACTATATTTTTTTTCCATTTTAGTTCAATTTTTTTGATATAATTTTATTTTAGTTAAATGTGAGGAGAGAAAACTTGGTTGAAGTAAAGAAAAGTCTAAGAAAACCAAAACTATACTTCAGTTGTTTAGCTATAAAACTAAACTGAAATCGATTGGTTTAAACTGGTTCAATTTTGAGGTTTTTTTATTTTGATTATTTTTATTGATAAAAACTGAACCAAACCGAACTAGACATATCCCTGGAAAGTACATGTTTAGGGTGATGTGTGCTTTAGATAAATGGTAAGCATCATAATAAACTCATGAAAAAAAATACAAACCAACTAAGATTTACTTGCTCGTATAAGATAGATTTGAATAAATTATTAAACTTAATTTTTAATAAAAAAATCAAGTTAACTCGTATAAGACAGATTTAAATAAATTATTAAACTTAATTTTTAATTAAAAAAACTCAAGTTAACTTAGTTAACTCATATAAATTATGAATATAAAATAAACTCATAATAAATAAATAAATAAAAGATTTTGAAGTCTATTTCCATAAATATAAAAATGAAATTAAAATTGAAAAAGATAGATAAAAAAGAAAAGAAAAACATTATTATAATACAAAATATTGAAAATTAAAACCCACGCACTCTTTTTTCAACATCAGCCGGCGTATCCCCAGGTCGATCATGGGAGCAAGTCTCCTCTTTGTGCCATGTCAAGGACTAAAATTACTTTATAGAAATTTCAGGGACTGAGATGACAATGCAAAAAACTAAATTAAATGATCATAGATTTTTAATTATAGCACCATCGTAAGCATTTACTTGTTTATTTATTTTTCTTATAATTTCAATAATTGCTTTATATAATAAAAAGACGGGAAGAAAAAATAACTAGCAAAATCAACAAAGTCTATTGCGGGTTTGATAGATTGACCCAATTAACCTAAGTTTTTTTAATTGAATGTTTTATCTCTAATTTTATCATTAAACAATGAGTTTATTTGGAATTAGGTGTCGTGATTTATTTTAATATTTTTCTATATATAATTTTATCACAATCTCACAAACCAAGTTGCAAATTTAGTTAGTTAATTTGAGTTTACATACGTCGATGCAATACACTACTTTATTAAATTCATGACTAATTGTTTTATTTCGCTTGAAAAAAACATCACTCTAACCTAACCTAATTTCTCTTTTTTTTAATATGCATTTATAAGGTTTTCATATTTTTTTTCTTGTTGTGAAAAAAAAAGTTGTAAATGCTTGTACATTCATTTTAATCGAGGCAGGTTAATATTTCTTTATATGGTGTTTGTTGCCATAATTATTCATATTCATCTATAGGTTAGGTTAGTGGATTGAGAAATCCTAAGTTATGTGATCTCTCAGTTCATGGACATTCTAGTTTATTGTATTTTGTTAATATCTTGCAAGTTTATTATTTTTACATGTTATTATATAGTGTATGTTTTCATAATTATTATATATTTATCCATGAATTGTGCTTTGTTTTTATTAACTATCTATTTGGGAGTGTGGTTGAGGCTGTTCTTAAAGTATTTTTCGTTCAGAAATGTATTTAAATAATAATATTTTTTATTTTTAAAAATTATTTTTGACATCAACATATGAAAATGATCTTAAATCACCAAAAATATATAATTTATAATAAAAAGTAAAATTTTAATTTTTAAAAAGTAATTTTAAGACCCAGTGCCAAACACTCTCTAAAGTTTATGTCCCTAAGGGGCAGGACATTATCACAAAGAGCTTGAAGATTTGCACGGCAGGTGTCGAGTTCGAGTTCAAGACGTGCACCTCTTGTAAGAGTTTGGGGCAATCAGAATTTTACCCGTTTACCTGTCCCCATAAAATATGCTTTTCAAAATTACGTATTCCTCAAATAAAAAAAAAACTATCTACATTTTATTCACACAAGCAACGATGGAATACATTTTACAACGACATGGGAATTTCAAGTGTAGAATAATACTATTTAGAAATATAGATGAATACTATGTACTATATTATTCTCAAGGTTAGGAAACATTAATTTTCAAAATGAGAAGATGTGGAGCTTTATATGGTAAAGTATGATAAAAAATATCGTGATAATAGTTATTTTTTATAGTATTTTTTTTGTTTAGGAATTTATTGAAATAATATATTTTTAACATGTGTGTATAAAAAATAATAAATAAAATAAAATATACGCCAAAGCAAACAATACTTTATCAACATGAGGTTATTGTTGTCATTATGTTTTAGAGAAAGGTAGTTTAGTCTCGCGAATATATAAATAAGTAGATTGAATTACAATTGCATCCCTGTGTATTTATTTTTATTATAATTTGATCCCCTTTTTGTTTAGATTATTATATTTAATCTTGGTTGATTGAGATAAATTAATCAACAAGGAGGCCTTGTACATATACAATAAAACTAAAAACACCATCAATAAAATGAATGGTTAACACAATTTAAGGAGCCAAATAACAAGGTATCTAACAAATGGACTAAAATATTTATGAAACTACAGGGACTAAAGTATAATTTACTCAAAATGACAGTATGTTACAAGCAACCACTACTTTAGGTTTATTACGTCCACCGCAGCAACATATAAAACTTGCCTCCCTTTCTTCCTCTCGCCGCACAGGCAACCTGCCAGGCTCCCACTCTCAGTCACTGCCACTCCTCACTCTCTGCAAGAAACAAAACACGGAGGTATATCTATCTTTCTCTATATATTTGAATGTAAATGTCTATATATTTTAGCTTTCTCTCCCGAGTTTGAATTTCGCCAATGTTTCTCCTTCCTTTTATAGTCTGCTTGTTCTCTTTCTTGTCGTGTTAAAGTCTTGAGTTTCTTGTTTTCCTTGGCTAGATGGGCTCGACCTTTTAACCACAGCTTAAAAAAATGCATCTGGATTTCTGTGAAACAGCTTGATCACTAGCTTGTTATAAATATCATCGTGTGCTGTACATGGGAATGTCTGAGTGTAATTTTGCTTAGGCTGTTTTAACAAGCTGGTTGCTGCGCCATGTCTCATTGTGGGGTGCGTGAGAAATTGTTCCGTATTCTCAAGTTTTTGTGGTTATTTGGAGAAAATTAGTGATTGGATTTTAGTAAAGGTGGGGTTTTTGAGCTTCTTTTTGCTGTTCTAGGCTTCTAGCAGCATGTTCTAAATATATATACTTATCAAATCTGGCACTTCTGCTATGTGTTCAGTAAATGAACAATTTGTGTCAGGCTCTGTGCTTAACATGGATAAACTTATCCTTGCTGTTTATGTACATATATAACTGTAAGTAGAAAAGGTGTATCTTCGTAAGCTCTGTTCTTGCTATCTGCATTTACTTGTTGCGTTGACCTTTTTCTTTTCTTTTTTACTGGAGAGCTCCAATCGTTAGGAACTAGTCCTTTTCTGTTGCGAGAGTGAGCCTGTTGTCGCTCTTGTTACTCAAGGAAAAATTACCCCTTGTCCCATTTTTTCCTCATGAATGTGTTTTCAATGATATTTTACCTTACCAAATTCCTCCCTTCAGAGATGTTAGCGCACCCGTCAGGAATTCTATACATTGTGACTAAAAATCAATAAGTTTGAGAATGCTGTGTATAATTAAGCTTTAAAACATCCCATGAGAGAATGGGAAGAAAGTCTGTTTGAATATCGAAGTCCTGGTGAAATTTGATAGTTATCATTTACCAAGCGCCTGACTTGTCTATTCCAGAATTTAAAGTTCCAATTACACAATCATGCATCACTCTCTCTGCATTTCTCTATGTTGGTTGGCACAGAATCAGCATTTAATTTTAAGATACGCAGGTTGAATTTCAATTATAATGATGTTGTTCTTGGTGAATCAAATTTCTCTTGCTGCCCTTTTTTGGTGTAACAATCGAAAATTTCCACTGCATGTTGGAATTAGCCAAATTGAATCGACAACTGAAAGCTAATTTCTTAATTTTTGTTGTGCTTCTTGTCTTATTTTGTTCTGGGCTGAACTTGAAAAGAAATTTGTTCAATATGCTATTTGAAATGATTAAATTGATTCGCTAACATATGCTGGTTCAATTTTTTCGCAGGCTAGTTATGAAGGAATTCATTAATGAGTCAAAGTGAGCTTGGCTAAGATTCTATGGTTCCTGCACAACCAATGATGGATATCAAACCAGATTGTAAACTGGAAAATTCTACTAACATTGTGAGTGATAGAGAGGATAAAAACGTCCAGGATACATCAGATGGCCGGGGTTTAAGCTGCACGAATGACTCTAAGGAAATTATTAACCAGGTAAACATTCTGTTGGATGGAAAAGCTACAACTCCAAAGGACTTCGAGGATGTTGAAGTTGATATAGTTACGTGTACGAAATTTAATGAGACCAGACCAGCTGAAGTTGAAGACCCTGATGCAACTGAATATTCAAGCTCATTTGCCGACACCGCTTCTGACCCTGAGAAATGTTCTGGACTAAGCGAAGCTGAAATGGAATCACAGTTTTTTGGTGACAGTGATTTGGCGTCCCCATATGATGCATTTGATAGTATCTTTCAGACAAGGTGTGTTCTGTTTCAAATTCATGATCTTTTTGTCCCTTTCTTGGCTATTGTTTCAGCTGTGGAAATTTTGTACACAAGAACCACATTTGTGTTCTTGTGTGAAGCTTTTGCCATTCTCACAATATATGCGAGGATTGAACCAATGCTAATTTTTTTATTTATCTGTAAAGCTTTAGTGGGTAAATTATTTCTCATCCCCTGCATAGTATATTTAGAGAAGCTGCATATAATATATGCTTGGGTTAATTTTGAACCATAGTTTTCTTGATAGAGGAATTTGTTATCCGAGGAACATTTTTTTTTGACGCTGGAAAGCTGTGAGAGAATGATTTGTACAATGCTGTTCTGAAGTCAAGAGCATTTTCACCAAGATGCAATAACCTATATCCCTATGTTTGCATATATGATTTCTTAACATTAGTGCATGTCTACAGTTTGGATTTCTCATGCAATTTAATGTTTTTCTGCTTAAGTAGCTTTTAAATTCATCTGCCATTTTTTTTGTTGAAGTACACAGCACTTATTCAACATCTTTTACTTCCATACAGGAAGAAGAAGTTAACAAATCATTGGAGGAATTTTGTTCGTCCTCTAATGTGGCGCTGCCAATGGACGGAGCTAAAAATCAAACAAATTAAGTCTCGAGCATCAAAATATGCCAGAGAAATTGCAGCATGTGAAGAGAAAAAGCATTCAGGAATTTACCAATCTACATTTGAAGGTTTTTGTTCAAAGTCCCTGCCATTTTCAAATGAATGTTACAGAAGAAAGGCTGTAAAGAGGAGGAAACGCAAGAGAGTTGAAGACACAACTGATGCAGCAGCATACATGACTCATCACAACCTTTTTTCTTATCTAGGTACAAGCTTGTTCTTTCCAAGTTGCATATTGTCTTTTTGTTCTTTGCTCTTGCCCTGTTTTCCCTCATAGTCCTTTGACTCCACTTTGTGATAAATTGCAGAAAACAAGAAATCCAATCCAGAGGGCACTTCAATGATTGATGATTTTAGCAACACAGGTAAAGTAGTTTGCTACGGATTGATTTTGTTTCTTCTTCGTAGCTTCTGTGCATTCATGCGGATTTTCATGCTAATACCTCCTATTTTTCCTGTAAAGGTCGGTGAATAGTGTTCTTATTCCTTATTATGATGTTTATCCTTGGTTTAAGTCTTACAATCATTTTTAAATAATCATTATTGATACTGGTTGCTGGCTATTTGTAATCTTGAACAGCAATCACAGGCCAACATGCTGACGGCAATGATAAATCTGGAGTTGACAATGATGAAATGTTTATTGAGTTTGGAGATGGTGATAAATCCTTGGAGCAGGTCCTTCGAAAAATTGAAATAGTGCATTCTCGGGTTCACAAGCTGAAGAATCAACTTGACATTTTGATGTCAAAGAATGCCTCCAAGTTTTCATCCTCAGAGAATTTGAGCCTTCTTGCAGCTTGTGATGCTCAGACTAGCTCTGCTCCTAGCCCTACATTCTCTGCTGGAAATGGAGAAACTATATCAGTAGGAGCTATTTATCCTGCAACTCAGAATATTCCTGGATATGATATTGAAGATCTGGTTATGCCTGAAAGTGCCATGTCTGGTTTTGGCGAGGCTGTTCACGTGCCTGACATTATTGAAAGCACAGTGGGACTCTTGTCTGCTGCTGATGTTACCTTCCATCAGCCACAAATTGGAGATTCAAGTGAAAATGTAAGAATTGTTTATAATCAGCACTGGCTTACTCCATACACTTGCTGCATCATGAGTTTTCTTTTTTAACTGTACAATGCGAATTTAGGATTGAGATTCCCATTATTTTTTCCATCATATATATGTGTTTTTTAAATTTCTTGAACCTGGTCTATTTCTCTGAATTCTGCCTGAACTTCATTTCATCTATGGCATTCTGGCTCTTTTGCAATCTTTTCTGGTGTTCATCACCCTTAGTATTATTCTCTTTAAAAATCACCATGTAGCTTGATAGCTTCTCTCCAATCAAATTGCTCACACTGAATCTGACCTCAATAGAGAATCCAATAGCTACTTTGGTAAAATAAAATCATTTAATGTACATGGTACATTGATATGTGCAGATTGTGGATAATGTCCTGATACAGAATCAAGCAGCTGAAGGAGAGCAAGACACTTTCATGGCAACAAATGTTCAACTCATCGAAAAGCATCATGAACCAGAGAGAGGTGAAGAAGGGGAAAGCAGCGATACTTTTCTAACTCCAAAACCAGAACCCGATTCAATGGAAAAAATTATGGGGTCTCAGGGGCAACCAGTTCTCAAATCATGTTTGGCCTCCGACCTCCAAATTCCTAGAAACAAGAGAAAGCGAGGTGAGCGAAAAGCCGGTTCAGGTGGCTGGAACAAGCAGTGCTCAGGTGAGCCTGACAGCCAGTGATATGTTCAAATTCCATGTCATTATTGGCTCTACGAGTTTCCCTCGCACAATTTTTAAGCTGCTGGAAATGAAGCTGTATCCTAAGAAAATTTCAGTCCAATATGAGCAGCATATAGCAGGTCGCAGACCTTGCTAGTTAAGAACAAGTAGTTTGCTCGATGCCAAAAATATAGATCAGTCCCGTAGCCTAACCTGTATGAACACACATGTCCTCTGTACATTAGGTATGCACCTTTTGTGCTAGATTTAGTTAGGAATCACATGGCAGGAGTTGATAGATTCTGACAATTGGTTTGCATTTTTGTTTTCAGTGATGTCACTGTAAACGATGGCTATTTCTACACGCACAAATACAGATATCTATCTCCTTCGCAGCCTTGTCGAGAGCTTACCATGTTGACTTTTGTTTTCTGATTGAATCTGAATGACTGATGAAATTCTACATTCCTGATACATGCATGGATAATTTAATCAAAATCTGCAATCTTTGGAGCTACAAGGAGTCAGGACCTGAAACTTAGACATGAATGTAAAACTGTGAGAAGAACTGCAGAGTTTTTTTAACTCCACAATATGATGATGGTGATAAAACTGTGATTCATTTATATATATAATAATATCAAAAACATATAAACTACTGAAATTGTTGCCTACAACCTGAAACTTAAAGTGATCTAAGAATTATCACTGCTAAACAATCATCAAAGTGCCAAGGCTGTCGTTTCTCACCTTCCTGAAGCCTACATGAATTGCACTGCAATAACATCCTTCTTTTCATGTGAAAGTAACTTGAAGAAAAAGTTACAACTCTTAGAACAAAAGAGGCAAAAAACACCCTGCATCATTTGTCCATGGATACTTGCCAGGCAGGTTTAATGACTTAAACCTGATTCTGGTCATTTTTAATTTGAGCAGTTTCTGATGTTAATATTGTCAAATTTGAATGATTCAATGGAATGACTTCACCAAATTTGATCCAAGCACGACCAACTTAACACCAAGAATTTATTTTAAAAAATACAAATTGATATTGTTTTTAAAAATAACTGAACCCGGTTAACTGGGGTCAACCCAACAATCTAATAATCATGTTGGAGCAAAAGTGTTCTATCTTGAGGATTCATCACGCTGTGGGAGATGGGATTTCTTTGTTGTCAATGTTTTTGGCGTGTCGTGATGATAAAAGATTTGCGATCTGCATAGTAGGTCTCGAATTCAAATTAAGACATGCATCTTTTATAAGAGTCCGTGAACTCCGGTTTTCCTCGTTCAACTAGTTCATAAATTATGCTTTCCGACTTGTGGGGTTTCTTCTTACAAAAAAAAAAAGGTTGATCCTGAGAAAGTGAGAAGATACCTACTCTGGTTACTGGGAGGAGGCCGGAGAATGGGAAGGAAGGTAAACAGCAGGATCGGAGAGGGGTTATTTTGAGAGTTCTGAAGATGGTCTGGCTTTTAGTTTAGAGTTTGTGTTGAGAATTTTGTTGCTTAGTGACAGGAAGACTGTGATGTCTGGTGGTGATGGGGTGGAGCTGTGGCCGAGGAAATTGGCTTACTCCTAAGTTCTTGATTGAAGATATGAAAACGTGTTTAAACTGTTTTTTCTCAAAAAAAAAATTCATCTTTTTTTTTTATTTTTAAATTATAATATTAAAAAAAGTTTCAAAAAAATATTTAAATATATTTTTAAATAAAAAAAAGACTGAAAAGAGCCGTTGCTAATGCATATCTAGATGAATGCCCTAGCTAGGCTCACAATCATACATCATTATATGAGAGAAACATGTTTATCAAGTGTTTAGATACTTTTTGTGCCCTAAAAAGGAATCTATAGTTTTCCTTTTCTAGAATGATTAAAGGGGAAAATTGAAGTAATTACATTAAAAGCAACAATTTTCTTTGGCTTTGAAATTTGAATACCTCACTCTCTCTTTCTAAATCCCTAGGCATGGTGCTTGTTGTCATAGTTTAATTTTGAGTTTCTATTAAAAAAATTTATTTTTCCTTAAAATAAAATGAAAAAAAAACCCTTACAACTTGGTAATAACATGTTGAGAAGGATTTTGAATAAAATTGATAACCCGGTTAAACTCAAGATTAAAAGACAATGCATGTTTAAGGTTAAATTAAATGATTATCGGATAAATTTGTGTAAAAAAAAGTACGAGGATTTAATTATACTCTTGGTAGGCTAGTTTGAACTAGCTACATGCCTAATTAAAGGTTTAATCAAGTTTTAAAATTTTCTTTTGTCAAATTTAAAGAACCAATTAAGTGCAGGGACTTAATTAGAATTTAATAGGTCAAATTAATTTTATTAAAGATGTAATTGGTGAAAAAATAAATTTAGAAGCATAATTTGGGCTTAATTGAGAATACTAGAAATTTAGAGTACCATATTTAATTTCTCCATACTCAATCAAGTGAAATCAGAGATAAAATTGTAAGAAAATCAAAGTTTGGTGATTAATTAAGAACCAAATTATATAAATTCAAGATCAATGACCTTTTTCCAAAAGACTTTGGATTTAGGGACCTGATTCAATTGAGAAAAAGAGTAAAATTATAAAAATTGGAAGTTAAAAGGTCAATTGTGGACCAGATTTTTATACCCAAGATTAAGAACCATGTTGAAAAACATGCTAAACTCAAATGGTCATTTAAAATCTTGCAGAGGAAGATTGAATTAGATCTTGAAATTGAAATTCAATCTAGGATCAAATTAAACAAGTTAATTTGAAAGATTGAGAGCTAAAATTAAAAAAAAAAAAACTATGCCTTAATTTGGGTTTAAACACCAAAACGATGTCATTTCATTTAAATATGTTCAATATGTTCTCTTTCAGGTGGAGCTAATGTATTTACACATATCCAACTCTAAATTTATGCTATTAGCCAGCTTGAATCAATTATATAATCATGTTATCCAATAGAGCCGTCTAATTTTACATTTCAAAAATATTTTTTTTCATGTTTCATATTATTTTAATGTACTAGTGTTAACTATATAATTATTTTCAATTAAAATATATTTAAAAAATAATAGTTATCACAATACAAATGAAAATTAGATCTTAGTCTTAAATAGGGTTTTTGTGTTTACGAGCGTGTGCCGTCAAATTTTATTTATTAAAAAAATATTAATATTTTTAAATTATTTAATTCCGATATTAATTGTTAGTTTTTTCTTGAACGAAGAATTTCGAAATCATATTTATTTTTTATTTCTGTTTTGAAAAATACGAAGATAAAAACAAAATTCATAAATAATACCAAACCACACCTTAATTATTGGAATTTTATTTTATCGTATAGCCTTGATGAGAAGCAGACAAACACAAATTCCCAAAACAATTGCGGATCTACTTAATTGAAAGAAGAAGAACCCTAGAAGCCAACAATTATGACCTCTTCTGCCCGATCTTTTTGTCAATTAAATTGAAAAGATCTTCACCTTTGAATAATAAAGATCTATGACAAGCCCTAGAAGCCAACAAATATGTTTTTTTTTTAACTAGCCGTTTTTTTTTATATTAAAAGCAAGATTAAATAATGATTAACTTCAGAATTTGACTTCAAAAAAAAGTTTTTGTAGAAATAATAATTATTTTTTTGTTTTATTTTTTATAATTTTATATCATTTTAATATGTTAATATAGCAATGATTTTTTTTAAAAAAACAATACATATTATTTCAATATATTTTTAAATAAAAAATATTTTAACGCACAATTATCCCTCCATGTCAACCACAAAGCATCATGTTGTTATCCAACTCCATGATTGTTAATGACATGACCATTTGAATTTAGCATTGTCTCTCTAGTGTTTCATACCGTGTTAGAAAGTATTTTTTATTTAGTAATGCATCAATATATTATTTTTATTATTTTAAAAAAATATTTTAATATTAATACATGAAATCGATCTAAAAATACTAAAAATTTAAATTTAAAATAAAAAAATATCTCAAAATTGTATTTGAAACGCAATGTCAAACAAAACTTAAATACCCTTGAGTTTATTAGATCATGCTTTAATTTAATACTCGAACATTCTAAGAAGTCAAGGACCAATTAATTGTATGATGGTATATAAAATTGTTGAATTTTATCCGGTTAAACAACAGAATTGATAAATTAGTGATTCAAGAATGAACTTATGTTAAGTTTTAATTTGAACCGGTTTGATATTAACCTAATAAATTTAGATGATTTGATGAATTAGCCCGTGATCTAATTAAAACCCATAAAAATCAAAATTAAATAATTATTTTTTATATAAAAAGCCACTATATTTAATTATTATTATTATTATTTAAAAAAAAAACCACTATATTTTGATAATTGTTTTTTAGATAAAGTTGATGAGATCCTACAACTAAGAAGATGGGGGCATTTTTAACGTTTCAGCAGCAAGTAGCTGCATCTTAGCCCACCTTCTTCAACTTTATGGGTAGCCTTGGTCACCAAACACCAACCTTTTATTTATATTTGTCTTTTTATTTTATTTTTTTATGATAAGTAGTCCATCCATGTATGACTGGATCTTGCGTAATAATTCGATCTGTTTTGTTATTGTGTTTTAAAAATATATTTAAAAATAAAATAATAATAATTAATTTTTTAGTTTTTTTAAATCATTTTCATGTGCAAATGTCAAAGATAATTTTTTAAAAATAAAAATATATAATTTTGATATATTTTGAATAAAAAATATTTTTAAAAACAACTTGCATAACACTTCTAAACAGTCACTACAATTAAATCCACATATAACACATGCTTTTTGGAAAACATTTTTGGTGGTTCCATTTTTATTGACCTTTAAATTCTTGTTCTTGGATTCTAGCTATCATGGTGATGAAAGAGCTATAAAGCAGAACACAATTCTGTCAAGAATCTCAGGTTCATCGGAAAAACATCCCTCGTGAAACATCAAAAGGAATCCGATGTTATGTCTTTAATTCGTGTGACAAATTTTAGGTTTTTTTTTAGCTTTTATATGTATATTAATGGATAGTTTATATAGGGTTTGATGAGAGTGGACCCAAACCAATTTAAATTGAAGAAATTTTTTTGAGTGTAATTGATGATATGATTAACTCGGTCTGAACTCAATTATTAATAAAAAAATCTTTGTGAAACAATATGGTTTTAATTCTATAAAAAAATAAGTTTTACAATTATGATAGGAATTGAAAAAATAATGGTTTTTTTTAGTGGAATCTTAAGATATGGTTTATTTGTTTAAATCAATAATTTTTATTTTCATTTAATTGTTTGGTTTTTATTTATTTTCTTGATATCAATTTAATATTAAATAAAGTACAATAAATGCATAAATCAACCACCCAATCATTACAACCTTCCCAGAAAACCATATCCATCACAAAAAATCCATCAAGCTGCTTATTAGATTTGTAGGATGTTGTTCAATGAATCCAAAAATTAGTTACAGTGCGTGTAAATTAGCCCAAAACCCTGATTATTAAAAAAACTCTCAAAGAACTGGACAAGCGGCCGCTTCTTGTTTTCGGGTGTTTTATACTGTATTTCTACAGTTTTTTTGAAAAAAATTGAAACTTTTTTATTTTAATTTTTAATTTAAAAAATAAAAAAATTGTATTTATATATATTTTCATGTGATGATATGAAAAACAAAAAATTAAAAAAAATCTAATAATTTTTAAAATAAAAATTATTTTTAAAAATAATATAAAAAAACAAAGATAAATTCATAAATAATACCAGACCACACCTTAATTATTGGATTTTTATTTTGTCGTATAGCCTTGATGAGAAACAGACAAACACAAATTCCCAGAACAATTGCGGATCCTCTTTATTGAAAGAAGAAGAACCCTAGAAGCCAACAATTATGACCTCTTCTGCCCGATCTTTTTGTCAATTAAATTGAAAAGATCTTCACCTTTAATAGCCCTAGAAGATTTATGACTACCCCTGCAAATATGTTTTTTCTAATTTATTTATTTATTTTTGTTAACTAGCAGCTTTTTTGCACTAAAAGCAAGATTAAATCATGGTTAACTTCAGAACTTGACTTCAAAAAAGTCTTTTTTTTTAAGAAAATGATTATATTTTTGTTTTATTTTTTATTTGTTTTGATGTGTTAATTTCCATAATAAGTTTTAAAAAATAAAAATATATATTATTTGAATATATTTTTAAATAAAAAATATTTTAAAACACAATTATCCCTCCATATCATCCATAAAGCATCATGTTGTTATCCAACTCCATCATTTTTCATGACTTGGTCATTTGAACTTAGCATTCTCTTTGTTGGTTGAGGAATGTAGTTCAAATTATTTTTAAAAGTAAAGAAATATATTAAAATATTATTTTTTAATAAATTATTTTTGATATCATCATATATGAAAATGATTTAAAAATACTAAAAAAATATGAAATTTTAAGTAAAAAAATATAAAACACTTTTGAAACGCAGTGTCAAAAAAAACCTAGATACCCTCGAGTTTATTAGACCATGCTTCAATTTAATACTCTTTAACATCCTAAGAAATCATGGACCGATTAATTTTATAGTGGCATATATAATTATTAAACCATATCCGGTTAGACAATATACTTTATAATTATGTGATTCAAGAATGAACTTATGTTAAGTTTTAATTTGAACCGATTTGATATTAACCTGATTAAATTTAGATGATTTAATGAATTGACCGTGATCTAATTAAAACCCATAAAAATCAAAATCAAATAATTATTTTAAAAAAAAACACTATATTTTGATTAAAAAAGAAAAAGAGATGAAGTTGACGTGGGGTATTTTTAACGTTCCAGCAGCAAGTCGCTGCATCTTAGCCCACCTTCTACAACTTTTCTGGGTAACCTTGGCCACCAAACATCAACCTTTTATTTATATTTGTCTTTTTTTTATTTTATTTTTTATGACAAGCAGTCCATCCATGTATGAGTGGATCTTGCGTAATGCTACAATTAAATCCACATATAATATATGCTTTTTGGAAACATTTTTGGTGGTTCCATTTTCATTGACCTCTAAATTCTTGCTCTTGGATTCTAGCTATCTTGGTGATGAAAGGACTATAAAGTAGAACACAATTTTGTAAACAATTTTGTCAAGAATCTCAGGGTCATCGGAAAAACATCCCTCGTGAAACATTAAAAGGAATCCGATGTTATGTCTCTAATTCGTGTGGCAAATTTTAGTTTTTTTTTTAAAAAAAAAACTTTGCACCGTACAGAGGTCTGTCCCAGTAGTTGAGGAGGACGTCCCTTTTCTCAGGACCCAATTTCAAGCGTCCCAACAGGCCCTGTAGCGGTGTTCCATTTATGTGGCACTGGTTCGCTCCCTGTTTGGATATGCTTGTCATCCTAGTGGTGTCTTACTTCTTCATTGGACTTGTAGGATGTTTAGTGAGCCTGAGAAATAGTCGAGGTGCGCGCAAGCTAGCCCGGATACCCCGGTAATCAATAAATAAATTAAAATTACATAGGAATCGAAAAAAAAGAGGTTTTTTTAGTTGAATCTTAAGATGTGGTTTATTTGTTTAAATCAATTCATTTTTATTTTCATTCAATTGTTTGATTTTTATTTATTTTCTTGATATCATTAAATAAAGTACAATAAATGCATTAATCAACCACCGAATCATCAGAACCTTCCCAGAAAACCATATCAGCATCACCAAAAATCTCTCACAAGAACTGGACGAGCTGCCGCTTCTTCCGTCGGTGTTTTACAATTTTTTATTATTTTAAATTAATAAAATTAATAATTTTAAATTATTTTCATTTACTAATATTAAAATTATTTTTTAAAAAATATTATTTTAATATATATTTTTATAAAAAAAAACTATTGGTACAACCAGCCATGTCCCGTGAACCTTGCAAATCCCATGATTCTCCCCATCTCTCACGTGAAAAGACAGGGTGTGAGAATGGTGTACAGCAATGAGTGAATGCTACTCATGCAGAATCACAATCATGCCGCCCATCTGGCAATCTCTTGCTTCAAACTTTCCAGGACCCACTATGATATTCTGATCCAACGGCTGATATCCCATCATGATTAAAAAAAACACTAAAATGCCTGGATAGTGTACACTTTTCTTACGTTTCAATGTAAATCTATTGATCATAGTATTCGATTAATTGATAATTAAGTATAATAAATAAAATAATTGTTTAATAAATAAGTTGATATGATATTTTTTTTATATTGTTTTTAAATAATATTGTTAATATGTTAAGTCTTGCATAATTTTATTTTTTCTTTTATTATACTCAATCAATTTAACGAGTGCGAATATTTTTATTATCATTTGATTGAATAAAAAATTATTTTAATAAATAAATTTAGCAAATATAACCGAGTAAATATTTCATGTTGCAATATGAAATATCTTGATTTATATTTTTTTAATAAAAAAATATTGTTCACGACTCCTTTTTATTTTATAACACAAACACTTTGTATATATAACGTTTTTTTTGTTGAAAATAAAATAAATGGTGTTTTGATCTCACGAAATAATATATTAATTTCAGTAGTTTTTATTTATTTATTTATTTTGTTTTCTTATAATTTAACAATGCAGTGGATACTATTTCGTTGTCATCGGGTCCACAATCCCTGTCAAAGAAAGAGGTCCTCCCGGGGCGGGGACCTGTCGTTGCCTTTGCCTTTGTTGGGCTGTTCCCCATCACTGACAGCCCCACCGCAACACACGGAAGGTAAAACACACGCACTCCAGCTCATTAAAAACAAATATCAAGAAATCCCCCCCGTGGGCCCGTCTCTTTAAGCCCATTCCCTAATCCATCATCGCATTCCTAGCACGCTCTACCCCAGAGATCACTGTTAAATAAATAGATAAATAAATAAACTCCATGCAGTCATTATGTTGATGGCTACCAAAGGGCTTGTTAGGGTGCGGTGGTAGGTCAACTCGAGCATCAACATGTTATCTATTTAAATTAATTTTTTTTTTATTTTCTGATTTGTTTCAATCCAAGGAATTTTTAAATTATTAGACTAGTAGTTTCTAAATCATGAAAACAATATAGAGA
The DNA here is from genome assembly GCA_032356905.1 of Salix exigua. Classification (NCBI taxonomy): domain Eukaryota; kingdom Viridiplantae; phylum Streptophyta; class Magnoliopsida; order Malpighiales; family Salicaceae; genus Salix; species Salix exigua. The sequence goes on from CM063600.1 coordinate 11,533,795, forward strand.
ATTTAAATTTAGCAAGATCATTAAATTTAATTCTTTTATCCTCACAACAAGGTCCTACATCGATATCTAATTAACCCATGTACTATGATGTAGAGTTCCAACCTTTATTCCCTTTATTTTTATGAAATTGATTATACACACACTTCTAATATCTATCTCGATGAGATTGATTGGAATGGTTCAACTTTCTATATATCTATATCTATATATATATATATATATTGTGTTTTTTTATTGTTTGGATGGGCTGGTATTAATAATATATTATTTTAAAATAAAAAATATTCGGGAAAACAACATCTATGATGTTTTAAGACAAACCTATACTTGGATTTAAGAGCATACAATTTATTTATTTTTAATTCTATAAAACTTTATTATCTGAAAAGTGCACTTTGTGAATCCAAGTAAGCATTTAAAACTTTGATTGTTCTAAATTTTTATAAAAAAAATACATGACGTGTTATACAAATCTCAAGTTTTTTACCGTCATACCGCGTGTATTGGGACCTACAATATTGCTCGAAGGCGGGAAAAGATCGGACCAAATATAACGCAGAATTGACTTGGACGAGGTACAAGTCTAAGAACCATGATACAATTTCAGTGTTCTTCACGCGAGCAACATAAAAAGAACAGAAAAACAGAACCTAAACTTGGATTTTGGTGTTGAATTTTGGGTCTCTATTCTATATGTATTCATTACTAGGTCAAAGAATAAAATCAAATCAGATACTCGAGATTAATTACAAGAACATCAAAGTAAGTGGTGGGTAAGGGTAATTACATGTTTGTTTTATACCGTGTTTCAAAAATATTTTTGAAAAAAAAATAATATTTTTTGTTGAATTACATTTTTTGTGTTTTGAGATTATTTTTATATGCTGATGTAAAAAATAATTTTTTAAAATAAAAAATATATCAATTTGATGTATTTCTGAACAAAAAACACTTTAAAAGTCAACTTCAACCATACCCAACGTGACCATCATACAACTTATGAACCAAGATTCATTTATTCTAGATATATATTGGATGTAAAAAAACAAACAATCTAAAATTAATTTTATTTGGTTTGCCTGGCCTAATAGATAAATTTATATTGATTTTCAAACACATGATTTAAGAAATAAGTTTCTCATCATGTAAACCATAGTTGTCAATACTGTTCCGGTCGCCGTTTCGATTTTTCGATTGGAACAAATGTTCCGGTTTCGGAGTGTTCTGGCATGCCGTTTCTGTGTCGTACTGTTCATAAATAATTAATTATATATATATATATATATATTTAATACATAAATAAATTTAATTAAAAATTAGATTTTGAACTTCTGATGTACAGATGTCAAGACAATTATTTGTAACGATAGATTTCGAACGAGCGATGCTCGAGGTTGGAATTTGACCGGAATTTCTGGAATGGACCGGAATTAAAACCGAGATGAAAACGACGCCGTTTTGTCTCGGTTTGTGAACGGAACGGAATTAACAACTATAAATTGTAAACCCTAGATACATTATGATTTAGAAACAAATAATACTTGTATAATGACATTTGGCCCAGCAAAATCCATATGATTATTGACTTTCATTTCAAAATATGAGATGAAAAAAATGTAAGGAGTTTTTTAAAACTTTATTTTTTTCATTCTATTGCACCATTAAATGTCAATCACACCTTTAACGAACTTATTACCCATGCATCACCTTTCTTTTACATAATTTTATTTTCATAATGTATGTTTTTTTTCCAAACATAATTATATATTTTTTAAATCTATATAATGATTATTCATTTACAGTAATAATTACAATAACTAATCATGCATAGGTAATTTTGTATTTTTTTCTACATTTCATTGATTATAATTATTATTCTCTCTAGAAAACATAGATTGTTGTTGTTTTTGTTGATATGCATGTGATGGATGATTCATTGAATTGAAATTTATTTATTTTATGTATTTATTTATTTTTATGATAGTTTTATAATCTCGCTACGTATCATGATTTCTATTTTGTTGTACACATATATTTTCAACAAATTAATATATTTATTTTCATTTTTTTTGAATTAGCTGGCTTTAATTATTATTTTTACGTTTATGTGTTTTTTCCCTTTATAGTAGATTTATATTTATAGCACTTATTTTTATTTTTTTTGTAAGACTTCTTATGATGATATATAATTATGTTGAGAAATTGTAATTATAATTCCATATCTGAATTTATAATTGATTAATATGCATATTCTCTCATTAAACAATCAATAATTATATTTAATATCACAATAACAATTATTTTTTAAAAATTGTTTTATTTAAAAATATATTAAAATAATATTTTTATATTTTTTACCATTAACACATCAAAATAAATAAACTAAATTAACTTGAAGTTAAAAAAATCAAATTTTAAAGTGGGGATACTAAACATTCCTATATATCTTCCTGATATTTTGAAAAATCTTAAAAATTCTGGTAGAAATGAAAAACAACAGCAATGTGAAATGGTAACGGTAGGAAATAAATGTCAGAGAGAGTACCAAACCTAATAAGTGTGTTGCTGTCCAAAATAGTCTTCCCATTTAAGTAAAGTTAGCTGAAGTTGCTGCCTACATTGAGTGACAAAGTGGTTAACCCTCACCTCTCTCTCTTTCATAATCATGATCATTTAGCCAAAAAGAAAAGAAAAATTATAAATCCAACAAAAGGTGGAAGGTGGCAAAGAAAAGTTGATAATTCACACACCAAGAACCTGATTCAAAGAAGCTCCAAAAGAAAGAAAAAGGAGGACACAAGAGCAGAAACTAAAGAAATATATATACACTGGTGGTGCTGCGTGTGTGTGTGTTATAGCATATGTGAAAAGATTTCAAAAGAAAACAGAAGAATTAATTAAGATGGTGTGTTGGAAAGGAAAGGGTGGCTAGCAAAAGTGGGAGTCTTCTCTGGCAGCTGGTTCTTTTCTTCATTTGTTTGTAAACAGCTTTTTTTAAGGTCTTTGCAACACCGGGTTTTCTTTGATTATAAGGTATGTTCTAGCTCATGATCTTAGTTTCTCTGTGAGTTCTTCTCTTCATGTAAGCTTCTGCAATTTCGAGGGCTGTCTGAATTATGCTGCTTCTGTTGTGATCTTTTTGCTGCATGGTAATTGTGTTTGTTCTATGGAGATGTAAAGGGCTGTGTAGAGGTTTAAAAGGTTAAATTTTTCTTCTTTTTAGAGAGATTGGTACTGTTGGGATCATAAGTTGATTTTTTTCTTATTAAATTCCCCCTTTTGTCTTTCAAGTGTCAGATTTTGTTTTCTTGAAGAGTTTTAATTTCATTAAAACAATATATAAGAAATCCTCTCTCTTAGTTTCAAACCCTTTCAACCTCTTTCTCTAAATTCTGGGATGGTTCCAGAATTTAACTGTTTTTCTTGCCTGGTTTTGGACAGACAACCTTGTACAAGGGGAGTTTATCAAGTTTTCTCCAGGATTTGTTTCTCTAACGTTTTTTATCCATTAAAAAATTAAAAGTTATCTTTCATAGTTGTTTTCAGAAATAGTTTTTGCTTTGGCAATTTGTGTTTGTTTGTATCTATAACCAACTTTGACATCTTGAAATTTATCCCTTAATTGACAAACTGAGTTGGAACTTAATCCATTTATTTGATTGTGACATGAAAAGATGGAGGGTGTCTTTGTACTTTGGCACAAATGATCTGAATCTAGTACGAACTACGCAGACTCCTGTTATTTTCTTAATACTTGTATGAAAAGATGGAGTGTATGTCTGTATGTGAATTCTTCAACTAATTACCTGTGGGAAATTTGTCATCGAGCTAGTCGAGCAGTTGCTGTAACTATTTGCTAATTATATATCTCAAATCTAGTTTCTCTGGCCATGCTGTTCCTTGGTTGAAACCATCTAGCAAATATACCAGTTAAAAACAGAGGTCGTTCCATCTTCTTGTGTTTATCCGGTAGTATTTCAACTCATATTTTTCTTGCAAGTGCAGTCTTTCATTGACGTGTGGTTAATTTTGTTTGATCTTACATCCATATTTTTATTGTGCTGTGATATATACAGATTTGTAACCTAGTACGTGCATACACAGGTAATCACAGATTCATTCGGTCCTGCAGGCAGTTGATTGTACGATTCATTTCCTCATCTGGGTGGAGACAGTAATGCTAGGAACATGGGAAAGAAAGGGAATTGGTTTTCAGCAATCAAGAGGGTCTTTCTACCAAACTCCAAGGACAAACTAGCTAATGTAATTTGCTATTCCTGATGCTGTATTTGAAATCAGCTTCTTTCAAAATGAGTTTTGCCTGACCTGAAATGTAATTTGTTGGGTTCCTTACAGAATTTATTTGGTTTATCAGATCATTTTTCTCTATCTTCGGAGGAAATGAGTTAAAAGATTGTCATGGTGGTGGTTAGAAGTTCAACTTTAATTCAGTAATCTTCTTGGCCTATTAAGTTATATCCTGAAAGACGATTAATTCCTGATAAATTGAAATTTTTGTTTTTCATGCTAATAAAACGTGCATGTCCATATGGAGTTTGGAAAATTGAAAACCTTTGATGAAAGTTGTCCAAATGTATGTTATCATCATTGTTTGTAGATGCACCATCCTGAATCGATGAAGCAGAACATGTGCCAGGCTGCTTTCATTTTTTACTCACTCATGGCCTTCGATGTATCTCCACTGTCTAGGAAGAGAAAAATTAACATAACATGTTTCATGACATTTCATGTTTGCTGTCCATTCTTGGTTTTTTAAATTTTATTACCCATTTCTCATTTAATTTTTATTTGGATTGATAATGATAGCGATTTTTGCCTCTTCATGCACAGTATTTACTCGCAAACTGCTTGCAGGATTGAAAACTTATCCTATTTAATGCTAATTACCTTGCAGGAATCAGATAAGAGAAGCACGAAAGAAAAGAAGAAGGGTCGCGGAAAACTAAGACATGGAGAGACCACTTCATTCATTCCCCTGTTTAGAGAACCGAGTAGTATCGAGAAAATCTTGGATGAGGCTGAAAGAGAGCATAAATTAATTTTCAGGCCGCCCACACCTTCGGAGCAACCAACTACACCACCCTTTGTGCCTCCAAGAGCTGCTTCTCCAAGAGTTGCTTCCCCTAGAGCAGCTTCTCCTAGAGCAGCTTCTCCTAGGAATGCTCAACGCCACAAGGAGATATATTACAGGCCAGAACCAACTCTAAGAAACCATCATGCTTCAGCAACCAAGATCCAAGCAGCCTATAGAGGCTATGCTGTAAGATTCTCTTCTCACTTGTAGCATGCGTGATATGGAAAGCTTGATGAAGAGAAATAACAAGAAATCTGTCTATTAAGTATGCTGAAAGCAAAGATATCTATTGTTGATATTTGTGGTTCTATAGAATTCCTCATTTTAAGACTTCATTATGGAAGTTGATATATACATTTAATCATATACACATAAATGACTTTTCAGAATGGACTTTGAAGAGGATAGATCACGAATGAGGATGAAATGTTATCTCGTTCTCAGTAATCTGACTGCGAATATATATACATGGAATGTAGAAAAGCTAGATTTATTTATATATTCTAATTTTTAGTCCTGCAATTTAATTTTTTGCTGCTTTCATGCCATATCTTGTCATTTTTCTGGTTGATGGTTCCCGGTGCCTTTGGTTTTTTTTTTTATAAAAAAAACCCAAATTTAACATTACAGGCAATCCTACAGCATTCTTTCACTCTGCATTCATTTTGGAATAATGTCAAACTGATACTGTGTGGTACTTGTCATGAAGGCAAGGAGGAGCTTTAGAGCTTTGAAGGGTCTGGTGAGGCTTCAAGGAGTGATAAGAGGACAGAATGTGAAGCGGCAGACGATGAATGCAATGAAATACATGCAGCTCCTGGTTCGGGTCCAGTCTCAGATTCAGTCACGGAGGATCCAGATGTTAGAAAACCAAGCACGACGTCAAGCGCAAAACAAAAACGATAAAGAAGTGGATAGTACCTTGGGCAAATGGGGCCAGTTGGTAAGTCCATTTTTTGACCTGTGGTTATTTTCTTTCCATTAAGGAGCTATTTATCTGAGAACCTAGATCCATGTGTTAATCAGTATGAATTGGTGTGGGTTAAAATTAAGTATCTCACCTAAAACCTATGCAAGTTAGGTTTGGCCTCCAATTTCAGATGCATGATTTTGGTCTCTGCCTTGTACTCGAAGCAATATGTCTTGGTGCCCTGTTTGTTGGAAACAGGTAACCAGAAAAAAACTCTAGCTTTTCTTTAGGCCATGGTACTTCCATGGAACATGTGTATTATCCCTCTGATCAATGCATGGCTCCTTTAGCGGAAAGATATCAGAACTTTTCACACAGCAATTTTATAGTACTTCCTGTTTTCGGGTGCAATGGATGTTCAACAGCTTTTGGGCTACATAATGGATGCTAGCCCTCCTCCCCACTCCTCCCAGGATTTGAATCTCAAACTCATAGAAATCCCAAATCTTAGCAACTAGGTTGTCCATTGGGAGTAATGCTAAAGCATGTACTTAACTTGTTAATGAAAGAGTGACTTCATTATTGTTGCTGTTGTTATTGTCGTCTAAATGAAGATAGCATTAGATTTGTTTCCATGTCTGCTCAATAATAACTGGGGGTATTGGTATAGCCTGAGGAAGGTGACGACTGGGACGACAGCATTCTGACGAAGGAGGAAATCGATGCAAGGTTGCAGAGAAAGGCGGAAGCAGTTGCCAAGAGAGAAAGGGCCATGGCTTATTCATATTCCCACCAGGTATTTGCACCAAATGGCTATTTACCTCCCAAAACATTGTAGTTCATTTTCTTTCTAACATTTTTTTGCTACAATCCATTTCAATTTTGCTTTGACATTCTATTTAGGAAATTATTATAACATCTTCTGTTGAGTTAAGATTGCTAGATCTGATTGTAAGCACCAAAATTATTATAACCTTTTAGTATTGGGTTATTGCTTGGATTTTCCTGGGAATTAACTGAAACCATCATGACTGATACCACCATAAGATATGCAGTATTCTCTGCAGAAAAGGAATACATCCTAGTAAAATTTGTTTTCTGTTTTCCAACAGCTGTGGAAAGCCTCTCCAAAATCTGCCCAGTCGGCTCTCTTGGATATCCGTTCCAATGGATTTCCATGGTGGTGGAACTGGTTAGAACGTCAGCTACCTTCAACGAATCCTCCTGAAAGCCAGGCCTTGAAGAACTTTCAACTTACACCGCCAAGGCCACATTCAGAGATAAAACCTAGCCCAAGACCCCCATCAAGTAGCCACAAGCAAGTAAATCTGGGGTTCGACAATATGGACACTCCCACACCGAGATCCTCAAAATCAACTGCATTTGTACCAACAAGACCAGCGCGAACTCCTCTACTTAGAACTCCACAGGCAAACAGCCCCAGCATGTCAAAATATTCAAGAGCAAGAGCCAGTGGAGGGATTTCTCCGTTCAACCTGCCATTGAAGGATGACGATAGCCTCACGAGCTGCCCGCCATTTTCGGTGCCAAACTACATGACTCCTACGGTTTCAGCCAAAGCAAAAACAAGAGCTAACAGCAATCCCAAAGAGAGGTTTCCAGGGACCCCAGGCAGCGAAAAGAGGAGACTTTCGTTCCCTCTCGCACAAGGCATCGGATCTTTCAAGTGGAACAAAGGCTCCTTCTTCACCAGCAAGGATTCGAGTTCGCAAAGGGGTTTAGAAAAGCATCAGTCACTTCAATCCATAGGAGACTTGAGTGTGGATTCAACCGTCTCGATGCCGGCTACGGTTGGACGAAGGCCATTTAACCGATTTGTGTGAATTTTTTCTCCTCGGATCTCTTTAACACCTTTTTTTCACATATTTTTCGTGTTATTTGATTGAGTGTATGGTGATGTTAAGCTACAAAATACTGATGTAAACATAATAAAGATACAAATAGGAAATGATGGTTTGAATGTAACAGGGTTTGCTTTTAAAAAAAAACACAAAATGCCATGAATTTTTTTGGATTGCCTTGAACATTTGATCTATTCTTGATGACAAGTATTATATGTCATGCTGTTCTTCGTGAAGAGGGAAGTCTTTCTTTCTAAAAGGGAAGAACCCTGAATCCCTGGCCAGCAAGATTCAATGGCTGCTAGAATATGACCCTCTTGAAAACAATAGCTGAAAATTGAACTCTCATGCTCTGTCTGTTCACAATCTTATCGTTTACTTATTTTGAGGAACAAATAGACTAGAAAGTCATGATTCTGTGTTCTATACATGGGTTGTGTATATGCATTTTGGTAATGCAAATGGAAGTTATTTTTTATTTAAAAATATTTTAAAATAAATTATATATATATTTAAAATATTTTTGATATAAACATATAAAATGATCAGAAAATATTAAAAATATTTAATTTAAAGTAAAATTAGATAAATAAAAATTATTATTTTTCAAATCGTTTTTGAAACCCAGTACTAAATACCCCTTTAATACAGTATATCAGAGATTTAAATCTCACAATTTTATTTATTTTTTATTAAAATTTTAAAGCTCAAAAGGTTTTGAGTTAAAGAGATGTTAAATATGCTTGAAATCCAATGAATAATGAGATATAATTATAGGAAATAAATATTTTTTTATTTCTATATGAATGTAATAGAAGTATGATGATTGGTTAACAACATTACCATTCCTATTTTATTTTATTTTATTTTCCTATTATTTGATACTTTTTAAACATAAATACTTTAAAAACTAATCTCAAAGACTTCTGTCACCTATACTGTACAGCACCGACAACTGAGACTTCAGTTTCTCAGCCAGAAGTAATGAAATAATAAATACACCCACAAGAGTATGGCATAGTGCATGCATCTGTGTTGATCACTTTTTTCACACATTTTTTATTTGTTTTTGTATTTCAATGAATAAGAAATAATATTTTTTTAAAAAATAATTACTATTACAATATGAGACATATTATTTTTTAAGATGATTATATGAAAAAAAAAAGTGAATTTAGGGTGGGGCAGGGTTTCCGCCGATGAAGTTCATGTTTGAAAGTGTGGTTAAATTTATTTTTTAAAGTATTTTTCGTTTAAAAATATATCAATATATATATATATATATTAAAAATTATTTTTAAAATTAACACATAAAAATGATTTAAAAATACAAAAAAAATTCAAAAATATTTTTGAAATACATTGTGATCAGAGCCAAGACCATTGTCCATTTTATTCAATGCTTAGTTTTTTATTTAAAAATAAAATTATTATATAGTTTTGAATGAGTCTCACTAAGAACTCTTTTTTTTTAAATGCGATGAAACTAAATATATTTTGTAATGAGCGGGTAAAGGGGTGTATATAACTCGAGATTTCCTGTATATATCGCAAGCTCTTTACTATCATGTTCTACAATAAGAACTACAAAAATTGAATTCTAAATTGTTTTTTTTATAATTTGTTTTTAAAAAATAAAAGTAAAATTTAGGGAGTTTTTTTATATATTTTAATACGTTATATTAAAAATATTTTTTTGAAATAAAAAATAATAATTTAATATATTTTTAAAAATGAATGCTCTCAAAACAACTGTTAAGACTTTTGGCACCAACGATGTAAAACACCGACAACCAAGACTTCAGTTTCTCAGCCAAAATTATTGTCATAATATGAAACAGACTATATATTTAAATTTTTTTTAAGGTGATAATATAAAAAATAAAGAGAATTCAGGTAGTCGGTGGTATCTGATTTTTCACCGTGTTTTAAAAATATTTTTTAAAAATTTTAAATTTTTTAATTTTTATTTTAAATTAATTATTTTATGTTCTTATATTATTTTGATATGTTGATGTTAAATATAATTTTTTTTTAAAAAAGATATTATTTTTTATGCATTTCTAAACGAAAAATACTTTTTAAATCAATCTTAACTATACTTTTAAACAAAATGAATGTTTTCTTAATTTTTATTTAGAAATATATTAAAATAATATATATATATATATATATTATTTTAAAAAAATTATTTTTGATATTAATATATCAAAATAATTTTATAATATTTGAAAAAAATAATTTAAAACCAAAAAAATTGAAAAACAATTCCCATTAAATATAGTGGCCGAATATCACCACTGAAAAGAAATTTGCGTGCGGTAGTCGTACACTATAGTCGTACTCAGAATCTATCTACACACAGTGAGCTGGGTGAGCCGGTATCTAAGCTGCTTGCACCTGACAGGGCAGCTGCCTTTTGCCTTTATTATTCTGGACGGCTCCCTGGCCAGCTTCACGGCTTGATGCTTCTTTGTTGGCTTCGAAAATGTAAAAAATAGGAGATTTTTTTATTATTTTGAAAGCATAAAATGAATAAAATTTGAAACATCATGTGATGGGAAATCGTTGTTGTTGATAAGGGAGGAAAGGGAGAGCTAGACAGACAGATTGCAAGGAAACAAAAGACAACATGGAAAAGAAAGTCATATTTCGATGTTTTACATTGTATTTTAAAAATATTTTCAGTGTTCTTAGATCATTTTATTATATCGATGTCAAAAATAATTTTTAGAAAATAAAAAAAAATATAATTTTGATATATTATTGAATGAAAAATATTTTTAAAAATAACCTCAACTACGCTCACAAACAAGCACATATTATATACATATTATATACGTATATGTATACGATATATTATTTTGAATTTTTTGATTTTTTAAAAAAAAACACTACATTTATTTATCATTTTTCACCTGTCACTCCTTCCTGAAGTCAATTCATTCATACAACAGAAAACATTTTGTAATTTTATTTTACAATTGTGACCCAAATTTAACCTCAAATTACATCATCATACATGAATAATTGGGGACTGTATTGTAAAAAGAGTCTCTAATTTAATTTTATGAGATGGGTTTTAGGGAATCCCGAAGATTTGATTAAAAAAAATACATGTTTCCTCCTTTTCATGAAATAATTAATTAAATATTACTAATCCGTGTAATGTAAGCCTGTGATTTCCAGTCTTGATCGAATCACTGTCGGTAACACCTTTCATTTATTTATTTATTAGTGAAATATAGTTTTTATAATTCCTTATGTGTAGCAAGATTGAATACATTTAATTAGGTGCAACCCATCTGTAGTAGATAGGATTTCCATGGCTAAAAATTAAAAAATTAATAATTTCTGTAATCAAGAAAAAACAAATTTTAAGGGTTGTTAAATAATATTTTATATATATTTTTCAAGTTAAAGTTATTTTAATGGTGACTGATTAGCTCTAATTATAAAAGAAAATATAAATTATGAGATGCAAATTCGTGATCGTTCTATAATTAAAATGTATAATTTAATACAATTATAATGTATAGATATATCTAATTTAATATGATTTGTAAATGTGTAGAGATAATTAATTTTAATATTAATGGATTGTAAAATTCATTTATCTTATTTAAAGTCTTGCAAACAGTAAAAATAAAATGAAATAATTCATAGAATTATTAAAACAAATCTCCAAGCCTCTCTCTATCTCTATCTCTTCACTGTAAACATACCCCACTTCAACTCTTTCAGCAAGCTCGATCTCCAAATTTCTCGAAGAACAGAATCCCAATTCAATTCCAACTCATTGATGTTCCATTAACCAAACCCTAAATTGTGAAATCATTGTTTTTTTATTAATATAAATGTTCAAGCTAACCTATGAATTCTAAAATATATAATTATGTAATTTTTTAATAATTATTATATTTATAATTATATGGCGAATCTGAAAAGTCAGGAAAAATAATTTTTTTATTTCTAAGTTTGTAGCTAGAGATGGTTATTGGAAATCCTAGTTGTCAAGAAGGGAGGAGGGAGAGAGCTGGACAAATGCAAGAAAACAAAAGACAACTTGAACAGGCTTTTTTATTCAGTACCCGTTTGGCAATACCATTAGTTTTTGGCTGAAATTTGAAGAAAAAAAATTTATTTTAAATGAATATGTTTTTGTATTTTAGATTATTTTGATGTGCTGATTTCAAAAATAATTTTTAAAAAATAAAAAAATATTATTTTGATGTATTTCGGCACTATAAACATTTTAAAAAGTTACCGCAACTACACTCCCAAACAGCTAGACTTTTATGACCGACAAATAATAGTTTTATATCCTTAAGCGAAAATTGCTTGAATTTGAATGGACTAATTCTAATTTAAAAAGAAAAGATAAAATATAAGATTTGAATTCCTAAATTTTCTATCATTTAAAACTTACACGCTATTACAAACCAATCACAACTTTTGAAATTAGTTTTTTTTATTGTAATTAAATATAATTATAATGCTCGATTGATAGATAAGTTGATTTTTTTAAATTTAAATAAAGAGTTATTGATTTATTGGATGTAATTTCACCCTCCTGTTTGAACTAAAACTTCATAGGTTTGCGATGACTCCTCGAAGTTGGGAGTGGGGTTGGGGCTGGAGGGTTCCTCCCCTCATCTCCCTCTGGTCATTCCTTGCGTGGTACGCTTGTCACCCCCGCGGTGTCTTACCTGCTCATTTGGGCTTGCAAAGTGTTTAAGTGAGCTCGGGGAATAGTCGAGGTGCACGTAAGCTGACCCGAACATCCCTGTAAAAAAAAAATAGAAACTTACTTAACTGTTATGTGGATGATTTTTAGAAACACAAGCATAAAAAAACTATGAATTTAGTTAAGTTATGTGCAAATTGATCCGGACATAATTTATCTTTTTATTAATGATTTGCTCGGGTGTATATAACTAATCAATCAACAAACCAACTCTTTAGAATTTATACTAATCAAATATTATTTTATTGTACAAAATAATAAAAACAAATGTACCAAAAAAGGCTCCACACACCATTGATCAAACCTTACAATAAAAAAATAAACTATCTCTTGGAACATATCACATGCTCATCCTTCGCACAAAAAGATACCATATCATATATATTTTGACTAGGAGTAGGTCACATTCTTGATTTGTCAAACTTGCCGTCTATTTATTTTTTTATCGACTATTTATATAAGAATTCTGAATAATCATATTATGATTATGAAAATATAAATTGTTGATGTGTTTTCATTATTTGTAAAATATATATATTATATTTAAAGTTTCTAAGATAAATTTTTAAAAGTGGGTAAAGACTTATAAAACTAAAAATATTCTCTATATAGAAAATTATTATATTTGAATATATATATATATTTCAATTGTAAAAAAAACAATTGAAGTGTGACCTGAAGATTTCCTGAAGAAGCAAATAGAGAGAAACAATGGTGGGGCAAAAATGTAAGTGCGTGGAGATATTACCCAATTTAAATATATATTTATGGATATAAATAAAGTATTTGTGTCATAGACAACTTAGGAGTCTCGAAGTGTCCTCACTAACCACTTCACTGTTTTCTCCTCTGCTCTATTTCTCTCCTTGGAAAAAGATTTTGTGGAGGAAACTGAGCCTTTTGGACACAGAAGCAAAACAGCAAACAATGGCTCTCAAGCTCAATCCTTTTGTCTCTCAATCTCAAAAGTTACCTGCTTTTGCTCTTCCTCCAATGGCTAGCTTCAGATCTCCCAAGGTTTGCATGGCTTACACCCTGAATTCAAGCACCAAGTGAGTTGCTTTCTATCTCCTTCTCATTTTCTCTTCAATGCCCATTTTGTTTTTGCCTATAAAGCATGGATCTTTGCATGGTTTTTTCAAGATTCTCAGCTGATTTTGGATCTGGGTTTTTGTTTCCTTACTGTAATTTGGCTTCTGTGTTCTCTACTTATTCGCGTGTTTTGTGATCTTCTTCAAACACATATTTCTATTCTTGGGCATCAAATTTGAAAGTTTCAACAGTTTTTCAATAATTATGGACCTTGCCTGAGGTGATGTGTTGTTTTGTCCTAATTTGATTAGAATGAATGTTGATTCAGCTCTGTTCTAGATGAGTTTTGGTCTTTGATTGCGATGCTCTTTTTATTCATCTTCTAATTGCCGCCCCCTTCAAATTTAGCTTCTATAACTTGAATTCACAGAGATATGCCTTTTTGTTTCGAGTAAGTATTCAAGTTTGTTTTATATAGTTTTTTTTTTTAGATTTTAATTCGAGTTTGTACATTGTCCAGCAGAACGTTCTCGTATTTAAAGTCTATTCTAACATCGAAATGTTTTTTTTTATTGCGAATTAAAATGGAAAGACAATTATCATCTTGATTCATTCGTGTTTTTAGCATGGTATGAAAAAAACAACCAAGAGAAGAGAATTACTGCAAGGGAATCACTTTTTTGCCGTCTGTGAAATCAGGTTTCATGAGATTCAACGAACGTGTTCTGGCTTTATGATGTCTAGAGTCATTAAAAGCATATGCTATTGAAATTCATTTATGTGGTGGGGATGATTCTCTATGGTTTTGTGGTTTTCTTTATATCCCGTGGTTTTAATGCCAGTACATATATGGGTGCTTGGAGACAAAAAAAAAAAAAAATTGAAACTTTCAATGGTCATTCGATAAAAAAATTGGCTTAAAGTTTCTCAATCTGGTTTTAATATTTTGATTGATGCATCGTTATTATCTATGTTGCATTTGATTGCTGCATGCTTTTACACTTGTTGCTTGCCTGAGTTGACTCTGTCGAAGTAGTTTTGTCTGTATTTATTAGCTTATTGAATAATTGCGTGTCTTTTACATCACTACGACAGGTCATGCCCAGAAAGTGACCCGGGGGTGTTTTGTTGTTTAGTAATTCTTGTTCTACTGCTTTTATATGCTTTGAGAGTTATTGTTTTCTGAAGTCATTGTTTTCTGTTCCGGCTGTCAGTTCTATTAGATTCATACATTTGTAGAGTGATCTATGTAGCCCAGTTTTACGTGTGTTTCAATTCAAACACGATGAGTACATTTTTATGCTGATAGGTGTAATTTTCGTAGAACGTTTTCTATTTGTCATGCTCGTTGTTTTTTCTTTAAATGTTGTTAAATCTACATCGAAAAAGGATATTCAAGTTGGTGGAAGTAGTTCAAATGGGTGGTTAAGTTGACAGATTCCCATACTGTACTGTTTGTCAGATGGTGAATCTTTGACTTTTCTTCAAGTTGCAGCTTTTTGCCATGTTCTTTAGGTGTCGCTGAGATATTATTTCATTCACTTGAGGGGTTTTGTGAACTCGAATTTCGTTTTTAATCTTTGAGGATTTTTAGCAGTTTTCTTTTAAATTTTATTATATATTATCTCTTTTTTCTTCTTCTAGGTGATCCATATAGTAGTATTATATTTTTCAGACATCTTTATGAGGCAGATATTTTTTCTTTGGTTTATTTCAAGTCGGCATTTAAGTTGGTGAACCCAGTTTGATATCCCAAATGTTTAGCCCTTGCACTGGTTCCATAGGTGAGAGCTTTGACTATTAGCTAACTTGTAGCTGTATGTCATGTTGATAAGAACCAAAGAACACTTTTTTCCTATAACTCGTAGCCCTACTCGTTTCCACTTTCCTGCTTGTGGTAGTTGCAAGCCAACTACTTGTGTTCTTGTCGTATGTTATTGTATGCACTGCTCTTCTTTTTGAGGTGGAATTTATGAGTTGCCTTTTGTGAATCTCACATTTCATATGAGATCATTTGATAATATGTTTGATTCCCAGTATCCCTTGCTTTCTGTTGTGGTGGTTGTGATATTGGCATTTGGCTTGATAATAGATCGTGCATTTGCAAAGTCTGTTTTGTCTGAAAACTGTATTTGGGTTCTTGTTTACACCTAAAATCAACAATCCTCAATTGGCCACCTTTAAAAGGAGGAAGAGTAATTGTTCAGCAAAGAACACCGCTGGGTCTGATGTTCCACTCAACCAGCTAACTATAACTTGGAGGACTTGCTAGTTAATGTTCAACACATTGAATGAGGGCCAAAGATCATTTTTATATAATCAAGATAAATAAATCCATTAAGATTTTTCTGATTTTCAAACCTGAATATGGGCCTCTGGTGATGGTAGTGCTATACAATGGGAACGTCCACTTTTATTTGTATTCCGGAGAAGTGAGTTTATGGTCATACAGTTAGAGATCTGCCAGGAAGATTGAACAGTATGTGAGCAACAATAAGTGAAGTTTAGATTCAATAAATGTAGAGGAAGGGAAGCCTGTCTTTAACTCTCTTTCCAATGCTACCCCTGAAATTTCACCGGAGAGATTCTAGCCAAAGTGAGTGAAGACTGTATATACAAACCTTTAGCGTGTGCTCAACCTTGCATCAAACTGCCCTGACATTAGAGTAAAACAAATTTCAAATCAATTTCTGCATTTATCCCCTCTCCTCACTTTGTGTTCTTTTTCATTGTATCTTATACAACCGGCCATGCAAGAACAATGACTAATTAAATATCGGCATGTATTGTAATGCTGTGTCATTGTGTACAAGCATTAAGCTGTGTCTAATCCCTGAGACAAATCCAATCTATACATTAAGTACACGATCCTGATTCTTTCTACTCAATGCAGGGAGGTTGAGAGTGTCAAGAAGCCTTTTATGCCCCCTAGGGAGGTGCATGTACAGGTCACACATTCTATGCCACCCCAAAAGATTGAAATCTTCAAATCTATGGAGGGTTGGGCCGAGGAGAACATCTTGGTTCATCTGAAGCCAGTTGAGAAGTGTTGGCAACCACAGGATTTTCTGCCTGATCCTGCCTCTGATGGATTTGAAGAACAGGTCAGGGAACTCAGGGAGAGGGCAAAGGAGCTTCCAGATGATTACTTTGTTGTTTTGGTAGGAGACATGATCACAGAAGAAGCTCTTCCAACTTATCAAACAATGTTGAATACCTTGGATGGAGTTCGTGATGAAACAGGTGCTAGCCTTTCACCATGGGCAGTTTGGACAAGGGCGTGGACAGCTGAAGAGAATAGGCACGGTGACCTTCTTAACAAGTATCTCTATCTCTCTGGGCGAGTAGACATGAGGCAAATTGAGAAGACAATTCAATATTTAATTGGGTCAGGAATGGTGAGATCCTTGTCGCAAATTTTATTATATTCAGATGCATGCTTCACAGGAGAAACGTAATTGATCCTTTGGCCTTCATTGGGGTCTCCGGTTACCAATTGTGATGCACTTCTGTGCCTTTTTCTAATTTGATAATTTATTTTTGTATCTTTTCATAGGATCCACGGACAGAAAATAGCCCCTACCTGGGGTTCATCTACACTTCTTTCCAGGAGAGGGCAACCTTCATCTCCCATGGGAACACTGCTAGACATGCCAAGGAGCATGGAGACATGAAATTGGCTCAGATATGTGGTATAATTGCTGCGGACGAAAAGCGCCATGAGACTGCTTACACAAAGATAGTGGAAAAGCTCTTCGAGATTGATCCTGATGCAACTGTTCTGGCTTTTGCTGACATGATGAGGAAGAAAATTGCTATGCCTGCTCACTTGATGTATGATGGCCGCGACGATGACCTCTTTGAGCACTTTTCAGCCGTTGCACAGCGTCTCGGAGTCTACACTGCCAAGGACTATGCCGATATATTGGAATTCTTGGTGGGCAGGTGGAAGGTGGAGAAATTGACTGGACTTTCTGCTGAGGGTCAAAAAGCTCAGGATTATGTCTGCGGGTTACCTCCAAGAATTAGAAGGCTGGAAGAAAGAGCTCAAGGGAGGACCAAGAAAGGACCCATCCTTCCTTTCAGCTGGATTTTCGATCGGCAAGTGCAGCTTTGAGTGCAATATCAACAGAAACGGTAAGTTTCACTCTTCACCACAGATCCAGAAGTGGAGGCAGAAAGTGCAATTTGTCTTGGCAGCTCTTCAAGTTTTAGTCTGTGGGGAGGGAATTCGTTCTGAAGTGAATTTGTTCAAGTTTTCGTCGCAGATACAGTTGGTTTCTTGTGTGTTGTCTTTAGGAATGCTGACGGGGGCAGCCATAGTTTTGATGTTGTGTTCTTTTCAAGTAGTCTGTTGTGTGAGTCTGTGTTGTCCTGACTGTAAGCAAACAATCTTTTTCTTGGCAATTTTGACGATGAAGATGACAATCTTCATGGTGCAACTTTTCACGTCCACTGTTTTGGCCGCGATATAAGGCGGAATCCGGCTGCCATCTCGGTTAGGTTGCTGAAGAACAAGAACTAGTCTGAATAAGATAGGATCTTGAGATAGGGATATGGATTATGGAGCATGCATAATAAATTACAGATGAAGTCTGGCATTGATGTTGGTCCTCGTTGTTTTTGAATTCAGAAAGTCAAAACATGCACTTGTATGCTTTCTATTGGATTTTTCACGCATATAGTTAATCCTCTATAAATATAAATTATTATCTTTTGTATCCTGAAAATTTATTAATTAGTCATGATATTATTTAGTTGATGAAAAATTAAAAAAAAAACATTTAACTTAATACATGTGTGTTATGATTATACAAATATTACCTAATTACAAAGCTATAAATTATTATTATTTTATCAACTAAAACAAGTTCACATATGTAATTACTTTTATTATCTCTTTTTACAACAAACTAAAACACAAAAGCATACATAAAAAGAAATTTATGGTATTTACAATTGCAACAAGGTTACAAAAACATATCATTAAAATAAAGTACATCATCAACAGTTTAATCCGTTGCTAAAAAAAAAATTAATAACAAGATTTCCATCAAAAACTATCCGATGCAAATTTGTTGTCACTAATTTATCTACAACAGATAATAGAGCTTTACAAAGCTCAATAATAAAAATTATGTTGCTGAATATTACTCAACGAAAATTAGCAACGTATATTCCGTTGCTAATAAGAGGGTGTTTGGAAGGGTTTTTAAAAACGTTTTTAAAAAAATTGAAAATTTTCTATTTTTATGTATAAAAAATATCATTTTGATATATTTTGACATTAAAAACACTTTGAAAAGCTACCACAACCACTCCTCCCAAACTTTGCAATAGATTTCTCATTACCAATTTATCTGCAATGGATAATCCGAGCGATGGAGGATAAGAACTTAATTTGTTAGAAATTTTAGTTTTATGGTATTTGAACATTGGAGGAATGATGTAATATTGAAATGTGAAAATCATGCTTTTATTTTGTTGCTTAGCTGAGCTTTAAAATAATATTTTAATCAACCATAGATAAACAGTTACAAATGTTTTTAGTAATAAAAAATAATCTAATGCAATAAATTTTAATATCAATGGAAAATTTATGTATTTATTCTTATTCAATAATCAAACCTGACTAATTTAATTACTATTTTTTCTTGAACATCACTAAAATATTTGAACAAGCAAATTTTATATTTCTTTGTGAAAACTTATTAAGGATCACAAACCCTTAAAGATTACACAAGTTTCATAAATATCTCTATTTTATTTTATAGATACCTTAAGAGTATTTCAAAATATGACTACAATTATCATTTTTCAGTCTCAAACTAAATCCCAAAATAATATAATTAATAATCGAATGAACAACCAAAATAAATCATGGTTCCCTTTAGGGAAGAGTCTCATTCCTCCCACTCGTCAGTACTCTTCAGCAACCTTTTCTTTTTGAGTTATATGAATATTTTAAAAATAAAGAGACTGAGTTGCCCCTTGCTCACATTGATTATAACTAAAATGCCACGATAAAACATATATTTTTGATATATTTATATTTTTACTATTTTAATTCATAATTATAACCTGAATGTTTTCGAAAAAAATTCAAACAGTGTCATTGCAAAATGATTAAAAACATATATTTTTTCAAACGAAAAAAATTATTATTTTCAAACATGTTTATTTCAAAAGCAGCAGTGTTTTTCTTGGAATTTTAGAAGATGTAAATGTTGACTAAGGGGATAATTAAAAGTTTCTCTCTATATATATGAAATGAAATAATCAAGAATCTTATTTTATATAAATATTCATACAAAAATGAAATCTCTACAGGCAACAAGAATCAGCCACCGCATATTTCCCTCGGTAACCTGTTTGGGAGTTAGTGCTTCGGAATTATCGTGATTTTTTAAAATATTTATTATTTAGAAATATAAGTTTTTTTTTATGTTTATTATTTAAAAATACATTTTTTTAAAAAAAATTATTTTTGATATCATTCCATCAAAATGATCATCAAAACACTATTTTTTTAATTTAAAATAAAACATAAAAATAAAATAAAATAATTTTTTTTAAGAACTTTCGACAACCCCTTAACTTGAAAGTGATTTTAATGCCGAAATGTATTAAAATAATATTTTTTTTATTTTTTAAAAATCATTTATAATATCTATATATGATCTAAAAACATCAAAACACCAGTTTTTTAAATAAAAAAAAGAAAGAAAAAGAAAAACACCAAAATACTGACCCATGCTTAGCAGCGTTATATCATGTTTGTGCGGGGTGGAGTTTATGAACGATTTAGTATCCGGTTTGGCTGAAATTTAAATTTTATTTTATTTTAAATAAATATATTTTTAAATGTTTTAATAATTTTAATGTGCTAGATTTTAAAAATAATTTTTTAAAAATAAAAAAATTCATTTTAATACATTACATGATAATCACTTTTAGCTTTTAAAAACTACGATAATCACTTTTAAAAGTCCCAAACGCTCAAACTGGTCATTATTTTGATTGGTTTTGACCACCCTGGTCCTTGATAATTTCAAATCAATTGAAGAATTTATTTTTTGAGTCTCCCTGGTCCTTGAACATATTTTTTGTGTTCTAAATTGTTTGATACAACTCAAATCTTCCAAATCAATCCACTCATTAAGGTACAGTCCAAAATTAAAGACTGTTATAACAAAGCAAACCTAAATTGGATTGAATTTCGATTATCACCTTTCGAAGAAATAAATTGCTAAAACGACCTGGCGAACCAGTTTTTTTAATTATAATTGCTAAAAATATTTAAAACTAGCTGTTTACTACCTGAAGATTTCTAAAAACCATATAAATTCTCAATTCCATCAATGTGCAATCAGAGAATCAAGCGTGGATTTGTTTAACAGCTACGTTTAGATTACATGCTCACCAACATCATGAATCTCGGATCGCATGCTCGACTCAAACAACATTTTACAGTTTCGTAGTGAATTCCAAATACCTAAAAAGCAGCACCAAGTGAAGGTCTATAGTTTCAATGAATCTCCCAAATGACGAGCCATTTTCTACAGTTTTAAATGAACCCCCCAATCAGCTATTTAGTTAGAGTCGCCCAACGGCCTCCATAAGAAAATCAATTCTGTGAGCTGAAACTCCAGATTTCAGATCTGATTCCCAAATCAAAACTCCGCATTGCTTTTAATTGAAAAATAGGTAAAACTTGCCTTGAAATGTTAGAATCAGTTCTTCTGACTAAGAAATAAATAAAAAAAAATGACGAAAAAGTGAGGAAACAGGAGATATTTAAAAAGATTTGTAGCGACTTGTTCGAGGCCATAATCAAAATTAAGAGATTTGATAGGCACGGAGAATCGCCAATTTTATCATTGATATAGCCAACCTTCAATGCAAATCACGCCATCTCATTGTTTTGACGCCCTTGCTCTGCAAATTGGCTTCTCTTTTCCCCATTTTTTTTAAAAAATATATAAATTCAAACCATAACAATAAAAGCACAGCACCAACAAGGAACCATGAGAAAAGGAGGAGGAGCAGGATACTGAACCAAGTGAGGGAGAAGAACACTTTATATAGGAGATGGGAGTGGGGAAGAGAGGAAACCCTAGACGCTGAAAAGACTCATAAGACCATGTTAATTGGAATTGCATGGCCCGGCCCATTGTTGTCCAGCTTAAATTCGAGCCGGCCTAAATAAAAAAGAGATATATAAAGCTGAAAATATAATTATTTTAATAAATTTTTGAATGATTTTGAATGAAATGAATGGGCAGTGTTCATGTATATTATTTTTTGGAATTATTCTTACCAGAGACAGGTTTGAAGTCGGAAAGATTATTAGGGCGGTCGATTATATATAATCATAAGGATAATTGTTAAAATATACCAATCTTAATTTATTTTTATTTTCACCCTGTTCTTGTGGGTTTTTTTCTTTCATGTAATCTTGTTTGGCATTTCGTTTCAAAAATATATTTAAAAATTTTATTTTATTTATTTTTATTTGAAATTATTTTATTATTATTATTTTTTTATCATTTTCATGTAATGATATCTAAAATTATTTTTAAAAAATAAAATAAAATAAATATTATTTTAATATATTTCTGAAACAAAATATTTTAAAAAATAACCCCAACCACATTTTCAAACATGTAGCCTAATTTTCTTGTTAGTTTTTTTTATATATAAAAAAACATTATCAATTACATACTTCATGCATCATAAAATATTTAAATCATTATACACAATTGATTATTGGCCAAGAAAAGGTATACATCATATTTTTTGTTATATTTGACAATATCATCATTAAACAAATACTGCATTGACACTAAATGTTCTAGATAATAAATAGTAACTATATAAAAATATTTTAGTTTTATATCTAATTGGAAAAAAAAGAGCCCTTTTCCAAAAAAAAAAAAACATCACTAATTAAAAAAATGGTCATGAATTGATTACCACTCTCTTAGAAAATCCCAAATGATGGGAGATGTGTAACTTGGGAAAGCAAAATATTTTTGGGTATAATGCAGCCTCTTTTATTATACCCAAAAAGGATAGTGAAAACTTTATTTATGTCAAGATTCTGGCATGTATAATTTTGTGATTTGATCATGTGAACTCTCTTACTCCCCTACCAGCAGTGTTCAGGGGACCAGATGCATGCAGAAAAAGAAACAGTTCTTCATTCTTTTCTCAAAAACTAAATGCTTGGATCCAATAAAATAAGGTTGAACATTTCACTGGTCACAACCAATTCACACCATTTTAGTGGCAAATATTCATTCACTGCTCATTCATTCTGGTGCTAAGATGCAACCCCAAGCCTAAACTCAAGTTGTCATTGATTTGGTGAGCAGAATTCAACACAAGGTGAACATATGATGCTGGCTCCTTAACTCTTACAGTCTCTCCAAGGACTATACGGCAAAACCCCGCGTCGCACCAATTCTCATTTTACCAATACAGAAATTTGTAAATAATTGAATGTTAAAAATTAAATTGTCACCATGCTCATTTAGCTTCATCTCGGATAGCAAGGGATTGCTTCATTCTTACAACTAGATGGGGCAGTGTCTTCATGTTTTCCTGGATTGACTGGTCAACACACGACTCCAAAACATTTACGGCATCAGATCCAAGCTGCTGAGCCTTCGCTGTCTCAAACCTGTCTTGGCAGACCATTAGAGACCTGTTCAACTTTTCCTGCAATGAATTATAAACTCGACATTATGATGATCCGGGCACGGAGCAATGCACTCAGCTGCAATTTCACAAATATCAAGTGTAAACTACAAAATGTGCGCAAAGGGGCAATGTAGCACATTGTTTTATGCAACACAAATGTTGACACTTGACAACAAAATAGTATTAACAATTTTTTTAACATACAACAAGCCTGATTATAATTAGAATTTCTGCTAGTTTTTTTTATTCCAAGCACCGTTAGCAGTTCATTATAACTGGAATTTGAAGCTAGCCAAGAATTGGATACTGGTTTGGATATTCAAACAAAAACTGCACTATAAGAAACTATGAAACACTTTCCAAGAAAAAAAACTGGAATTAAGAAACTTTGAAAGTGACTTGAGAACGCTACTACAGTGGGAGATGACTTAGCCTTTGCCCTTCTCTATCTCTACTGTTTGATTATACAACAGGGTGATTTAATAATGGCAATAACTAAACGAACCCTCTCGAAAAGATTTAGGTTTTCAGAGTATTTAGAGGGTCATTTTTCTTTAGATTACTTATGTAAGGAGAGAAAGCTCCAAGTATGCTGTCAAGGTAATTGAAAATAAATAAAAAAATATAAAACTAGTTAACTCTCTAAGACACTCTCAACTCAAGATACTTTTATGCTTCATTTGTTTGTACATTTAGTTCGGTGTCTCTTGAATTTGAAGAAATTCAGTATGTTTTTTACTGAAAGTGATGAAAGCCAAACCAACAAACCCTTAGCCTACCCCCCTAATCCCCATGACTCTATTTATGTTACTTCTAGCGCAAACCCGTGCAAGACATCATTCCTTTCTATTCCAGTTTATACATATAGAAGTCAACTATCCAAGGAAATAAATCACATCCAACCCATTAATGTAATGACATAAAGCCTCATGTTAAAGTTTAAAGAGATAGAATAAACTTACTTGAAACCTGGCCATCTCATTCTCAAAGTGATTCTGAGCATTAAGAACTGGGACACTGCAATGTTCAACGCAATTGCTTATCTCTTCTTGCTTCCTCCTCCTATCAAAGCACTCATATGCACATTTGAAGTATGCTTGCTGCAAGAAATTGTCATTTCAAACAATCAAGTCAACCCCATGAAATAATAATAATAATAATAATAATGAAAAAAAAACATAATTCTCTGATTGTCTGTTCGTCACTCCTAATAAAACCCCATAAAACAATAGAAATTTTAGGGAAAAAATCAACTTTTTATTTCAGAATACGAAAAGAAAATCTCCAAAAATAATATATAAAAAAAAACGATAAGCTAAATTAGGCGCGGTTGAGTAAAGCGCCTCGAAAAATAATCACCAAAATAGCACAATTTGTTATTTGCAGTTTCCTTCCCTCCATAAAGTTAAACAGCAAACCAATTCATGCCCATAAAAAATAAAGAAAATCACATGAAAAAACCCATAAATAACTCACAACTGCACGAAACAGATACATTGATCCACCTCAATATTTACATAGAAGCAATACCTGAAGAGTGAAATTGATGTGATCTTGGACAGGGGAGAGTTGAACTTGAGCAGCTGAATTAACTTCACTGAGCTTCCTTCTCATTCTCTCCGATACCATTTGAGCTTCCATTGCTGCTATATGATCTGCCATTTTTGCAGAGTGAAGAAAAGCAAGAAACTTTTTGGGAATTGGGATTTTAGGGATTCAATCAGTGGAAATAGGGTTTTAGGGGTTGAAGTTAAGAATCTTGGTGAAGTTTCTTAAGGAGCAAGCGAGTTGGGCCTTCTTTTGCTGAAAAATGGAGTATGAGACCTAATGGGCTTGGATTTGGACATTGCTTGGTAAATTTAAAACCTGCCCTATTTGATTAATAATAATTATTGATTTATTGTTTTTCCAGATTTTTTATATATTTTTTATGTATTAATATTATTTTATTTATTCATGATGGTATTTTTAAAAATATTTTATTGAATTATATTCTCAAATTATAATGTAATTTCTTTATTGTCTTCTAAAAGTTAGGTTACCATAATTAAAAAAATTGAATTTGATTCATTTTATCGACTTAGTATAGGTTTTATTCATTGTTATATCATACAATAATTTTCTTCTAAATTATTTAGTATCATGTTAATAAATATAAAAATAAAATGAAATTAATCAATTTTATTTATTTAGAATAAGTTTATTCATTCTTATATCATAAAATCATATTTATTTCTTTTTTAGTATCATGCTAATAAACTTACCATTCCAAGGCAGTTTTTTTTTTATCAATTCAATTAGTTAGTAATAAATATATATTTTAAAATATTTTTAAAAAATAAGTCTTATTTTTTAGTATTGATTTGTTTTCAAGGGAAGGACTTGAATGTTGCAAAATCACACACGTTTTTTAAAAGTCAAAAGAATCCTTTTGTCTGTGGCATTTGTCACCTATCGGCATACAGAATTTAAAATAAATAAAAAGTATTTTTTAAAAAAATATTTTTTATTTATTTTAAATTAAATTTTTGTAATATTTTTGTAATATTTTTATATATTAATATTAAAAATAATTTTAAAAATAAAATAATATTATTTTAATATATTTTTAAATAAAAATATTTTTTAAAAACAAGCTAAGTATCTTCAGTAATCAACTCATCCAAGGAACTAGGTAACTATCTTTAATAAAACTAATTCATTGATTTCAAGAAATTAAAAAAATAAATTATAATTAATCCAATAATATAATATACGTCAACCCTCCTCCCCCACCGTGTTTGTTTCATCCACGAGGAGTCCAGTAGTTTTCGAAAATGGAAAACAAAGAAGAAAACCAAGAGGCATTATGCAAACACATCCCAAATCTCCTGTCCTCCTTCGTCGACACCTTTGTTGATTTCTCAGTCAGTGGAGGCCTCTTTTTACCTTCACAAAAACCTAGCTTGGATCCTCAAAAATCCCATCAAGAAGCACCCCTTTCCTTACAAACAAGGTATCCAGCTCCTGATAGACTCATTGCCATTGGTGATCTCCATGGGGATTTGGAGAAATCCAAGCAGGCTTTGAGGCTTGCAGGTTTGATTGACGGGTCTGATAAATGGGCTGGCGGGTCAGCTACCGTGGTGCAAGTTGGTGATGTTCTTGATAGAGGTGATGATGAGATAAAGATTTTGTATTTCTTGGAGAAGTTGAGGAGGGAGGCAATGAAAGATGGAGGTAATTTTGTTACCATGAATGGAAATCATGAGATTATGAATATAGAAGGTGACTTTAGGTATGTGACTAAGTTAGGGTTGAAGGAATTTGAGGACTGGGCTTATTGGTATTGTCTAGGTAATGAAATGAAAAGTTTGTGTGCTGGGTTAGAAAAGCCAAGGAATATGTATGATGGGATTCCTATGAATTTTCGAGGGGTTGATTCCCAGATTCTTCATGGGATTAGAGCTAGGATTGCTGCTTTGCGGCCTAATGGGCCGATTGCGAATAAGTTTTTGTCAAAGAATGTTACCGTTTTGGTTGTAGGGGATTCGATTTTTGTTCATGGTGGCTTGTTGGCGCGGCATGTTGAGTATGGATTGGAGAGGATCAATGAGGAGGTTAGAGATTGGATTAGTGGGCTGATGGGGAAAGCGGCGCCGAGATATTGTAGAGGGAGGAATGCAGTGGTTTGGTTGAGGAAGTATTCTGATGTGGAGAAGAATTGTGATTGTTCCATGCTTGAACATGTGCTTTCTACGGTTCCTGGGGTGAAGAGGATGATCATGGGGCATACAATTCAGGCGGATGGGATTAACGTGGTTTGTAATGATAGAGCTGTCAGGATTGATGTGGGTTTGTCCAAAGGATGCGGTGACGGGTTGCCTGAAGTTTTGGAGATCAATCAGAATTCGGGTTTACGGGTCCTGACCTCAAATCCCTTGTATCAGCGTAAGAACAAGTCCTATTTGAATCCTGATTCAAAGGAAGGGCTTGGCCTGTTGATTCCTAAAAGTGGATCAAGACAAGTGGAAGTGAAGGCCTAGAAGTTCTTGCATCGAAAACTGATCAATCGATGATTCTACTGTGGCTGGAACCTGCTGAACATGCATTCTTTTCCTGGTCCCCTTGTGGAAAAAATTGGCATTGGATGAACAGGTGAGCTTTGTTTATAATAAACATCACAGAAACTCAAACAGTATTGTTTCAACTACATTGTTGTCTGTGAGATCAATGCAAAGCTTGATAAAAAAAAAATTGTAAGCATTTTATCTTAGATCCTTTTGCCATGATTGATTCCCTATTGCATACCCTAGTTTCATAAAACAGGGAGTTGTGTTGTTAACTTTTTTGCTACTGAAACTCGGTGGATTTAGTTTGTCAAACAAGGAAATGTTTTAAGGGATGTTCTGGTTTGGATTCCGGGGCTTGATTTCCTCCATTCTACCTCAAGTCCTATTATATATATAAACTAAAGACATTTTCTCTTTAACCAATAATAATACATGGACTGTACGTGTTAAGACATTATAAATACCAGGTAGCATCGAAGTTAAGCTACTGTTTGATATCATGGATGTGATTGTTTTTTGAAGTGTTTTTCGTTCAGAATTGTATCAAAATAATATTTTTTTTATTTTTCAAAAATTATTTTTTATATCATCACATCACATGAAAATGATCTAAAAATACCAAAAAATCAATTTAAAATGAAAAATAAAAATAAAGTTTTTGCAATTTTTTACAAAAAACGTTTTTGAAAAGAAATACCAATCACCCCTAAAACTATCTATTTTAAATATGGAGCCTGACCCATCGACATCGTCTTCTTCCAAGACTAGTGACGCGGGACTCGTAGCCATTGGTGGGTTTGTTTGGGAGTGTAGTTGTGGTAACTTTTCAAAGTGTTTATCGTATCGAAATACATTAAAATGATGTTTTTTTTATTTTTTAAAAATCATTTTTGAAATCAGCACATCAAAATGATCTAAAACACATAAAAATATATTCATTTAAATGAAAAAATAAAAAAAATTAAATTTCGATCAAAAACTAGTAGGATCGCAATGTCAAACGTGCGTCGAGAAATCCAAGTTCATTACAAAGATTTAAGAAGTTAAACTAGCTTTTAGCTGGTCATTATCGTGCCCAAATTAAATCAAGAAGTTATACAAAATTTTCTTTATTTTCCCGGGTTAATTAATTTTATCAAGTAATTTACAGCAATTCCTGGTTGAAGTCATGACTCAGCGTGAAGAAAACAATGTACTCAAAGTAAGCAGACTTGGCATCTCTTTCCCTAGAGTCTTTTTAGATCAGGATTCATCATCTCACGTCAACATGGTTCTAGATCATCTTATCGTGAAAGACGCATCTAGGGTTCTCCTGACAGATCTCAATCTTAACAACTTAGAGTTGCCCAAATTGACAAATTTGCATCTTGAATTCTTCTGGTGGCCGCCTGGTATCCTTTCCAATACCGAATGCTTTGACTTTTCAGTGGCGTGTCCCAATCTGGCCAACCTGTTCCCGAGCCATTTTGATGCTTGGAGAGTTGGGATTTTGAAAATATCAGGACCTAACCTGTCAACTTAACTGTGAACTGGGTTGGTTGTGATTTTGTGGAAATTTCTGCACCAAAGCTTACGTTTTTGAAGATTAAGGAGAGACGGAGTTGAATTTCTCCATGATCCATCTCCCTTCCCTAAAACAAACGGGCAAATAGCTGAAGAAGTCACCTGAACAAGTTGAAATATGGGCAAATAGCATATTTGAATTTGGATTAAGAAACATTCTCGTTGACGATTTTAGAGCAGCTTCGCTTTCGCATATCCTTGCCTGGTAAGCAGAATAAGAACCAAGAGAAAAGGCTAGAAACATCAGCAGATCATGGAAGTATTATATGCAGCAGTATCATATCAATTTATTCAATGGATTACAGAGAACATGTGTACAAATTTGTCTGAGTAATGATGAGGGCAAGGTCGAATCATTTTTCCTGATAAACCCCATAATTTATTTATTTAAGGGAAAATCATACGTTATTCTGTAACAAGAGACTGCAATATTGAAGAGTTCAACACCAAAAGAAATCACCAATCTGACGACCTTGTTTGTATCAAGTGCCCAAATATTTCATGAACTGGTGACCACTGGCATGCAATTCATTCTACACTCCCATGTTTTCATTACAAAGTGATCAAGTACAGTGAAATTGCTAAATCCCAGGTAGAAATAGCTCTTCACAAAATTATCCTTCGCCTTGTTTCTGATTATATTATTGCACCAAGGACCATGGGGTCAAGCCTTTGATGTGATGGTTGACTCAGACTCTTCCTTACTTTTTTGCAGTTCAAACTTATCAATTGCCGTCTGGAGTTCATCTGTCCCTCCTACAGCTCTCATGGTGTAAAAATACACCCCAAAAACAAATGCTGACAAGCCTCCAGCAACTACCAGATTCTTGGTCTTAGGTGCAAAGCTACTGAATCCAGCCATCTTGTAAATGAAACCTGGAGCAGATACTGTGTTAGACTGCCAAAGCTGCAAGGTAGGAAAGGAAATATCTGAAATCAATTTTGAAACCTCTTGTGGCCAACAAAAGATGCTGCCAAAAAGCAGACTAGTAAAACCAGATTCAAATGATTTCATTGGAAAAAAGGGAATATAACCACTCATTTCTATTTAAAGCAGGTGTTCTCTACTGCTTATGAAAATATTATTCAGTATAATCCAAGATGTGATTGATCAATATTCGCAGAATTCAATACTTGAACTCAAATCAATTGCACCATGGAGTAAACAGACGCTTACAAATCATGAAACTGCACGCATTTGAACTTGGGAACTTTGCAAGAATACAAGAAATGGGTGCATGATAAAAGGATTACCAACATCAAAGTGAGTTCAAATTGAACTCAATAATTTCTCTCCATCAATTATGTTTCTATCACTGGCTCTACATCTGCATCATTGCTTTTCTCTTTCTCTAATGTAGCTCTCTTTCTTTCTTAACCCCTTTCATCATCTATCAGCGCATTAAAAAAAAGCCTTCAGATTCAATATTAGTTTTTTAGAAAAAATTGCAGCAGCCAAGGAACGTGTGGAAATATAGCCTTGGGGAAGAAAAAAGTTAGCAGGAAGCCCCCACTTGGCGATGAAATAATTTCATCTTTCAAAAAAATTCAGTGTTCGCCAAACATATACACGTCCTTTCCAATAAATTCTGATAGTTGTTCTATGATTCGACCCCATAAAATTAATTTTTTTAGTCAATTATATTAATCTCCACTTGACAATCAAAACACCGATCCAACTTCTTTCCTTAGAAAGAAAATGCAGCAAAGACACCCGTTCCTCCATGCAACAATCCTAAAGTGATCATTCCTTGGTCTCCTATTAGTGATATCAAAACCAATTAGATCGAATAAAATCGATGAATCCAACCTTCGATAAATTCAGCAATAAAACAAAAATCAATCCAACACTCGAATTACACTTAATCCAAAGTCCGGAACCTCAAAACAGAGAAAAATGAAGAACAAAAAATTTGGGTTTTAAACATCATGTTGAGTTTTAACTTCCCAGTAAATCAGAATTAAATTTTACGAACCCAAACAGCTCAATCAAACAGAAGTAGCAAAATAAACAGACAAACATGATAAAGTCCTTTCCTTTTCCTACATTTTCCTAGCAGCCAAACAAAGAACGATCATAAAATGAAATCAAACACCAATAATTAAAGCATTTATGAAAATTATAACCGAACCTGAGATTTTGGGGTCCTTTGTGTGAAGCTCACAACTCTCTGATAAACCCTAACAAGTAAGAACTGTGATTTTTATTTATTTATTTATTTTTATGGTTTCTTTCGTTCTCGAGAATTGCTGAAGCGAACTAGCACGGCAACTTAATGTGACTAGCTATTGTTGGGCCTGCCAAAGAGAGCATGGGCCTTATAACTATTTTTGATAATTGAGATATGGGCTACGAATCTGTTATATGGGCTTTATATGATAGTTAGGACTGGTTTATTGGAATTAACAAGTATTGAAGCAATCTCCATATAAAATACTACATCCTTGGCACGTGTATAGGTAGGTTTAATATTTTTCTTACCTTTTCAAAAATAAACATGGAGCTAACATTTTTCTAGCAGGAACAACAAACATGTTTAATCTCGAGTTTGAATTTAATGTACATAATGTTAATTAAAAAAAAATGAGATTATAATATATTGAATGAAATTGTTATTATTAATCTCGAGATAATGACAAATTAGACCGATCCATATTAACTCTGACTAATATATAAAACCCATGAGAGGTCATGAGATTGTGATAATCACAAGGAAAATAAATTTAAATAAATCATGAAAAGACCACGCCAAATGCTTGATGCTAAAATAATCTAATAAAAGACACGAAATAATAGATTTTAGTCAACCAGAGTAAGTTTTTTAAACTCATGAACTGGGTTATGAATATAAGATTATCCCGTGAAAATCAAGTTAAATATTATGAAGACTAGTTCTTAGTCACCCTATTATAGAAGGATAAGATTAAAAAAACAAAAAAAAACATTCAAGTCAATTGAGTAAACCTGTCAAATCCACAACTTGAATTATGAAATCATGATTATTTTACATAAAAAAACAATAGAAACAAGAAAACTGAGTTGGAGAGTTAAATTAGAAAAAAAAGATAAAAATAGAAATTAAAAAAATGATGATGAAATTTAACCTAAGTAAAATCTGATATGCTATTATTATGCAAGGTGTGAAAACTGAGAGAGGAAAGGAAAGAAGAGTTGCTCACACTGCCACGCGTCAACCAACTTCAAGGATCACCTGATGCGTTGGAGGATAGTGTTTTTGAGCCTCTAATGGGACCTGATGGTCTGCTTGTTCGGTAGAATGATTGATATTTTTTAAAAACTATTTTTTATTTTTTTTAAATTATTTTAATATCATCATATTAAAATTATCTAAAAAAATATATTTTTTTAATTTAAATAAAAAATAAAAATATCAAAAATATTTTTGAAATGTATTAACAAACAAAACCGAAGTGAGGATATGACGGTCGATGAAGGATTAGTTTTTTTTTTAAAATAAAATAAAAAATCATAAGTGGATATTGAGATTATTACTATTTATTGAAGTCGGATATGATCTCAAGAGATAGGGACGACATGTCAGGTGAGTGAATTACGACGGTGAAGAGGATAGGGACGATACCTAAAAGTCAACTCATATTTCTGGTTAATATTGTTTTTAAAAGTATTTTTAGTTTAGAAACTCGTTAAAATAATTTTTTTTATCATAAACACATCAAAATGATATAAAAATATTAAATTTTTTAATTTAATGCAAGAAAAAAATCCAATTTTTTTATAAACTGTTTTTTCAAATACAATGACAAACATGACATTAAATCTTCAATCACCCTGTAAGAATCCGAATAGATAACCATTAAAGAACACACCCATTAAGTGTCTCTCTAAAAGCGGTTGTTTTTGAAAATGTTTTTCATTCAGAAATATATCAAAATAATATTATTATTTTTAAAATCATTTTTGATATCAGCACATGAAATTATCTAAAAATAAAATCTTTTAATTTAAAATAATAAAAAAATTATTTTTTTCAAAATTATTTTTGAAACACAATAACAAACCATCAGCTAAACGGACTACTAAGCTACCCTAGGGTTTATGATATCCTGAAGTTATTTTCATATGTACTTGGAGTTGCCTTTCAAGATTGGCCTCGAAGATCTTGATCTCATCAGAACCGACCACATATGATGGCTAGATGTGAGCTTTGATGTGGGTGGGGGATTTTAGCAGTGAAAGTGAGCCATGTGGGAAGCTTCCATTAATTGATATGTGGAGCTCAAAACTTTAGCTTATAATGATGGGTGTCTCCTATTTGGTCACAAGTGATGTCTGCATTCCCGAAACATGATGATGGTTTGCCTTGAACAAGGAACAAATATCCAAGTCTTCATAGGAAGAAGGAAGGATTCATGTGAAGAATATTTTTGATAAACTAGTCGGTTTCTCTATTATATTTATTCGAGTTACATGTAAACTGACTCGAACACTTATGTTTCAGGAAAAATATTCATGTGAAGGGTTGATATTATAGATTTTTTGACTCAACCTGATTTGGTTGAAATCTCATGTCGATCCAGGATAAAATTCATGTAAAAATATGTTGATTTATTTGAAAAAGTATTCAAAAAAAGTTTGTTTAATTATTTTATTTTTTTAGCTGGGTTGATCTTCTTACTAGTGATCTAAACTTAGTTCAAATAATATATTTTTTTATTCAAATTAAACGTATCAACATAATAATTTTTTTTTAAGGAAAACCCCATCATGATAACTTGAGAAAAAAAATATATTTTCAATAGAGATGAAATGATGTAGCTAAATTCCTCACGCATTAAATATTGAAGGACAAAATATGATAAAAAACCCTAAATGGCTGAATTAGTTTATTTAGTCAAACATGCAATTGGAGTCATAGGACTAGATAACTTGATAGAAAAAAGATATAAAGAAAATGACAAAGCCCATTAAGAAAATCAATTTATATTAACTCTTCAAACTCGTTAATAGGTCATTAGACTTGAAGCACCCTATCTGAAACCAATTTATAAATATTAATTTTCAGTCAATCACATATTAAAAGGATAAGGTTAAGAAAAAAAATCGGTTATACAAAAAGACTCAAATCAAAAAACATTACAATTAAAAGATTATGAATTAAAATTTATTTTTAATCGAAGAGAGAAATTGAAAAAAAAACAATTTAATAAAAAATAAAATTAAAATTAAAAAAATGAGAATCAAAATTGTTATAGAAAATAAAATTATTTTTTAATTGAAGCGTGAAATTAAAAAGAAAAAACAATCTAACAAAACAATCTAACAAAACAACCATCAAAATCATATCACAAATCAGGATTTAATGAAATCAATAACATATCACAAATCAGGATTTAATGAAATTAAAAGAAAAATAAAAAAATTATAAAACAAACCAAGAATAAAAAAATAAAAAAAGACTTAAGTAGAAATCCTTGTAAATCAGAGGACAACTCTAAAATTTTGATCTACGCTTCCCATCATCACTTTGAAAAGAATGCACGGTGTGTCGGAAGAACTTTACTATATAATATATAATAAGCTCATAATTTCTATATATTATTTTTAATTCCACCGTCTTGCATGTGATTTTATAAAATATCTACCAACGAGATATTCTGATCTAATTCAGATGCTCATTCAAACTCAATATTCATCTTGTCTATTTTAAGTACGGTTAAAATTATTTTAAAAAACTTTTTTATTTAAAAATATATTAAATAATTTTTTAGAATATTCTTCTGAATATCAAAATATTATTTAAAAATATTAAAAAATAAAAATATTTTTAAAATATAGTTTCAACAATATCCATGCCTGGCTAGATGGGCTTGGTTCAAGTGGTAATAAAGATAGAGTTTATTCAATTTGAAATCATTTTACTTCTTAAAAAAAAGATTATGTATTTAAAATAAGGTACGGTATACCAAAACCTTACAGCTGAATTAGTATGAAAATTGCGAGATTCCTTCTTATTAGTGTCTAAAATTGATTATTTTTATTTTTATTTTATATTAAAAATTTTGAATTTTAGATTATTTTCATGTACTTATGTCAAAAATAATTTTTTTATTAAAAAAAACTATTTTAGTCATTTTGTTGACAGTCAAACACTAGACATTTTTCTAATGAAGCATGCATGTGGTTAGATTTGCATTATTGATGTATGAACGAGAGGGACTGAGCAACTCCATTAAGGGCACCGCCCCCTCATATTTATTTATTAGAATGAGTCGGGCTGAGTGTCTTATGGAATCTTGGAATATATATATATATATATATACTTTATTTATTTATTAGAATGAGTCTATGTCTTATGGAATCTGAATATATATATATATATATATATATATATATATATATTGCATTAATGATGTATGCATGAGAGGGAGTAGAGAGCAATTCAATTAGGGGGCAGCCCTCAGTTTATTATAATTAAAACGAGTAGAGTGGCTTTTCTAAAATTATAAAAAAGATGAGGGGTTGGGACGCAATTGACTTTGAAAAAGAAGCCCTAAATTATATTTTATAATATCACTATAATACAAAGATAAATTATTACATTTTCATTTGCAACCTAATAAATTTTTTATTTTATTTATTATAGTTGGTGGTATCTTAAATCACCATGATTAAATCCATTTTAATTGATACAAAACTTGATTTAAATGTGTTTTAAAAAAAATCAATAAAAAATTATGATTCGACTAAATTGTAGTTTGACTTTTTATCATTTTTTTTTAAATCATGAAAAAACAATATTGTTCTAATTAATTCAGGTCAAATAGTTAAACCGCTCAACCAAAAACTCGGTGATTAGAACAACCAGGTTGTAATCCAAGTTTAATAACTTTGTTATCGCATATTGCAAGAGATTAAGTGTCTGTTTGACATTGCAATCCCACCGGTTTTTGGTTAAAATTTGAATTTATTTTATTTTAAATGAATATGTGTTTTGTGTGTTTTTGGATCATTTTGATGTGCTAATTTCAAAAATAATTTTAAAAAAATAAAAAATATATCATTTTGATGTATTTCAACACGATAAGCACTTTGAAAAACTATCGCAACCACACTCCCAAACAGGTTTTAAAAGTTTAATAGGGTTTTAATATATTTCTTAGGTAGCATACCAACCTCTCAAATATATAAAAAGAGGATTCACTTTCTCTAACATAGCATTAATAACGCTCCAAAATGTATAAATCTTTTATTTCAATGCATCAATTTACAATTTAGAAATAATTCCGGGGTTAAACCCTACATAAAATTTTCCAGTCGACAGCTCCCCGGGAGGAAGCAGGGCCAACCTAGCACCAACTTCAGCCGCATCATCCGCCGTGTGAGTGCCTTTGCCGCCGGTCATCGACGTCTGAGTGAAGCCAGGGCAAAAACAATTCACCCGTAATCCAAAATCCTCGTATTGTTTGGCTAAGACTCTAGAATACGCATTCAATGCTAGCTTTGATACCGCATAATCCGTCCATATTTCCGGCCACCCTTGGTTTTTCCACGTCCCATTTTTAACATTTTCAAGGAACAAATCCACCATCCCCTCGATCTGTTGTGCAGATAAATTTTCATTTTGAAGCATCTCCTTCATCCTAGGGTTCCTCATCTTCTGCAGAAAGAAAGAAAATAGTTAATTAATCCGGTGCAATAAGAGTTTAGTTTTTTTTAGATGCGAGAAAACCTATCCCGAAAAGTATAATTTATGAA
Organism: Salix exigua; assembly: GCA_032356905.1. NCBI lineage: Eukaryota > Viridiplantae > Streptophyta > Magnoliopsida > Malpighiales > Salicaceae > Salix > Salix exigua. The sequence goes on from CM063600.1 coordinate 11,570,499, forward strand.
AAATACACACTCCGACTTGAACTCGGGTAATAGTTTGGTCTTTATAGTACTAAAGTAGAGAAACATAGATATTATGAGAAAATAGTTTAAATTTTGAAGCTAATTTTCGAATAATTAACTCAAAATTACAAGTTTTAGAAAGAGAAAAAAAGTTTTCTATTTCTATCTTCAAATTTAAAATGAAAATGATACCAAATATTAGATAATATAATTAATAAAATAAAACAGCCCGGATAATATTAAAAAAAATAATTATTTAATTAACTTACATTGATCGAACCGAGTCTCGAACTAATGTTAAGGATCCTGCTTAAAGAATCTGATCGACGAAACATTGGCAAGAGAGCCTCAGTGAGCAATTTGACTCCATAGAAATTGGTCTTCATCACAATTTCTGCATGATCCACTGAGTTCTCATAAAGGTCATTGAATGATACAGCAGCATTGTTTATCTGAAAAATATCAATAATAATAACAATTATTGACAATAACAAAAATTTGATCAGTCATAAGGTATGATTGAGACTGTTTTTAGAGTTATTTTTATTCATAAATACATTAAAATGATATATTTTTTATTTTTTAAAAAATATTTTTGATATCACCACATCAAAATAATCTAAAAACACCAATTTTTTTTTATTTTAAAATAAAAAATAAAATAAAAAATCATTTTTTTCAAAAACACTTTTTAAACGCAGATCCAACATCCATCTTCTAGACTGTTTGGTAGTGTGATTGAAATTGCTTTTGAAAATATTTTTCGTTCAGAAATACATCAAAATAAAATAAAATAAAATATTTTTGATATCAGCACATCAAAATAATTTAAAAAATCAAAAATTTAATAAAAATATAAAGTAATAATATTTTTTTTTCTTTAAAAAAAAACACTTTTAAACGGTAATTACTCTCGTCCCGAAGCTAGAATTTCATTACTAGTTTATATTACTAATTACCCATAAAAGACAAAGTCATCAGATATTTAACTAGTTGTTTGCAAACAACGTCAGCTTCCACAAATTTCAAGTACAACTGGCTATCTCTTGCTCTCTCTCTCTCTCTCAAGCATTATTCATATATAAAACAAATTAAGTAGCCTGGTGTTGAAAAAGAAACCTATTTCTTCCGAGTTTGATGGGTTTCAATTTGGATTTTGTGTAGCTAAGTTTACAGTTCAAAGCTAGTTAGTGCTGTCAAAATATGCTGAGATGACATTAATGGCAGATGCTTCAAGATAATTTGTTTTTTATGCTATATTCGAAGATCCTAATAACGCGTGATTCCTACGAGATTGAATAATCTGTATCGGCAAGTGTATGTTTTCGTGTGCTGTTCATCTACGACTCTCTATCAAACACCTGATGATCATGATATATATTGTCCTCCAAAGTTTGAAACATTTCGAAAATCCACCCTAAATTTCACAGGGTCTGATCAATAGTGTATATCTAGGTTAAGAATTGAGAAAATATGGGAGGAAATTAGCTTACAAGAATATCCATCACTCCAAATTTCTTCTGAAACCACAGAGCGAAGGTTCTGATTGAAGCTGGATCTGAGACATCAAGGGGGTGGAAATGGACGAGCAAGCCCTGGTTTCTTAGCAATTCAACAGCTTTCTTTCCCTTCTCCAAATCTCTAGCAGTCAAAATCACAGTCAATCCAAGCCGAGCAAGCTGCTTCACCATGGAAAACCCTATCCCCTTGTTGGCGCCTGTGACTATCGCAACTGTATCCTTACACCACCATCTACTCATACAAATAAACAAACATTCTGAATGTGTAAACATAGTCAAACAATGAGCTGTTTGCTTGTCTTACCTTGCTGTAATGGCGGGGATAGGGGAAGAGAGATAGGGCTCTGTTGTATCCTTGTTGACTTCCATTGTTGAATGATCGAGAGACGCAGCAGCAGCTGGTTTGGGGATGGAAGAAGGAGAGACCAGTGCGAGATGAGGAAGCCTGAGCGGCATATATATAGAAAAATAAAAGGAAAAGTATGAAGATGATAATTCCGTAATAAATAAAAGGAAAGGTGGGGTTCATTTCTTAACTAATTTATGTCACCACCTAGCTTGGACTGTACTGTGAAACATCTCTGGCTCCATTTTCGTTCATATTTTCTACATCATAGCTGCATGCCCATTAATTTTGAAATAGTCTTCTAGTATCCAATCATGGTGGCCTGATCATCAGTGGAAGAAATTCTATATATATATATATATATATGAGGTTCATGTAATGGGGGAAGTGCCCCACACGAGGTGGCTAGGGTTTCTATCAAATATTCCAATGGGGCCGGGAGCTAGGTACGTAGTTCCATGCCTCTCGTGAAGGAACTCGATGAGTCAAATCAGTAACGAGGGGTATCTTCCAGGGTCGTGGAGGCGACGCGCCACCGTGGGTTCAAGGTTTTAGCTTGTGTTACGAGTGTTGGCTTCGCCGCCAGGCTGGTCTCGCCGGACCTGCCAATCAGAACCACTAAGCCTGTACTCGAGTCTGACTGGTCTTTGAAATAGATTATCCCCGCATTGAACCCAATAAAAAACACTAATTGAGCCATTGAACCGGTCAACCACACATTGAAACCAATTTAAAAATACTAATTGAGCCAATGAACCGGTCAACCACCGTTAACCTCCCTGTTTTTATCATCTTCTTCCAAATGATTCCACTTATAAAATTATATACAATTAAAAAATAAAACAATTCAACCCTGGTAATAACATCCTGTTAATTGAAAATTCCGAATGCTTTAAGAGATAAAAATATTATTTTAAATAAAACATAATATAATAAATAAATTTCTAACACTCCCCGCATTCAGCAAAACCCTAAAGCACAATTTTACGTACAATAATTAATCACTGTTTATGCTTTGCATGCTGGCATCCACAACAAAAACATGGTGGGTTTGTCATGCTTTAAGAGATCAGGTGGGCAGCAGGCAGAAAGTATCAAAAGTTTTACCATCAATCAATCAATTAATTAATTAATTAATCAGTTTTAAAACCCTATTATTATTATTATTATTATTATTATTAACCTAGACAATTTCTAAACCTTGTTCCCGACCACTCCTTTTCGGTTCGTTTCCTGACCGCTCCTTTTAGTCTCTCTTTATTTATTTATTAACTTAGGTGTTCACACCAATTTACAAATATTTTTTTTTATAAATGGTGTTATGGTATAGATTAATCCATATTCATACCGGGTGGATCCCGAAATGGTGAAAGTGCTCCCCAAATAGTTGGCTCCATACAAGATGAGATATTGAACCCCTGATCTCTCTTAAGAGATAAGAGTACACTCACTATTCACGCCAGAACCCTTTGAATGTTTACGAATACTTTAACTAATATTATATGTTCTGAAATTAATAATTATATAAATTTTCGATAATTATTACATTAATAATTACAAATTTTAGGGTTCTATGGACTGCAAGAACAGTAGGACAGGGGGACCGCTAACCCATTGGGTTACTCTTTTTTTCGTAATTATTTTCCATGCTCAGAAAGCTACAGATTCATTAAACATTCATAATAAATAGTAAGAAGAACGTGTGATTTAAGACAGTGATGACAGTCAACATACACGCCACAATTACTGGTTTAAATATAAAATCACAACTTGAATTTACATTTGGTGAATTAAATATATGAGAGTGCTCATATATATATATATATATATATATATATATATATATATATATATATATAATCTAAATGATTAATATAAACCCATGTTTTCAGCATTGAATGACCATCATGAATCGAGCCGAGTCTAGAAGAATTGTGGAGTGTTAATGGTGACATTTACCTAACATCCATTAACGTTGCACCAGCGATTAGGGCAAAACGCACCAGCTTGTTTGTTTAAATTAACTTTATTATCTTGAACAGGAAATTAAAGGAATCTTGATTCTTTGTGGAGTAGGATGAACGTGAATCTACATCCTTATTTTGTTACCGGGGTATCTGCAGGTTATGCAGTCTTTATTGATTCAATTTTCTTGGGATGTTGGGGTGTTCGAGACAGTTTACATGTATCTCGACCGATCTGACGGTGACGGGTTCTGGAGAACAAATTTAGGATCTGACTAGTTGAATCACACCCCTCGTGTTTCTTTATTGATTCACAGTAATCACTTGCACATTTGTCTATCTTTCTCTAAGCTGCAACGCAATGTATTGCTTATATATATAATACAGGTTCTCTGGAAAATGTCCAGGATATACCCGGTGTTGGGGGTTAAATTTTTTAATCCGGGAGATAAAATAATAATTTTAGTGTTGAAATATCCAGTGATTTGTGTCTAGAGACACAGTAAAACGGCAACAAGTTTTTCTTTTTTAATATTTATACAAAGAAGCAATTTTATATCATGATTGTGCTCTATATTCACGACTGCAAAACAAATTTGAAAAAAATTATCAGTCCAGTTAAGAAGCAGTGTGATTTTGTGAATTTGAAAGGACAAACTTAATTATTTATATATAATCGATTAATTATAATTTATAGTTTGAGTTTATTAAAAAAATACTAAACCCCTCTTTTCTTTCTTTTTTTAAAAATTAAATCAAAACATATTTAGGTTTTGTTGATTTCAGAACAATTACGGGCTCATGGAAAAAATTGGATTGCGAGAAAAATAAAAAATAAGGGATTGCAGTGGACGAGCAATAAAAAACATATTTAGGTTTTTAGATTATTTTTGTATGATACTATTAAAAATATTTTTTAAAAAAATCAAAAATTTTATTTTAATATATTTGTAAACAAAAAAGCAATTTCAAACACAAAAATGATTAAGATGATTTGTCTTGACTCTTGATGGTTCGTTGTCAAAGGTGTTTTATTTCATATTTCTCTCAATTTTCTTGGAATTCACGTCGGCCTGTCAAAATCTCAAATGGATGAAAATTGAAGCGAGTGAAATAATCATTAAAAACATGCCACGATTTTTTTACCATATATTTCAATATTAAAATAATATAAAAACTTAATTAAAATATAAATAAATATATTAGAAATATATCAGAATATATCTTTTATCTCACAGTTTTCTAATTGTATTTCAAATAATATTTTTTTATATGTTATTTCTCAATCAAATAGTCAGAGATCATAGAGGCTTTCACGTATGAATTTAGAGTTAGTAATGAAATTACAAGTAATTTAATAGGAAAATAAAAACAAGTGTTTAATTTACTTAAATTGTTATTTACATTTTATTAATATGATTATTAAATCACACACACTTTAAAGTAATTTCACGTTGACAATAATATGAAAAGTTTGGTAATCAAACACATAAAACTGTTTTTCATTACCCTAAAACTCAACCATAATTTTAACCAAATACTTCAATTTTAGTTATGAACCCGCAACTAAAAAGTACTTTTCATGAAATTGTTTGTTAAAAAACTCAACCACAAAAACAATTGCAATACCAAACACAGTCTTGGTCCAAGAAATTAAAAAAGATATATATAAAAAAAAAAGGGGGAAGGAAAAGAAGTTGCCCCGTGAACACCAAACCATTTGAACCTTCAATGGCGTTAATGTCACTTGCACATCACTGGCACTCACCATAACTATAATTGTTTAAGGTGCAAGAAGGCTTTAGATGGTTAAAAAACTGAATAATATCATAGCTCTGACTGGATTCGCATTTTGCAGCCAAAGAGCTTCAGATTTGCCCCAGATGGTAAACCTGCTTTCTCTCAAAACACCAATCAACTTAGCTACAGGTGGCAGAAGCACATCTAAAATATACCAATTTCAATATATTTTCTCCTTTCAAAAGTTCAACAAAAACGTGTAAGAACAGAATACGACCAGTTACAGTAGAAGATTGTCAATCTAAGAACCAATCAATGATGCAAACAGGAGACATGGAAAGGAAAACGTTTATTTTTTTAATGTGTAACGGGTATAAAAAGGAATAAATCAAACAAAAGCTAGGAGAGTATCATGGCTCAGGCTGCATTTTCTCGCATTCTTCTCTAATTGACTGGAAAAGAACAGTGGAGAGATACTGCTCCCCGAAGCTCGGAAACACAACCTGAAAACACCACAGTTAGAAAATCAGTTCACATGTCTGGAATTCAAAAAAAGAAAAACAACAGTAAGGTAGATCTATGATTCATAATACTTTTAAGTGCCGACAGCAAAGGGGGATTGCATGTCTAGAAGTGGTTGATGACTGGCTCGGATTTTATAATTTGTTATGACTGATTTAAGCAACCTAGCTTTTATAGCTGTCGATGTCAAAATGTGAAGATAGTGGAAGCCAATTGCTTAAGTATAGCCAACTAGTATGTTTTAGTGAAGTGGTCCTGGATCAATCCATTGTCCTAATTGGAAGGTAAACCTTTACGAGACAAGAATACTGGTCAAATCTATTAGCCCCCAGCAATTATTTTCCTTTGGATTAGCATCTTTAAAACATGGTCAAACCAGTGGACTGAATGAATGCATCTAACTCATGCCTCTAAGGTGCCAAAGCATAAAAAGTAAAGGGAGCCCGTCTTCTGACAACACAGATAAGAGTAGGACCCCCCAGCAGCTTAAATTTTTATACACCAAAAACAGGGGAGGTCCACTTAGTAGGAGTAATCGAATATGACTAAAACAGTAGCTAGAATCACACCATTAAATGCATGTCCCTACCTTGTAACTCTAGGTCCGATGTGACTCTGAAACTTCTATGCATGTCCCTTCATTTTTCCTCAACAAATCACTTGACAAGACATTAATTTCCTAGCATCTCACATTTTGACCTTGATTTATCTATGTTTATTTTTGTGCCGGTGGACACAACAATTGCATGAAGTCAAGTGTTGCATGCAAAACTCTTAAGAATATTCCAGTCTCCAAAGCTTCCTAATAGTACTTTCTTGATGCATTCATATGTATAGATGGATGATATTGAATATGTAACTACAGGTTCCCACAAGTTACTTGGAATGTCTTCTTGTTTTCATAAATGTTGCTAAATATGCAATAACTCATTTTGGAAAGAGACATGACATGTAAAAAAGTCTCGTTACCATTTCCACCAAACCCCGTATTCCAAATATTTCAGTCAATTTGTAAGGTAGGCTACTTTAAAGCATGAAAGACAATTGCTTTTCAAAGGTACATGAAAAACAATACGAATTAAAACATCAAATCCATTACAATCTACTTGAAAGGACTTACTGCAATCAGCTTCCCTGCATTCTCAGGTCTCTTTCCGACCTTAATTGCGGCAGCTGCTGCTGCGCCAGAAGACATGCCAACCTGGTAATAAAGCATACATCAAATTGTGCAAGAAAAAAAAACTCAAGCAATGAATATGAGAGAGGAAGAGAGTAGGATGGAGGTCACAGGGAAAAGGAGAGCTTAAACTAGAACAAAGCAATGATATATCATCACTAATAGAAAGAAAAAGAAGAAGAAGAAGCTGCAGCACGCTGTGCTAGCACTTCTCATCATGAAGACCAGGTACATGATAACATCCCACATATTAGTTACCAGACTCTGTCTTGGGATGGACTCATGCACCACTTGTGAAAACAGAAGATTTGGTTCATAATTCAGAATTTAACAGAGGAGCAGGATGTGGCCAGTAGCGAATTCATAAGCTAAGAATAATTCATGGCCAAGTATATTTGATAGCAAAGAAAGAGATGTAGTTAATCATTTCATAAAATTAAGGTGAACAATGTTTACGAAGTCCATCAATTTTTCTTGTCTCCCATATCATCTTTAAAATTACTTTTAGGGCTTGCATGCATGTGGATATACATACAATGCAATTGAGATTCAGAGAAAATTCTAATTTGCTTTTGTTTCAGATGGCTTAAAGTTAGATTGAAAGGACTAACCAATAAGCCTTCCTGGAGTGCCAATTGCTTTGCAGTTTCAACAGCTTCGTCACTTGATATCTGCCAAAAAACCATCAGTGAGAATTGAGATTAGTAAATGCAATAGCCGACTTTATGTGCAAAAGCCGATTTAAAGGATATCTGCCATATAACCAACAGTAAGAATTGACATTGGTAAATGCAATGACCAACTGTAAGTGCAAAAAAGGATTTAAACAGCATTTTAAAGCATGTGCCGATGCCTTCGAAAGAAACAAACTAGCAGGCCTGCTGCATAGGCATGGTGGGCATGGGTCTGGTCACACTAAATACGCATGCAATCATTTATTGTTTTACAAACAAAAAACCCCGAAGTGCTATAAAAATTGGTAGCTTAATAGATATATCAAGCTCAGCAGGAGCCACTAAAGGAATAAGCTTGTCCTCTGCACTCTAAATCAAGCCTCATCTAAGTTCATAAATAGGTCACATCTCTATAATTATACTGCAGGATGAAGAAACCAATCCTGTCCAATCAATATAACACACAAACATGGTTGTGCATTGATTAAAAATAAATAAATTGAAAACGTTTTGTATAAGATTTTGCAGCAGCAAGAAATGTCTAATGAATGAAGTAACTACTTATCGAAATTAAAAAGATGAGGCAGTTTCTTAAACAAGCATCATCTAGTTATCAAACATTTTTTAAGTACAATATAAAGCACTTTTTTTTTGTGGCCTAATAGCTTGAGTGCTGGGGTCGAGTGGTTCTTTGACACATGTATGTATCGAGATTTGAATTTAAGATTGTATATGCCAACCAACTCAAATCACAGTCTATAATGATACAACGTGATTTAACAAAGTTCAGTCATCAATATCCAAATGACTTGGGCAATGAATTAATTATGTATAACGAGATTCAAACTGTGAGACAGAAGAATGATAAGATTTTAACCTCAATTACTTCATCAACCACGTCTTGATCCAAATTTCTTGGTACAAAACCAGCTCCAATCCCTTGAATCTTGTGAGGACCTGTATTTTTATTTAAATAATATACAGTACTATAATTGTTAAAAACAGTAGAGGAGCCTACCACAATAAATTGGAAGTGGGTAGACTTTACTTACCAGGCTTCCCACCAGAGAGAATGTTGCTTTCTGAAGGTTCTATACCAATAACCTAATTTATAAAAATGTTAAAATGGGAAACATAACATAAAACAGCGCACATTACAAAATTCTTCTTGAACATAATTCACTGTGAACCAGACGACCAGGTTACAGAACATGTTCTTGGGATTCACACCATCTTACATGCTTTATGAAGTTTAAACTTTGGTTAGTCAACAAGCTGAAAGGGGTGTCGGCAGAAAATGGTGTTCAAGCATGATTTGCCTTTTGTCCTTTTCCTTTTTCTTTCATTTTTTGTTCAAGTAATGTCATTTGACAACACTTAACAGGAAATACAAGTACCTTAATTTTGGGATTCTTCTCCTTGAGGAACCTACCAACTCCAGAAATGGTACCGCCAGTTCCAATACCAGCAACAAAGATATCTACCTTGCCTCTTGTGTCTTCCCAGATTTCCGGTCCAGTTGTTTCATAGTGTATCTGCAATAGAACATTCATTTAAATCCAAGCTTTGGGTTTCTGGATCTATGTGCCTCCCCATTCCAATTCCACAAGTTCTCTTGAGGAAGGCATCCAAATAATCTAGTCCATGGCCAAACAAAATGGTGTCTTTCAATAACTACATAATTAGTGATAAGGTTCAATGATGAACTGCATATCTCTGAGGATCTAAGAAGAATTCTTATGTGAAAGATGTGTCCCACCACGGGAAAAAAATCCTTCTTTCATGATTAGGGATCTTTCCTTCCCCTTGGGTTGGTGCCGACCAAATGAAACCATGCCCACATGATAGCAGCAAACAATAGAAACTGACTCAACAGGAGTAAATCAGTGAGATATAATAAAGATCCTCAGGAAGACAAATTATCAATGGACAAAACTCTGCAGTAACCTTAGGATTTGCAGGATTGTCAAATTGTTGGAGCATGTAAGCGTTGGGTGTTCTTTTCACAATTTCTTCAGCTGTCTGAACTGCACCCTTCATGCCCTTTGCTGCATCAGTTAAAACAAGCTCAGCTCCAAACGCTTTTAAAAGAACTCTTCTCTCCATACTCATTGATGCTGGCATTGTCAAGATAAGTTTATATCCTTTTGAAGCAGCTATAAATGCAAGGCCAATGCCTGTGTTTCCACTTGTAGGTTCCACAAGAACACTCTGAAAACAGAGAATAATTTACTGACCAGAAATGATTAAAAGATCCATGCAAGAGCTACTATATTTTATAGAGTTACCAATCTACCATGCTTGGTCCATAATAATGAGACAATGAAATAATTCAAATGTGGCTTGTGCTTGTGTAAGCAACCACAATGATAAACATATGAACAAATAATTATTACAATTAAAAAACATCAAATTAGAAACTAGATGGTTCAGCACATCAATTGAACAAAGAAAAATCAGAGATGGTCACTGCAATTTGAAATGCACACATGGCTAGATAGTGTGCATGATCAGCAATTAACACAGGTACCCGTCTTCAAAAGATGGCCACTTGCTTGTATAAATGTAAGTGTTATGCAAAGGAAGCATACACTTTGATAAAGAGTATTGATCAAGTCTCATCCTAATGCAATAGGATAACCCATCCCTTTAATGATCCCACAACAGAGAGAGTGCATACAATTAAACAAGGATTTAACCATTGTTCTGTCTGGTCAAACTTTGCAACAAAGCAGCATTCATGCATATAAAATTTGTAAATAACCAATTGTTTGGATGCACCTTTCACTCAATCTTTTGCAAGATGCAACACATCTGAGCTAGGCAAACAAAATGAAAAGAGGCAAAAATCAATGCTGAGAAATCCGCAATGGGTTGTAATTTCCAGATGCATGCACAGGTTTTATTACCTTTCCAGGAGTTATAAGTCCTCTTTGCTCCGCATCAGCTATCATGCTATGACCTATCCTGAAACCCAACATAAGAAACAATGACCATATATGAGAAACGCTAATGAGGATACAGGCATAATTGCAGTCCTATCCTAAGAGATCTGGGACAGAAGTCAAAATCAACATAAAGCATGCAAATTCAGACTTCAATTACTGGGTTAATTTGCTAATTGACTAGCTGTGGATGTTTAAACAGATTCCAGGAATATTTCACCTGATTATGCTAGACATTTTAGTGTGGCTTCTACCTTTTTCATCCAGTCATTAAGCTTGCTAATTATGTTTATGCAAGATAAAATATATTGCAAAATCTTGAGTTCTTAGACTTGCAATTTCACCATCCTCACCTGTCTTTGACACTGCAACATGGTTCCATGATCTCAAGCTTGGCAGCAATGTTTGCAACAGACCCCTTAACAATATTGTTAAGGTAAACCATAGGAGTTTTCCCAATAAGCTGCATCACAAAGCAATTGACAAAAACCAGTAAACTAAGCTTTCAATTGGCCAGTATAAGCAAGCAGTGATGATAAGCTGGTAAAAAAAACAAAGAAATCAAAATCCATACGACGCTTGGTAATTAAAAAAATACAGTATAACAAGAACTAAAATAAGGAAATTTATCGCAAGGAACAACCGAGCTCTTAAAATCAAGAGAGTATAGATAAAGCCAGAGGTCAACTGTAGTTGCCATACATGTGAAGCACAAAACAACATGAGAAAATTAAATTGAACAGCACATTTAACTGGATGAAGGGAGAGAAAACTGTTCTCCAACTCAAATTGAAATGATTACAGATTATAATCCCACGGGCCATACTTCAACAGCATTTTCATTTAGAAAATCTCCATAATTAACCAAATTCAACCTCAAATCCCAAATAAATAGAGCCAACCAAATTCACCATTCTCATAAACCATTGCTAAATACACTCGATTATGCCACTTAAAGTAAAATCTTTTTTATTATCAAGTTCAATTCTCAAGGAAAAACACGAACCCAATTCAGAATTCTCTTAATTTACTCCAAGACCAATTTCAATAACCACTGACATCAAGGAATTCAACAACCTCTTAAATGAACTAAAAACAGAAGCCACCTATCAGATCCCTGAAATTACTCTGAAAAACACTTGCATTTACCTCCACTGAGAATCAAACTAAAACCCATTCTAATAAACGACAAAATAAAAGTCGTAGACTTTAAAGAGAACCCACTTCAGAAACTACATAAAAGAATCAACCACGCCTTACCTGAGTAACATTCCCGGCAATGTTGAGACCTTCAATCTCAGTCTCTGGTTGCTTAACAGACACTGCCTTGCACACCACAGGAGAAGACGAAGAAGAAGCAGAAGCAGCAGAGAAAGACACTGACTTTGGCTTCTGTTTGAGCTTCAGCAGCCTCAGTTGAGTTGTTGTTGGTGATGCTGTAGGGCCCACCAAGAGGAGAGACTCTGGTTTTAGGGATTTGCAGAATGGTGAAGTCAACGGATTCATCATTAGAGACGAGGAGGACGCCATTTTTTTCTGGGATAAGGGAGGGAGAAAACAAGAAGCCTGGACTCTTTGCCTAACGATTTTTGATGTGTTTTGACTTGCGTATGCTCACGTTGCCGTTGTCGATACGACGTGTGAAGGAATTCTTTCACTCGGAACTGTGATCAGCATTGCGACCAAATTCATTTCTTTTTATTCTTCTTGGCATCTTCTTATTTGATATTTGTTTTCCGAAAATGACCACAAAATAAAAGAAAAACAATTTATTGCAGCTCTGGATACAATTCAATGTAAATTATAAGATTACAGTTGTTATTATGCCCCTAAATTTATATAAAAAAAAATCATAAGTTTGAAAGTATTTTTTCTTTTTCTTTTCTTTTTTTCTTTTGTGTGTTTGGGTATGTGTTTTTGCCCCCTTTTTGTAACACTAAAAATACAGTTTTGCCACTTTAATAAAAAAAAATACATTTATCATATAAGGGTATTCTAGACATTTTCAGATAAGAGTATTCTAGACATTTTTAGATTTTATGAACAGTTAAATAACTATTTTGCTCTTTGATAAGACAAAAATAAGAGTGGCTCCCAAGATTATTTGAAGTGTTATTATTTTTTTATGAACATTAAAAACAGTAACTTACCATTGGAAAATATAAAAACAAAGTTGGTCATGGAGTATTTTGGTATATTCATATGCATTATTTTTATTATTGGAACAAGCTTCGAGTGTTTTGGTATTTTTAATATTTTTTATTAAAATATTTGTTCTCGACGCTTCATGTGGTGCTTGAAAATATTCAATCATCCTCTCACTGGACATGTCATCATGTTCTCTTTCTCGTGGTGATATGCATGTCACTGCAAGATAGTCAGAGAGTTGCCGATGTTCGATTGTTTTTTCTCTTCTTTTTCTCTTTCCTAGAATTGAATATGCATATAAGTCTTCTTTGTTTATGCTTTGTATTTTTTGTCCTTGGTCTTTTGATTTCTTTTTTCGTCCTACTTTCTTATATAAATTTTTGTTCAAAAATATTTTTGAAACATATTGCTAAACATGTGTAATGATGTTATCAATATCTCCATCACAATACATTTCAAGGGGGGGAAAGGAATATAAGAAACACATGCTTTACCATTTTCAACTCAATTAAGCCACGAGAGGATTCTAAGAGAACCAATTATATGGATCATTGGGCAAATCTTTGGTTCATGTTAATGAAAGAAATAATTATTTTGGCTTTAAACCATTTTGGAAAAGAACTGTTAAGAAATCATCTCATCTAAAAATTTAATCTTATAGGTGAGACCCCATAATATGATTTATATTATTCTCTAACACACATGTCTTATAGGTTTGAAACTTGCACAGACTCACGTCACTTTATGCTTCAAATAGAATAGGGGTGGTGAGATTCGAACTCGCGACCGTTGGGTCAATAAAACTTTGATACATGTTAAGGAACACTTAACCAAGGAAATGAAAAGGAAGATTTTCTCATAAAAAATAAAGAATAGAAGGATTGTTACAGACATGAAATTACAGCATAATCAAAACTACAAAGAACAGGATTCGTACAGTACAGATCAAATGATTCAAATCCATATAATTACTTCCAGCAAATCTCTGAAATCGCAATGGCTGGTGTGGGGAGCAGTTTTTCAACCTTCTTCTTCTTCTTCTTCTTCTCAAACTTTACCATTTCTACCAAAAGATTCAGCACCTGCGCCATTACCATTTCCTTCAACAAAAGCATAGTACCTCAGCAAGAAAGCAAGAACCAAAACCACCCACTCGAGGCAAAAAATCAGCAAACAAAGCCCACCAGCCAACTTCAGGATTACAGCACCATCTTCTTCTCTTACATAAGACTTCAGGTAGCCCAGGAAATCACCAGTTTGAGTAAAGATAAGGACGGAAACTGATCCTTGAAATATTGCTGCTAGAGAAGTGCTGACCATGTGAGCTGCGTACCATTTGTTGGACCCAGATAAGGACGCAGAACAGCCAGATACGGCTGCGATGATGGTGACCATGTGGAGGAGAATGATAAAGAAACCGCAGAGGGAAGGGAAGAGGCGGAGAGAAAGAGTGAGGAATATGCAGCTAGAGGCTGCACATAGCAGAATGTAGTTGCATATGGTGAAGAATTTGTGGAGTGAGTGGTGGGATTCAGTCACCGGACAAGATTTGTGATTGTTTATGAGACCCATTTGAGAATTTTGATGGTTTTTGTAATCGGAGACAGGATTTTGAAGATTGAGATGATTTGATGAAGGGAAGATAGGGATAGCCAGGCTTTTATATATCACGCAGCATAGAGATGACCGTTGAAAGAGGGTCTGATAACGGCTAGTTTTCCTTTCATGATCTGATTGCTCACCAGCAATACTAGTGGGCTGATTAGTTGCAACGGCTACTTTTAGCTTTGTTAGCTTTGTGATATGATTTGGAGCTAATGCCATTTAAGTTTATCCGGCTAAACTATTAACCAAATAACACTATTTAAATGAATTTGAAAAAATGCTGATAATTTTTACAAAATAAAAATAAATTTACAACAACAACAAGAAATAGCTCAGAAATAAACCCAAAAGATTATTCTTTTATCATTTTATGAAAAAACTAAAAAGCTTATTCGTTAATTCAATTTAAATATTTCAGGGTTGTACTTGTTTATATATATATGTATGTATATAATTAAATATATTAATTCAATTTTTTTAGTTCAAATATAAAAATAAAATTATTTAAAATTATGCAATTTAATTTTTAAATATAAGTGAAAAAATGAAAGTTGAATTAATACAACTCGACTAACTTGATAAGTTCAAAGATAACATGAAAAATTAATAAAAGTATAGTTTAATAAAAAAAATTAAATTGACATCTTGAAAAAAAATTAAAACAATGATATATTGAATCAAATCTAGTGAAATGAAATTGAGGTATGTAGCTCTAATTATGACCTAATAGGGTTTTTTTGTTCCAACTATGCTTTGAGCTTCAAAATAGAATAACTGGGTTTTATACTCTTCATAAAAGTTTTAGGCTCATGTCATATATTTCTATCTGCTTGTTTAATAGTGTTTAGTACTGTATTTGAAGTTGTTTTTAAAAGTATTTTTTATTCAGAAATACATTAAAATAATTTTTTAAAAATATTTCTAATATCAATACATCAAATTTTTAAAATAATTTCTAAACCAACTCTCAAACACTCCAAATGCCTGAAATTGAGGTGGGTAGCTCTAGTTATGATTTAAAAATCGAGCAAGGTTCTCTATATTTCTATCACTGGAGTTTTATGAGTCGTAAAATGGAGATGAGGGCTGCAAAAATAGAGGACGTGGTGCTAGAAAATGGAAGAGAGAGGAGGTGAGTAGTGGCCGTTCTCTTCCTCTCGTGTTATATAACACATTAAAAGGCGTGGCGATTGTGGCGAGTGCACAAGCGAAATTAGGGCTTGGTCATCCGGCGTTTAGTGTTTAGTTTATGGGGGTATTTTCGGTTTTGGCTTTTTTAATAGCTACAATGTGCACAGATGTATTAACGAATCGCCTCTCGAAAAGACAATAGCGCACGAGGATATGGGCGGCTCGGTTTTGCACTTTTGTTGGACGATGCGTTGACGGAAAAACCCCAATAACGACAAAATTATGCACATGACACGGGTATGGGGCGTCCTTTCCCTCCGGTATTTTTCTAAATATCGGTGAGGCGGGTCTGTTGGGTCATTCACCGGGGACAGTTAGCGCGTCACGAGCCACGCCCGTGCGTTCCACGCGAACGCGCCTTTTAGGCGGCGCGTGCGGCATCGTAAATGAACGTCCACTGTGCGTAAAGATGCGCTGAAGGTCCTCTATCGTCGATCGCGGCATGTTCCGGTCCAATATGTCCTAAGATCTAGCGACTGAACTTTTCTTTTATGGTTGTCGCTTTTCTCTCTCTGCCGCGGCACAATCAACTCCAATCCCTAATGTTTGTTGTGAATTGTTTTTGGTCCTCGGGTTTTACTTTCGTTTTGATAACTGATTTGTTGAAATTAAAGTTTTGTGGTTTGCAATTGTGCCCTTCAATTGACATTAATTGTATACGAAGATTTCATTTTAGTCCTTATACTTTTAATTCTTGATTTAGTGAAAATTTCATCAAATTTTCCGATACGGAAGTTTTGATTTCTGTAATTTGGTCCTCCAATTTAAATTGGTTATATATACAAAAGTTGATTTCGGTCCCTCTTCTTCTAATTTTTCTCTACAATGACATCAATTGTCATTATTTATTTTTGGTCCTCCAAGTATTTTGTTTTTAATTTAATCCTTCAATTAGAATGATTTTTATATATATATGTTATTTTTATTTCGGTACTTATTCTTTGAATTTTTATTGGATATTAATTCATTTGTTTTTATTTTTATTTTTTGACAATGTTTATTTTTTATTAGCATTTATGCTTTTAGTTTATGACTTTAGTTTTTATCTCTTTTTCTTGAGGTTTGATTTTTAATCGGTTAAATCATAGACTTTTCATTTATATTTATAATAATAATAATAATGATGATGATGATTTAATTATTTTTCATTCTTACTCTGTTATTATTTTTTTTCCATCCCAATAATTTTATAATTTTTCTTTTGCCAGTAATAATAATGATAATATTTTTTTTATCTTTTGTTAAAGTTTCTAGGATATCTTTAGTCTTGCATTTATTTTTATTTCTTTCATTATTAACATAATAATAATAATAATAGTGATTATTATTAATATTATAATAATAGTGATTATGTATTCTTTGATTATAATAATAGTGATTATTTATTCTTTCATAATAATAATAATAATTATTATTATTATTTAATTGATTTTTCTTACTTGCTGTTTTGTGCATGCTTTTTATTTTTTTCCCTCGGTATAATTTAATAATTTTTGTTCTTTTTATTCTAGCGGCAATAATAATTTGAAATATTAAGACTCCGATGTTGCTATTGTTATAATATTTTAAATTAATATTGCTTCCTTTTCCCTTTTTTTTCTTATTCAAATATTTTGCTCTTTTTTCTAATGTTAATGCACGCTCTTTTGTGATCGTTGGTGACGTAATACCTATAGTATAAAAGATGTAATCTATGCTTACGTGACAAACTCAACTCAAAATTTTAAACATTTTATCGCCTAATCTATAACTTTTATTTACTTATATCATATAAATTTATCGTTGTAGATTTAATTATGTTAAATTATATACAAAAAAATACTCGCGGCAACGCGCGGGCAATTTGCTAGTATATATATATATATGTATGTATATGTATGTATGGCTAATTTTTCTCTTTCTTTATCTTCATCTCTTGATGACTAAGGTTTTTTGTGGAGGATATGATTTTGGGATTTTTGTGGGTAAGATAAGGTCATTTTTTTTTTGTGATGATCCTTATTTTCTTAACACTTCATTTATTTATTTTTTAACAAATGGAACAACTTGCATCTTGTGTATCCATGGATGTCGTGTGATGACAAGTAACTTGTAATTTGCACAACTAGTCTTGAATTCAAGTGAGAACGTATATCTTTTATAAGAGTTTGGGACATCCAGGATTCCACAAAATATGTTTTTCGAGGATGAGTTTCTCGCATAGAAAAAACTTGCATCTTGACTTATATAATCTCAAAGGACTAAAATCCTGAATTTGAATACAAAATTGAAGTTATGGAATAGGAGAAACTTCAAATTGAAATCACAAACCAGGCAGCCCTAAAGATTTACAAATATTTCAGAGCTTGAAAAACGCTCTTTTCTTTCTTCTTTCAAAAAGCATACCACATCATTCACAGCTAACCAATCTCCTGCTGGAATTTGATTTCCACAATTTAATTGGTTAATTAAAAATCAGGATAATTGTTAATAATATAATAAATTAAAGATTTTATTCAAAATGAAATAATAATTATTTTCTATATTATATTCATTAAAACATAGATGAGATGTGAATATTATTGTCTTGTTTATTATTTACTGAATATAAAATAAGATAAATTATTTACTATGTTAAAAATAATTTTTAAAAATAAAAATATATTATTTTAATATAAAAATAAAACAAACAGTACGAGAAATCTTATTCCTTCCTTTGGGTTGACTTTTGACTCCATGGATCACTCACCCCGCAGACAACTCTCGAAGGACAGATATCCACGCATTGATTATTCTTATACCTTCCCAGGTACAAACGCTCATCACTCTACACATTCTCTTTGATTATTAAAGCATTAAATTTTATCAGGTTATTAAAAGCTATATTTTTATATATTAGAAATTGATTTTTTCTTGTTTATTTTCACCACATCAAAAATAAATTTATTAAGAATTAATCAATATATTTCATTTTTATTTTATTTTTATAAAGTTGTTTTGTTACGAGTTCAGACGATTTAACTAAGTTGAATTTAGCTGTTTATCTTTATTTTGTTTATATTTTTTTATCTTTCAATATTAAATTATTTGGAAAGTTTGTTTTGTAATTTTTTTATGATAGTTTTATAAGTCGAATTATAAACTTTAAATGTTAGAAATGGTGGACCTAAATTTTAATATATATTTTTTTAAATAACACTTATCATATCTTATTATTTTATAAAATATAAATCAAATTTTGAATTCTTTTTTTTTTTCCTTACAGAAGCACATCACATTTACAATAACTTGTTTAAAATTATGGTTCCATATCACCTTGTTCTTGATTTTTTATCAAATAGAATGGAGGTGGTGAGATTCGAACTCGTGATCAGCTAGGTCAACAAGACTCGATACCATGTTAAAGGGTGCTGATATGAGTTCAGTGTAAGTTTCAAGTTCAAGGGTTTTCACTTGAGGTTGTGTGTTAAAGAATAATATAAATTATATTATATTTTTTAAAATACTTTTCATTCAGAAATGCATTTAAATAATATTATTTATTTTTGAAAATCATTTTTGATTTCAGAAAATAATCTAAAAATACTAATTTTTTAAAAAATAAATAAATAAAATTTTAATTTTTTTAAAAGTTGTGCATTTCCTGGAAGAAGAAAAATCTCTGACCCGCGCGGGCGACAAACGTATGCTCGAAATATCACTAAGTTGCGGTCCTAAAATACAATAATAATAATAATAATAATAATAAATTAATAATAATAGTAATAATAATAATAATAATAATAAATCACTGAAAGCATATGGTTGATTATTAAACACAAAAACACAAAACATTTCAATAAAAAACCCACCATGTCCCTCGAATCCGAAGACTCATCTTCTCCCTCATTCGACAGGGACTGCTCCATCCCTTCACCTCCCTTGATCAACCATTCACCTCCCTTGATCAACCATTCACCTCCAAAAACCCACAGCAGATTCTCCACATCTCCCAAACATTCTCTTGATCCCAGCCTCTCTAAATCGCAGTCTTTTCGACCTTCCTCCTCCGTCCCCCCCGCCACCACTTCTAAACATGACACACTTCGCCGGCGCTTGGAATTCCCTCGACCGCCTGTTAATTCTTCAAAACAAGACCAAATTGATTCCTTTTTGGATCGGAAACTTGTTATTTCCAGTGAGAAGCAGTTTACTGAGAAGGTTTCTTCCGGGCCGTCGGGTCATCGCGTCAGATTCAGATGGGATTTGGCCATCGCAGTAGCTGTAAGTGTTAACGCGGCGCCCTTTTTGCTAGTTTGATCTTGGGAAAGTAGTAAATAAATGTTTTTTGAAGTGGCTTTCTTGTGGGCTGTTGCAGATTGTTATTACTGCTTTGACTTCATCGGTACACAAGAATTTTACCTTACATTACCAAGTAATTGATTTGCAGGTGAGTTTTTCTCTTTAAGTTTTGATTTTCATTATCAAGAATAGTGGTTTTAAGTCCTCTATGGTTATATTGATCTTTTGAAGTATTTGTTAGTGACTTTAACCTTAATGCAGGATTTTGTTGTTATTTATGGGATTCTTTGTATTTGTTATTGCAGGATCAAATATTGAAACTCAATGTGAAATTGCGAGCGTGTGATTTATTATCCATTGTAGACGATTCTGATTCAGTAATGCAGGAGATTGATGATTATGATTATGGTGGTAATAATGGGTTAAAGAATTTGGCTTTGATTGTTTCACTTACGCTATTGTCTATTCCAGTTCTTGCTTTCAAGTACATTGATTTTGTATCAACATGGAAATCGTCGGGTTATATTTGGGAAGCGGTGCTGTTGAATAAGCAGTTTGCTTACCGGGTGGATGTTTTCTTATCCGTTCGTCCATATGCAAAGCCTCTGGCATTGTTAGTTGCGACAGTGCTGGTTATTTGTCTTGGTGGTTTGGCAATGTTTAGTGTGACAAATGATAGTTTAGCGGATTGTCTATGGTTGTCATGGACATTTGTAGCTGATTCAGGAAATCATGCTAATTCAGAAGGGATTGGTCCAAGGCTTGTTTCTGTTTCTATTAGCTTTGGTGGGATGCTTATTTTTGCTATGATGCTTGGGCTTGTGTCTGACGCAATTTCCGAGAAGTTTGATTCGTTAAGGAAAGGAAGAAGCAAAGTGGTTGAGCAAAACCATACTCTAATTCTTGGGTGGAGTGATAAATTAGTAAGATTCTGATTCCACATCTTGTTAGTGTAAAGCTTGTTTGCTTTATACATTTGTTGGCAATATTATATGAGTTAGTGTGTGTTTGGTAATGCTATGTAGGTGCTTGTGTAAAAGTGTGTTTGGATTGAAAAAGCATCGAATTGAAGCCTTTTCAGGTGTTTTTTTTTTTAATTTTGTCAGCACCAACATATCAAAATCATCCAAAAGCACCAGTCAAATTTATGCTTTAATAGCCCAAATGCACTTGGAAAAGCACTTCCAAAAGCAGTGTAAACACATCACCAAACACTACCCTAGTTGTGAATAGTGTAGACAGCTCATCTCAAAGACCTTTAAATAAACTGGGAACAATGATCTCCTTCCTAATATAAAAATCTCTGAAGAAATTAATAGAAGCACATGGATAACACAAAATAAATATATTTAGGTGCTTGCAGAATATTTTGCAAATTTTTCCTCAGTCACCAATCATTTTGTTCTGAAACTAGGGATCACTGCTGAACCAGCTTGCTATAGCCAATGAGAGTTTGGGGGGAGGAATTGTTGTGGTGATGGCTGAACGAGACAAAGAAGAGATGGAAATGGATATTGCTAAAATGGAGTTCGACTTCAAAGGAACATTTGTCATATGCAGAAGCGGGAGCTCTTTAATTCTGGCTGACCTGAAAAAGGTATGTGTACATTCTATGATATTGCTTACAAGTTGTAGCACAGACATACCTTCTCTGCTGAAAGCTCTGGTAGCTGGACAGATTCAATCTTCTTCAGTTGTACAATCAATAAGTGATTCATTAATGCTAAATGGCCTGATTAGTTATCCTATCAAAAATTAATGCTTTTCTAATTTAGTTTCAGGCCACATAACTAATTTTGCTAAGGCTTGCCAGTTCCCAAGAAATACATGATTAACTGTTTCTTAAAGCAGTTCATTGCACCATATTGCACTGTATTCTTGAAGATTACACTTACATGTCTTGTCATGGTTTCTTCAGTGAATATCATTTACTCTTCAAGTTCACGCTGAGCTTCCTCTCTCTCTCTCTTCTTCTTCTTCTAAACCTGATGATGCGAGTATCTACCTTGTCATGAATGGTGAAACCATTATTTTCTCTGTTGCTTTTCTTGGTTTGGTAATGCCTTAAGTTTTCAGGTTTCTGTCTCCAAGGCCCGTGCAATAATTGTCCTTGCTGAAGATGGAAATGCTGACCAGGTCTGCTACTGGAGTGAAGAAGTGATGTGCTTCATATCTGATATCTGATAAGCATTGATAACTGTTAACTCATTTATGGTTTTTTACAGAGTGATGCTCGTGCATTGAGAACCGTCTTAAGTCTTGTAGGAGTGAAAGAAGGACTGAAAGGGCACATTGTTGTGGAGCTAAGTGATCTTGACAATGAGGTTCTTTTGAAACTTGTTGGTGGAGATCTTGTTGAAACTGTTGTAGCTCATGATGTTATTGGTCGCTTGATGATTCAATGTGCTCGGCAGCCAGGACTTGCACAGGTTAATTTCTGCACTCTTAATACTCTAGTCACACTCTTTAACATCAGTGTGAGCATTATTTACTTTATGGAGTTTTTCACGTTGAGTTTTACTTACATTATTATGCTGTAAACTACTTCCCTGCTTGTTTTTTGCATGTGATAAATATGTATGACTCGTGACAGATCTGGGAAGACATACTTGGGTTTGAAAATTGTGAGTTTTACATCAAAAGATGGCCACAGTTGCATGGCATGCAATTTGAGGACATACTAATCAGTTTTCCTGATGCTATACCTTGTGGGATCAAGGTTGCTTCCCGTGGGGGTAAAATTATCCTGAATCCTGAAGACTCGTATGTTCTACAAGAAGGTGATGAAGTCCTTGTTATAGCAGAAGATGACGATACCTATGCTCCAGCAGCATTACCTACGGTGCTTTCATTTATCGCTCAGAAATAAAGATTTCTTATAGATTGCTCGCATTTTTTACCCAAGCTTCTCAGTCTTTGTTCTGTCATCCTATGTGGTATGTGCATATTAACAGACAGGACTTGTGCCTTACCCATTTAGCAAAACAAAGCCATCTTAGCTTGCCTGAGCCAGGATGCTTTTTTTATCAGAGATAAAATTACAAAATGAAAAGGGAAAGAAAGTCCATAATAAATGTAGCATATATCTGCATAGAGGAAAGAAAATAAGGTCAGTCCTAGCTTTAGATACCCAAGCATACCCATAAATAAATAGATTCACTTTAGTTAGTTTTAGCATCTTGTTGGCCTATAGGTAAGTATGTTGTTGCACATATATGCACAAACTCTTTGGCATTGTACATGTTGCAGTGTGGTTGGGGAAACTATCGCCTTGCATGTGACGTGTATACCTTAGACCCTTTGAGGATGGTTCTTCAATAAATACTAGATTGGTGTAATTTAGTGAAGGATATGTTGTGCGCTTTTGATATGATGTAAAGAAATCGGTAAAATTGAAAAGGAAACAAAATGAAAACTAAAACAGCAGATCATGGTAAGGTTGGTTGCTCTATATAAAGAAACAGTTCAGATGTGCACACTAGAATGGTCCCTTCAGTGGAAATTAGATAAGTGGGCAGACCATAATAAAAGAACTTAAATGATACAATCAATTTCATCATCAGGTCAAAGAAGCATCATTCATGCACATTGCCCAACCTGCAAGAATGCCACAGAAGATTCTACTTTGTGGATGGAGGAGAGACATTGATGATATGATTGTGGTAAGTTCATTTGTGAAGCCCCTAATCTTTTCTTCGTCTGGATGCTGCAGGTATGGAGAGGAAGTCTACCCGAAGCCTCCATTGTTCCAAAGCCTGCAGAAAGGATACTGTTTTGTGGTTGGAGACGAGACATGGAAGATATGATTATGGTAATGTTATAAGGATTCTGAAATCTTAACTTCTCTGTTGCAGCAAGTGGTGGTCGACATTTCAGAATACTTTTGTGTCATTACTGAATTTTCAGTCGCAGTTGCAACAAATGTTTCTTCACTGGAACTATTCTTTCTACATTTATTTTTCTTGCTTCAATTTGGAGTGCTCTTTTTTCTCTTTTAGACTTTTTTATTTTCTACATCAATATTAATGTTAGGTTCACTCATCATTGCAAGTTTAGGTGTTGGATGCATTTTTAGCACAAGGTTCAGAGCTCTGGATGTTCAATGATGTTCATGAAAAAGAGAGGGAAAAGAAGCTTATTGATGGTGGACTAGACTTGAGTAGGTTGGAAAATATTCAACTGGTTAATCGAGTGGGAAATACAGTCATAAGACGTCATTTAGAAAGCCTTCCTTTGCAATCTTTTGATTCTGTAAGTAGAATGATACTTAATAACGTTGGGTTATAATGACAGGGATCATATTTTTTGAACTATTGTTATTCTTTGTTAAAAAGATTTTGATGAAGTATTTGTTTGTTTAGATTTTAATTTTGGCTGACGAGTCAGTGGAAGATTCAGCCATGCAAGCAGACTCCAGATCTCTTGCCACATTACTATTGATTCGTGATATTCAGGTACTTGATCTAACTAAAGTTCTGGTGGATAGGCTATGACACAGATATGTTTTATCTATGACAGTTGGTTTCTGCCACACAGAAACTGCAATTTAAAAATTGTGAAACTGAATCAATGATTTGGGAGGGGGTGGGGCGGTGAGAGTCTTTTCCATTCGACATGGGCTGGTCACCTTTCATCCCTTTATAAACAATTATTGTTGTATTCCATCCTTCAAGATGCCCTATAATCTTACGTACAGAAGTTTTTTTGCCTTCATTTCTGAAGAGTAAGTAGCCAGCTCTTCATCAAATCAAGGAAAAGCCAGAAAAAAACTTGTTTCTTCTCTCCAGAACCCAAGAAAAGATAGTTGTACAGAATCCTGGTGTTGACTAATATGGTGACATTGGAGATCACTTGTGAGATTTAGTGCTCTTTGATCTTTGTAATCATTCGTTCTTATTCTCATGATTCATGCAGTCGAAGCGTCTCCCAGTGTCAGACCAGGTTCACAGCGGAAGCTTGTCACAAGGCTCGTGGATTGGGGAGATGCAGCAGGCTTCAGATAATTCAGTAATAATAAGTGAAATTCTGGACCCAAGAACTAAAAAGTTACTTGCCATGTCAAAGATCAGCGATTACGTTCTATCAAATGAGCTTGTTAGCATGGCGTTGGCCATGGTTGCAGAGGATCAACAAATAAATCATGTATTAAAAGAGCTCTTTGCAGAGGAGGTATTGTTTTGTTTCTCATCTGTTAAATTCTGAGATCTGATCACATTCTATGGCAAACCCAAATTTCAAAGGGAAAAATGACTATCAAAATTGCAATAGAAAATTCCAACAGGTTCATAACTAATTTTTTTTTAAATCAAATGCACTTAAGGTTTAAAAAAACATAATAATTGAGATCCTGCAATCTTGCTCAATTCAATGAAATTTGGGAAATTCTTTGTAGGAGATGATTTGACAGACATATCACTTGACAGTTTTTACATGAATGCTATTGTTTTTTAGCCAACTCTTGCAAGCGGGGAGAAATTGAAACACCTTTTAACAATATTCAACCTTTCCCCCCTCAAAAGAAGTAGCTTGCATCCTGTGTACTGTATGCTAGTTCTAGAAAGCTTTTCCTCTTTGTCATGCACTCCATAATTCGACAAGGATCTGAATCAGTTACACTTCTCGTAATTTATGCTGTTATACTGTCCTCATGATTCTGTTGGATTGTTTTGATGCATTAATTCGACAAGGATCTGAATCAGTTACACTTGTAATTTTATGCTGTTATACTGTCCTCATGATTCTGTTGGATTGTTTTGATGCATTCTGTGGCTTCAATCGGCTTAAGACAGCTAAACTAAAGGATTCATTTTCTTATAAGTTAACACAGTGGGTGACCATCAGCTTCTTTCCCCAGTGCCTTAAATTGGTCACTTCTTCAAACCATACTTTGGCCATTTAATATGTTGTGCCACAACAGCAAAGGTTTTGCTAGTGACCTCTCTGTCTTTATTGCTTAGAACCTTAGGCAATCCTCCACATCCTATCAACATCATTCCTGGTGGTGCTGGTAAACTTGTTGCTATTGATGATGTTGAAATTTATGATCCTCTGATCATTTTTACTTATCATCCATGAAACATTTTGTGTTCATCAGGGAAATGAGCTACAAATAAGGCAAGCGAATCTTTATGTTGTTGACGGCGAGGAACTGAGTTTCTATGAAGTACTCTTACGAGCCAGACAGAGAAGAGAGATTGTCATTGGATATCTTGTATCTAAAGCTGAAAGAGCTGTTATCAATCCAACTGCCAAAAGTGAGAGAAGGAGGTGGTCACTAGAAGATGCTTTTGTGGTTATTGCAGAGAAGGAATGGTAATGAGACATTTTTTTCTTTTCACATACCCTGAACAGGAGATCTTTAGAAAAAAATCAGATGGACACCTACGAAAACGGCAACGACAAGTGTTCTGCAGTTTCTGCCGAGTCTGGCAAAAGAAAAACAAATACTGCAGATGTACATGTGTGCAATGGGAGATTGTATATTCACATATAGAATA
Organism: Salix exigua; assembly: GCA_032356905.1. NCBI lineage: Eukaryota > Viridiplantae > Streptophyta > Magnoliopsida > Malpighiales > Salicaceae > Salix > Salix exigua. The sequence continues at coordinate 11,597,088 of CM063600.1, forward strand.
TTTCCTGTACAAAAACTCAACCTCGGAAGTTTTGGGTTTTTGGCGAGGATAGAGTTACTGTCCATGGTAAAGTTGACTGCCAACACCATGAAAATTTTAGTATAGTGTTCCCCACAATTTGTTTATACTGTGATGAATCTGCAAGCAATGAAATAACTCATTGTTCTGAATTAACATGCTAGAGAACGTGAGAGCTATATGTAAAATACAGATTGATTTTCAATGCTGTCATCTTACAGATCCTGTAATCTTTTATCAATTGTTTTTAATTTCAATATTTTAGTTATCAGCAGGGAGTGATTTTTAAATTACTTTTTTTAAATTATGAGCAAGTTTGACAATACAGTAGGCAAAATAATAATTCTTTAACTGAATTGTTTATTGATATTTTCTTAGGGCTACCTGAAGCGAGAGGGACACTCTCCAGCACTAAAGAACATGATAGTTGAAGGTGGATGGTTAAATTTTTCTCGTCCAGTCTCCTCCATCATTAAAATTTAGCTAACAAGTTCTAAATAAAAAAAAAAAATAGAACTTCACATTACAACAAATTAGAGTGTATCAAAAAGGAAACTTCGGAGTTAAACTTTAGAGTAGTCAAGTGACGAGTAACTTGATGAGAAATGAAATAAAAGATGGAGTTGAAGATGATAATCATCTTGTAGATCTCATTTGATATGTAAATTATTAATTTAAACTCTATAAGAACAATTTATTAATTTATATATTTAGTTCAGGTTCATATTGATAAAAAATATTATTTAATTGTGATTATTAATTTATCAATACTATATTGTAGATTAATTATCACAGATAATTTCTTCGTGTCGGTTTTATATTTCCTTTTCTTTTTTCCTGAAGGTTTGTTGAAAAGAGTGGGGGAATATTGTATGGCTTGAAGCTTTCTAAAGAAAATATGTATTCCAAACGGCGTAGTATCGACAAGAAAGAAGTAGAAAAGCCCAACTAAGAAAAACCCTTATCATCAACGACTAGAAAAACCAGTATCCACAAACCATCTCATCCTCGTTATCCATATAAAAACCCATATCCACACTCGCTTCTTGTCTTGCTTTTGCTCTCCCCCTCTCTCTCTTGAAGAGCTATAGAAAATGGCAGTGAAGATTCGTTTGGCTAGACTGGGATGCAAAAACAGGGCATTTTACAGGATTGTTGCTGCTGATAGCCATACACCAAGAGATGGCAAGCACCTTCAAGTTCTTGGTTTCTATGACCCCTTAGCAGGTTCCCTCCATTAGTGTTTACTCTTCTCTTATTAGTTTTAAATGGTCGGTTTGCATTATGTTTTTATATTCTTAAAGACTTGAAATTCGAAGGCTTATTCAGTTTCAACTTAACCTTTTTTCAATTGGGTTCATTTCCAAATTCCCAGAGTATCATATAGGGTCTCTGTAGATAAAGTTGTTACCAAAGAATTAAAATTTGTGGGGTTATTTTCTGCAAAGTGGGATGTGTTTCATTTTGCTATGTATATATAGTTTAATATAACCATTAATAGCAAGGGTTGTTTATACCTTTTAAGAGTGTTTTCTGTTGAAGTCTTAAAATTTTAAGCCCAAAGATCATCAGGTGTAGGAAAAAATCATTTTTTAAGGTTTGGTCCAACATTATTAATAGGAATATTACAGTTACTTATATATCATCAAATAAAGTAAATGTATTCAGTCTATTATTGTCACTGAAGCATTAGGGGGAGTTACATGTGGATTACTGACCTTAACTTTTGCAATGCCTTTAATATTGGAACTTTATGAAGTTGCTTAATTATTCTTACACATTTGTTCGTTTCTTTTTTGTAGCTAAAGGTGATGCTAGAAGATTGGGTCTTAATGTTGACCTCGTGAAGTATGTTTTTATATATATATATATATACATACTCTGTATTTGTTTTTGTTTTGTTTGTGCTTCTCGTATACGTGACTATGTAAATCTATCAGATTATTTATGTTTTAGCCCAATTGAAAGAGATTGTGCTGTTTAAGTTGAACCAAAGTAGATGATCCTGGAGATTGTAGCAAGATAAAGTGTTCAGTTGTGATTTTTAATTCACTAAAAACACAATATTGCGTGCAAGATCAATATGCATGCTATACATTTATTTCATGGAGGAGAGATATCTTCACAATGAGAAAGCTGGCGAGTGTTAACTTTTGTCAATTCTGAATTAAAGGAGAAAACTGACAGATCAGTTTTTAGTTCGCATAAACCTCTTTTATAGCAGCATCTATTTTCCTGGTTGATTAAACAAGTCTGTATTCTGTAATCTTGTTTTTGTTGCCTTTGAGTTACTCTTTTACTTGCTTCTGCAGGTATTGGTTATCGGTTGGTGCTCAACCTACAGATACTGTACGTGGGATTCTTATGAGAGCTGGTTTAGTAAACCCACCACCAATGGTTGTAATGGGACAAAAAAAAGGACCATCTGGTGATACCTCAAACCCAGAGAATTTGATCACCCAGTAAAAGTTGTCATTTCTGTAGTTTTATATTTCTGTTCTGTTTGTAAGCTTGATCCAGCACTGAATGGTTTGAAAGCTACAATCTCCTTTTCAGGTTGTTGAATGAACTTGAGTTTAATCTTTGCTTTTATATCATGTTTTTTGTCATTTTATTTTCTCTCAATGCATGTTTTCAACCACTTTAATGCTATGCAAACATGATGTGTATTGCTGTTTATGTTCATTTGTTAGGTTTTTGTACGAGAAGCCTGTAGTTAGCATTACTGAGCACAGTTGAATGCAGTTTAGAGATCTTATCTTGCCTACTTTTAGTTTACACAAGCAATGAATAACTTAATATTAGAACGTAGGATAGGTGATGTAACAAGAGCACCTGCCACTCACAAGGCAGAGAATGTCATTTCTTTCATGTTTGGCAGATCATCTTCCTCGCGTGCAACTTCATTATACACAAGCATGAATGGGCACAATAGGTTTTATATCGTTATTGTCATCTTTCCTTGCCTATTCCGAACTCCCAATTCCCTTTTCTCGCGTCACAGTGAAAGTAACTGTTAAAAAAGGCTAAATGGATGCTGTTAAATGTTGGACTTCGATATATGTTAATATTGAGCATCTGTCATGTGATGTTACTGTATGTCCTTCTGCTTGAGAAAATTTAGCTGATTGCTGTAATGCATTTCACAATACATAAATGGTGACATGTAGGCATAAGATTAGAGACTCCCTCCTTCACGGGCTTGATGAAATGGCATTCACTTTAACCTTAAAGTAGGCAATGGACATATTTATGTTTCTTGACTGTTGAGTGCTTGCTCAAATCGTGCATATTAAGAGCCTGGTATCAGCGTGATCTCTCATGTTGTTGCCTGTTAGATACGAACGATCTCATATTTAGGCCATGCTTGCGTACTTTTGGTTTGAGATTCATGGGAGGTCTTCTGAATTACTTTGGTTTAGTGAGGGTGAAGAAGCAGGAAATTGGGTGTGGAACGATCTGGTGCCATGAACATTCATTCAACTAAAGGCTTGCCATAAGGAAATCAAGATCAATTATGATGTGAATGTTTCTTCTCATGGCTTCTTCAACATGAACCCCTACCCCTCCTTCAACATGAGCCTATAAATGCAGAAAATATAATGGACAGGAAGTTGTTCAGGTTTTCTACTTGGTTGATCCATCTCACGTTAGAAATCAAACAGGAAGCTATATATACATGCGTTTGCTAGACTTGTAGAGAAAACAACCCATTAGCTCTTATTATCTTGAACCGTGCTCTAATGGTAAAAGCGAAGAAGTGTGGCATGGTGCATTGAAAAAATCAGCTCTACACCCTCCTCGAATTGGAAATGCGTTGAGGATTAGTTATGATGGACAGGATTTTTCTTTCTACCAGATGATTCGTTTATTTAAAGGGTGTTTGACACTGCGTTTTAAAAATGTTTTTGAATAAAAAATGAATTTTTTTTATTTTTATTAAAATTTTTTGGTGTTTTTAGATTATTTTTATATGCTGATGTTAAAAGGATTTAAAAAAAAAAACCTTTATTTTGATGTATTTTTAAACAAAAAATACTTTTAAAAACAATCACAACCACACTTTTAAACAAACCTTTTTTAGATCTTAGTTTTTAGATCTTAATATTGGCTGACGAGTCAATGGAAGATTCAGCCATTTATTTCATGCAGAGAACAGGCTTGTCCACAGTTGATTTGTTCACAGCTCAGTCAATTTTTATGGTGCAGCCATAAGAGAATCCCTATCTCTGCACCTTTCTCTCGTTACTCCTTTTACCTTCAGAGGATCCGAGAAATGGCAGTGAAAATTTTTACAGATAGCAGAAGCTCAAGAGATGACAGGCATCTCCATGTCCATGGTTTCTACGATCCATTGGCAGGTCGCCCTTATCGTTTTATATTTTCTTCTGATACTATAAACGAACATTTCTTTATATTTTATGCTTAAACACTTTGAAAAATGGAGGGTATTCATTCATTTATTTATTTATTTGCAAGTTGTATTTAGTTTTCTTGGATTTTCAGCTATTCTGTAACCACAGAATGGATGGCACTGTTCGTTCACTTGTTCTTTTCTTTGTTTTGTCAGGCATTCGTTACCAGTTGGTGCTCAAGCATCAGACCCTGGACGTTGCATTCTTGTGAGGGCTGGTTTGCTGCTCCTACCACCATTGGTGGTTACAGGGATGCATAGGTGGACCCACTTGTTACGGATCTTATCCATGCTTTATATGGCTCTATCTGTCTATCACCTTGTAAGAGTTAGCATTGATACTTCGTTTATGAAATGGGTTTTGTTTTCCGTTTGTGCTGCAGTGGTAGCTGCGGGGGTGTTAGCTGGTGACTCGTATTTTTTTTAGTTTTTGAGTGTTTTGGTGTCGTTCCTGGTTATGTATATAAGAGTTTAAATTTAAAAATAAAATTATTTAGAATTGTGTAATTTAATAAAAAAAAAGATATAATAAAATGATTTTTCTGAACAAAATTATGACTATGAATAATATTAAGAGAATGTCATCATCAGTCTTGTAAGGTCATTTCATTCTCTGATTACTATGAAATTTGAATATAATATATATATATATATATGTCAAGAGTATTCTTGTAAAAATTTATCTCAATCTAATGATCGGATTAAGAGATATGATTGATATCGTAAAATTATTTATTATTTAAATAAAATATTATTTGGCTGAAACGGAACGGGTAGAATGAAGTGGAACGTGTTGACTGATATTTGATCGAAAATCCAGAATTGACCGGAATTTAAACCGAGATAAAAACATCATTTTATCTCGTTTTTTTTAATTAATACAAAACATTTCGGCTAAAATGAAATAAAACCGCCAACCCTGATTATCAGCAGAAGAATGCATAAATTGGGAAGGAACCTGATTGCTGCAAGCATGATACATGGGCTGGCTGAAAGCTGAATTCCCTTCAGTCTTCAGATTCGATAGTTTGTTGGATGAAGCGCGGATTCTTGTAATTATATGTATATGTTTATTTTACTTCTTATGATGGTAATGTCAACCTTTTTGCCCTTCCATGGTATTCATTCAATTATTAATGGGAATCTGTGTTGGCGTCAATGAGCACAAGAAATCAACACACTTGATTAGAGAAATGTACAAGAACTTGTTCATTTATCTGGAATTAACATGCAAATCTTGTTCTCCTAAAGGTCAGAATCGGTAGAATGTCTCTTATTTTTATATGTACAGCTCAGTTAAGTTCTTAGATTGATGTGCTGCCGCCAGTAAATGCCTCCTCGATGCCTATGCTTCTGAGAGATCTGCATTCTCATTTAATGGCGTCAGGCGAGGGGTTTGGAACTTCAGTTTCAGATGGCTGGGATCCGTGCTTTGCGGCAGCTTGCAGCACCCGGTTCTGAACATCAGAAGATGAAGGTGATGTGGGTAGTCCGAGGCGGTTGTTTTCTAATTTTCCGGTAGCCCATGAAAATGCCTGAGCTCCAACTCTAACAGGGGAGAGCAAAAGCCTTCAAAGAAACATTTAAACTCCCAGTTAATCAAGACTTCAACAATCCAAAAACCTAGCCATGCATGATCCCACTACCAAAAAGAATCCAAGTGCCAAATGAATAAACAACTTCTCAAAAGTCTCGTGGAGGTTAGGAAATGTTGACCTTGATAACATCACAGGTAGTTTGGTTATGAACACAACTTGGATTGTTGACCTTGATAACATCACAGGTAGTTTGGTTATGAACACAACTTGGATTGCTGACACGGTCAAGATCCTAGAGTTGGTAGAACATTTGATTCCAACGAGACCGCCTATATACAAAATTTCCCATGCCTTTTCCAATGCAAACACCGAGGTCCATTTTAAGTAAAATATGTCAATTGGGTGACTAAATGATGTTGCACCAGCATATTCTGATTAGTTTCTCAACAGTACAGCATATAACACCTATCTATCAGACGCTATATTGAGTGCACTTTGCATAACTCATTGAGCAGGAACAGAGATTTGATTTCAAACCTAGTTCTCATATAGGTTTACCAAATCCAATTGTGTCTAATATGATAAATGCATGAATGATGGAAGACTTCTGTAGTGGGTGGTTATACCTCATATCTTGCTTCAAATCTTCTGGGCCATTGTAAGAAGCAACCCGCCGATAAATAGTCTGGTGGTGCATGACAAACCAATAATTTGAGAAACACATGGATCACTAAACTAAATTTAGCAATGACAAGCAAAATAGACAGAGGGGCATCTAGCTTAATGGTCAAATACACACTATTTTATGAAATGCATCAAGGATCTGTGTACGAGCACAATATTTCATGTTCAGAAAGTGCAAAGTTTGTTTTAGCCACTATCAGCTTAGAAATCAATATCAGTGAGAGTGTGTGCGTGTAACTGTGAAAGAAACAGTGACCAGAGAAGTACAACTAATAATAGTATACCTGACCGAGGCCAACAATGGCAATAAATTGTAAGGTCTTCTCCCACTCTGAAACAAAGTTCAAGTTTGGTTGGCATGAAGGACGGGAAGGAAAAAAAACAGAATCTATAGCATTGGTTCTATATAGTTGTTTCAAACTATTCAAGATTTTGGGGGATCATTCTTAGAGAGTAACAGAAACCCTATCCACCAGGAAGAAAATGTACACACCTAGCAATGCATATGATGCTGCAGCAAAACCCTGTTCACAAAGTAAATATTTTTATTAGCAAAGGATGCCTGGACATTTGGATGATAAGAAATAAATATTTCTCAATCATGATTTGATGATTAACCAAGACCTGATGTAATACCACAAAAAGAATTTCGAGTCTTACCACACCATACCCAAGTGCTTGCACTGGTGAAGGTCTGATATCTTCTAGAATTGCCTCAGCCTCCTGAAACGATGCCAAGTTATCAAAACTCAAGTACATGGAGAAAAACTTAGATCTAGCACTAGAAAAGGCAAGCACTTGCAGAATGTACATGTATTTAAAATTTTCAGTCAATCAAAAAGAACAGCACAGATTGACAAAGCATAATGAATATAAATCCGACATGAATGAATGATCTTAGAAAAAGACAAATATTTTGATTGAAGGTGAAGGTTGTTGAACAAGGATATCCCTGATTGTAACATGATCCAAAAAGTCAGCTTGTTGCATATATCGAAATAACTTTTGAGCTCATATGAGCTTTCTGAGTTGTAAGATAATCATATCAACTTGTTTGAGTGTTAAATGCCCACATAGACCTGGGCTCAGGTACTTGGGACATGACCTTTTATTATGCACACAACAGCTTCAAGAGTTCTGTAATTGGTAGCAAAATTTATTGAAACTACAGTTAGACTAACCATCACTTCTACCACTGAGTTCCATACAGTTCAATCTGGTGCACTAAGGAAACCAATAGTCTTTGGAAAAGAGCTACCAATTATAATACCACTGGATTGAATTCAAGACAAATAATCAATTTTTCAAATTTGCTTCAGATTTGATGCATATTTATGAAAAATATAAGTAGCTAGGATAATGTGCATAATTTAATTTCATAAATCTGAGTGCAGTCATGCTTCAAAACATAAACAATCACCATGGCATGCTTATCCAGTTTATGGTAGCCCACCCATTACATATATACAAGCACACATGTCCAGACATGTGTGATTGCATGTAGTGCCCCACAATGTCTACACACACACACACCCGCAATCACACACATGGGGATTACAATTTGAGTTTCCATGTGAATCTAAGCACTTGCATGTACAGAAACGTATATGCGTCATATGTCTGTGTGTATTCATGTTGTTCAGTGCCTTGTGAATGCCATTTTGATAATATCCATGGGGCACCGAAGTGCACCAGACATAAGAATTTACTCTTATAACGCGTTTTTGAAATAAATGTCAAATTAATAAACTCTCCAGGATTTATCTGAGCTGACTGAATATATTATTGAAAGGTAAGGAAGTAATACTACAGCATGTCATCTGCAACATATATACTTTGAGTTGATCAATGGCTTGGAACAAATTGAATTTTTTTTCTCTAAATATTTCAATTAGTTAAGATAATACAATAGTCATGCCATTAATTTACCTCACTAAGTATAGTTAGTGCTGTCTCAGGTCTGAGCTCCTTGACTCGGAGACCTTGCTTTGCCCAAGACTGGAAGCCACCTTGGACCAGGTATGGTCTCTGTCATGTAAAAATGCAAATAAACAATTAGCATTATGTTACAATGTTTTGCAGTTCAAGATTAAAAATAAGACCTGGCATTAGTCAATTTTCTTACATTGTAGGTCACATAGATGAATTCTGCAAAATACAACTAACTTTTAAGTTATAAGATTTTTTTTACCATGGTATTATCTTTTATTCATACATTTAACATTTTTTCTTCGCAAGTGATATACACGACCATATGGCTTCGCAAGCTATAGAGTGATCTAAAAGAATATTGAGATTGATTAACCCATTGCAACTTACCAAGTCAGACAAGGTAACAAGGTTTTTTTTCCTTTTAATGAGGTAACATGAAGACAAGAGTGAGATGTAGAGCTAGAGTGCTTTCTGGAGTAGTCTATTCAGATTCCCAAGCCAAACTCATGTGCAGAAACCATCTAGAGAACATTTATGAAAAATGGGTTCTATCTATAGCATTTATACACCAGACAAAGATACACAAGGAGTAAAGTGTTTTGGTTTAACAACATTCTAAATGAACAAGAACCATCAAGGTACTTTTCCAGACTCTAGTTAATATAGAGATTGTTATTTTTTAAAAAGGTTACTGATAAGGGACAAATTCTCTGAAATGTTAATCCCCAAGAAACTCAACCAAAGGAGAGTGGAGAAATTCTCTTTCTCCCTTTTTAGTTCCATGATGGCATAAATGCTTAGTCATTTATGTAACAAAAAATAAGATTTCAAATTCTTGCCTTAACCCCAAGCTTTCTCAAGGATCTTGCAATGCCTTTCGAACAAGAACCGTCAGCATCCATAACAATCACCTGGTACCTGTCCTACAAGTATTAGAGAAAAAAAACTCTAAGAAAATATTCCTGGTGCCAGATTTAGGGAGTGTTTACGATAATGGTAGAGGTTGCTTTCCAAAATACATTTTGTTTGGAAATACATTAAAATAATATTTTTTTTATTGTTTAAAATTCATTTTTAATATTGGCATACCAAAACAATCCAAAAAACACACAATAATTTGCAGAAATATATATATATATATATATATATATATATATAAAGAGAAAGAGAAACAGGGGTTGCACCATTGCGCCAAACAGATTGTCAAACATGGAAAATCATAGAAGTTTGTGATGTAGGAACCATACTTCAATAATATTTCCAAATAACACATTTTGTAAAGTTGATCACTTGTCCCATGTAATTTATTTAGGTACTTCTGGACAAACCCTACCACCCCAAAAATTTACTTTAGGCCCTGTTGAACCAATTCCACTACCTAAAATTCAATGGAAAGTGTGATTGCAAGTTATTTCACCAATAAAATTCTGGAAAACAAATTATATCAGTACCTTCAGCTTTGGCATATTGAACCCATGACGCCACCCACAATTCAATGCAAATTTATGAGTGCAAGTAATTTCACAAACAATGCCTTGAACACTTTAAGTTTTATGCATCTTCTACTTGAATTTTTGTGCATGTCATTTGGATCACTATAGTATGTGTCCATTTGACCTTCACACATGAGCATGGCCCGGTGGAAAGAAATCTTAGAGAATGGAAAAGTGTGAAACAATTTCTTGTGTCCTCCAAGGCTAATGACGATAAAACACAAAAAAAAATGATTAGATCAAGCCTAAATCACCCCTCCCCAAAAACTTCCTTACCTTTTGGCACTACTCAGAATTCTCATTTTTTTCTGAAACCTTCAGCATGCATAAACAATAGTTATTTCAAATGTCTTAAAACATAAAGTCGTACCTTTACAACTTTCAAGTTTCGAATGACTGCAGCAATTAGAATGTCATCAAGATCTTGTCCACCCTTTAATAGCTTCTTTACCGAGCCATCTACCTGTAAAATAAAGTTGACCCTTTAACAGAGTTAAGGAATGTAAAACAAAAGGTTACAAAAGAAAGGATGCATTCAAGCTTCGATGCTCATTTTTATTTCAACTTTTTTTTCTGGTTCAAAGAGTTATTTAACATTTAGAAACAAAGTAGTTGTTCCAAACTTCGATCTTCCTTGTAACAAATAGCAATATTCCTCCAATCATAGCTTTTTGACAGTATGATAAAGAAAACCAACCTGTGGTAGAGTTACACTTGCATAGCGAAACCGAGCGGCTCGCCGAAGATCAGGAATGCCATCTCTTTCTCTGAGAACCTTCACAAAAATAATATCCAATAGTTCAATGTCAAGTCAAGATAATAAAAGGAAATTAATGAGGTTGCCTGATTTGAGATCGTTTTTACTCTAATATAAAAGATATAAGGCTGAAAGGTGTATGTAAATGATATTTCTCAGTGAAAAAATAAATAAGTACTGAAAATATGAAATGGGGTCACCAAAAGATAGAAGTTATAAGCGAACAAAGTTGAAAAAAAGAGTAGAAATCATTAAGTAAAAGTGAGAGCAGTAGGATTTAGCTGTCAAGGAATCATCTCACCTAAACACTTAAACTTTTAGGTGAGGTCCCGGGATATTATTTATATTATTCTCTAACACATCTCCCCAAGTAAAAACTTTTTGGGCTTGAAACTTGCATACAGGTGCATGCTACCATGTGCTTGATTTTATCAAATAGAATGAGGTGGTGAGATTCAAAATCGTGACTGCTAGGTCAACAAGGCTCAGATACCATGTCAAAGAACCATCTCACTTAGTTTAGCTTTTAAGTGAGACCCGAGATATGATTTATATTATTCTCTAACATTAGTCTCTCTCATTGAGGTACTTAGATTTTTAATAAAAGAAACTTAAGAAATGAGAGGCCAGAAAAATTTACTCTCTTGCCTCAGGCCGGACATCAATGAGTATGGTGTCTCCCTTCCCTGCCAAGAGCTTCAGAGTTAATTGTGGAGACAAATCTCCAGAGTAACCACCATATGCCCACACCCGATAAAACCCCCTGCACAAATCTGATACAAAACTTAAGTTTCCAATGTAATGCAAATTAAATTAACAAATCCTTATACACAAGAAAGGACATCCATACCACAAAGTGGCCGAGGTTCCAAGGAAAAGAACAAGAGGTACAAATGGATCATTTGGATCCAAGCCAAGACTTTTCTCTAGCCCCTCAATAGCAATGTAAACCTGCTTATGGTATATGAAATCCAATGTTGGTTTGGAAATATAAATGAGTTAGGTCAATAATTAAGCATAGTAACAGACATGATTCGACTAGAACACCTTGAAGGTGAAAGCAATGACTGACATCTCTTGACAAAAAGAGTTCTAAAATGAACCAAATAAGACTTTGCAAGAGATGGAGTTATTTTTTAATTTCATAAAATGCACCAAGTATAATATACCTGTTGAAAAGTTGCACCAATTGGCCTCAATATTTTTGTTGCCCTTTCTTCAGACAAATTCAGTGCATCCCTGATCTCTGTAGGAAGCAATTCCTTTGTAGACCCATAAGAATAAACAACAAAAGAAGCCCCTTTTACTAAAGATTCCTCCACTACAACAACTGCACCTCTTAGCACTTCAATAGAAGTGTCAGTAGGTTTTTTTATGGCTTCCCTCAAACCAGTTGAAAAACTAGTTAATCTATCGCCAGTCACTTCTCCTGTTTGATCGAAAGTTGAGAATACTTTGCTCAAGGCACTATCAACTGCTTCTGAAGCACTTTTCTTAATGGATGTTATTGAAGTAGTGATTGTGTTTAGAGAGCTTTGCATAGCATTTTCTCCCTTATTTACTGAAGTATTGATGGAGTCCTTAAACCCACCCAAAAAATCATTCAAACTAGTCTTCACACTTGATAATGAATCATTATCCATTTCCAAGGATTCAGGCCCCAAGCTGAGATTCTCTGGTGTTATATTGATAGTTGATGTTGTTTTTGGTTCCACAAGTCCAACAAAACTATCTGTATTTTCAGTTAACCGGTCTGTAGAGTCCACAAATTCCTTTTCAACATCAGCTATGTTATAACTTTCAAAAGGTTTCAGTTCCCCCCCTCCTTCCATAAGGTGCAATTCATCTATTGCTCCAATGGAAGAAGTCCAATCATTATAAAACTTGCATTTAACGTCAACTAATTCATTTGGGCAGGAATGATCATTAATGAAAGCCAAGGATATTGATTGTTCATTGCTTTCAACAAAATTCGAGTAGAAAGACTTGATAGCTTGTGTTTTAATGGACATTCTTTGGGGACGTGTTCCATTTGACATCCCCAAAAGTACCCTGTCATCTACATAATATTTAGATTCAATATCCTTCCAGACTGGGCAGAATGGTTGCGGACCTCCATGTAATGGAATCTGCAGTTTTTGTTGTTTCAAATACATGAATGAAATGCTTGAAAATAGAAATACTATTTCACATGTATATGAAGAAAGATGTGACACAATAATGCATAACATGGTGAATTAATAACCCAAGTGCATGGAAGTTACCATCACACAGATGCTTCAAATGTTTTTCTTTAAAGGTGAAAAGGACTTTGAATATTGAAGAGTTTCTCAGATAAAAGTGAAGAGAAAATGTCATCACATCCCAAGCTTAAATTGCTAAGTAGAGAGGTGCAAGCAGGTTATAAGGCCATACCAAACTTTCTGCTAGAATGTTAAGAAATTTACTCAACCTCCCTCTGATGTCTAGGCTTAACAGAAAGAATGAAAGAGAATCTGCACTGGACTATGATACCACATTAGAGCTTGGGTATCAGCTGATACATTCAATTCAAAACCATCACTTAGGCACATGCACTCTACATAATGTGGTACTGAAATTTATGCTTAACCAGTTAGGGCTTAATTGGTACCATCAATTCAAATCCTTCACTTCAGCACCCTGGATTTTCCTCTCACATACATCACATTTTTTACAAAAGCACACATATCTCACATACCCCAGTTTTTTCTCTTTTAGCATAGACATCAATTATAGTACCGGATTAATCTCCACCCTGTTGGAGGTCATGCATCTCCAAATCTAAGGGCAGAGATGAAACCATGAGATACAAGAATGACAGAAACTTTGCAACAGCATGATTTAAATTACAGTACAGGAAGCGTATCTCACCTGAGAATGAGGGGAACAAGTTGGAGTGGCAGAACAAACAGGCAACATCTTTTGTTCACTCGATATAAACCTTATCAAAATCACCAAGCTTCCATGTTCTGCATGGAGGTAAGATATTCACAAATTAACATGCAGTTCAATCTTCAAACTCGCCCTTGAAAAATGAACAGTAGTCACACCAAGCTAAGTTGAATGAGAATCGTCTCGATTAATGACAAGTAATCAACTTTGTTGAGGATTTCTTGGAATCCAATTCTAATGCCCTTTTAAAAAGAAAAGAAAAGAAAAGTAAACTCCTTTTCTTTGATAGTGAAAACAAATGACATCAATGTGGATAAAAAATGTGTGAAAAGTGGGAAAAGGATCAAAATAAGCAGATTTCAACCATGATCACTTCAATTCATTATACCATGATGAGCCCTTCTAAGTTGGCTTCTAAAAAATCAAGCTTCAGTTCCATTTTCAAACAAAACCATGAAAAAGCAGTGAACTCATTTCTCAAAACTATATGTGCGTGTGTGAATCATCAGTATGGATAACACATTAAGCTAAAACTAACTAAGCCCATGGGGGCTCTACGTAAATCAACTGCGTTGCTCGAAATACAAACACTAAAAGCACCAATACTACAAACAGTAACATACAACTACAGCATTCAACAAAAAAAGATGACAAATCACAACACAGTAAGCTAATCTAAAGCAGACCCGCTCCAAACAATGACTGCAACTTACTCGGGTTCTAGCAAACTGAATATGGGCAATGTATTTGTGTGGCAGCTTGTCAAGTGAAACAATATATATCGTGTTAGAGAATCGAATCGTGTGGCTTGTCGATGCCGCTAGCTCATCTCTAAGGATTCTCCTTGCCTCTCGTTTTTTTGGGTGGGGACGAACTTTGGATTTGGTTTTGATTATTTACAGTACTATTTTCATATGGCTGCCCTTTATTGTTTTGGTATTTAACATTAACCCCCTTTAGTTTTATGTTTTCTGTTTGCTGCTTAAGATGTTGAGACTCTTCTTGATTCACACCCTCCCAGCCAGGGCTGGACCGGATAACAAGGTCTTTATAGGAAAGACCCAGTCCGACTTGAGGGTGTTTTGGTACTTTGGTTAGACCGGACCGGGTTAACATAAAATTTGTAGATTAATCAACGCTCACGCGCCATTTGCGTTTGATACTTTGATGTTGCTGAATTAACATGAAATTTGTAGATAAATCAACGCTCACGCGCCCTCTGCAAGATCTCGGCCTCCATCACACGCCCCGCGGGCTCCACTAAGAATGCGTTTGCGGTAGTTTTGGAAAGGGGTTATTGTTAAAAATATATTAAAATAATATTTTTTTATTTTTTAAAAATCATTTTTGACATCAGCACATCAAAATGATACAAAAAATACTAATTTTTTTAACTTTAAAATAAAAAATAAAAATAAAAGATTTTCAATTTTTTTCATAAGCCATTTCTAATAATGCCAAACAGCCCTGAATCATTTTTCTGGTCAATATTTATTTATTTTTAATTATTATTTGATGCTGATTAGACGAAATATAATTAGTTGCCGGCTTTTATGACCGATTCGTGGATGTTGATTTTGGGTTCGTTATATTAGTATTTATTTTTTAAAATATTTTATATTTAGAAATATATTTAAAAAAAATAAATAATTCTAATATAGTATAAAAAACAATTTAAAAACACTGAAAAAATCTTTTTTTGAGAAAAAAAAGTTGAAATGCAAAACCTAGCTCAAATTTGTCCCCGTCTCATCCACTAATCTTCAGTCACGTCCTAAAATCATGTTTTAATCAATTAATCCAATATATTATAATTTTCCAATTAAATCTTCATTCTATAGAAATTATCATTTTTTAAGTAAAAAGTTATTTTTCTTTCAATCTCAGTAGATCATGTTTTAATCAATTAAATACAATATATTATAATTTCCCAAATAAATCTTCATTCTATAGAAATTATCATTTTTTAAGTAAAAGTTATTTCCTTTCAATCTCAATAATAAGAGTCGTTTCATCCATTTAATATATTCATAAGAATATATTTTTAAAATTAAAAAAATAAACAATAACGTCAAAAATCAACTTCCACATACCATCCAGACTGAGCTCCTTTTAAAGGACTTAATGGAAATAAAAATAGTTTATAAACTCAATTGGGAATTAACTGATACCTCGGGGACTCATGTGTGACTTTCTGAATAAAGCCGATATGCTGTCTTTAGTTTTCTCCACTCTTCCACATTTTTTTTCATCGCTCTCTCGCGTTCTTTCTCTAAGCTTCAAAAATTCCGTTCTGGTAAGCTCTTTCTCTCTCTAAAAACCCGCGCATTGAAGTAATTATGCGACTTTCGCGCTCTTGAAATGGAAAAGGCAGTTGCTAGTGCATGTAGATCTCTTAATTCAGATCCTAACGGTTTCTGATCTGCTCATGTTTTATAGCAGTCTCTAAAAAAATCGCGATTTTGCACATATTTCATAATTATTTGTGTTAATTCTTGGCATTTGATCATCAGGTTATTGATTAAGGGCCCATGGAATCACCTGGTGAGCATACAGAAACCTTGCATTTGCTTTATTATTACCACTACTACTACTACTATTACTACTACTATTATTGTTATTATTGTTGTTGTTGTTGTTGTTATGTTTCAAAGGGAGGGCTAGCTAGAACACCGGCGACGTTGTGTGTAGCTTTCTTGCTAATTTATGCGAGAGCTTCCTTAGATAGTTATGTGGTCTGGAGAATTAGACGATGAATGCGTCGTCTTTATGGGACACTTGGATATGTACCATTACGCTGAATTGGATTTGACTCTACTCTACTCTTTAATTTAGTTTTTTTTAATAGACAAGTTGTCAGATGGATTGTGGAGTGTAAGGATCACAAAACCTGTGATAATTTTTAGGGTTATCATATGGAGGGAATAATGGGT
Organism: Salix exigua; assembly: GCA_032356905.1. Lineage (NCBI taxonomy): Eukaryota > Viridiplantae > Streptophyta > Magnoliopsida > Malpighiales > Salicaceae > Salix > Salix exigua. The sequence goes on from CM063600.1 coordinate 11,613,770, forward strand.
TATCAGTAGTTTTTTCATTTTAGTACCAATTCGAGAACTAGTTTTGCCATATGGATTTTTCTGGTTAATCTAGGTTTCGGTGATGAATGACTAAAGAGAGGGTGTGAGGAGGACATGTGGTATATGGACTGCAAGACCCGTGATTGTAATTATATTGTATCCTACCATATTGAGGGGGAAATGATTGATGATAGGCATTTCTTGGAGCTCTTCAGTCATTTCTGGTTTCATTTTGTTTCATATGTTTTTTCTCTGTTATCCATAATCGACAAAATTCAGTTTGTCTGTCTGCTTAGAGGAAGATTAATGTTAATTGGGAATGCATCCACTTTTACCTTAGTTTAGACAATATTAACATGCATTTTCGCTCCCTGTTTTTCACTGCAGTTGGTGGTTCAAGATTCACATCTGTGGTTGTTGCAACCCTGGATAGTGGTGAAGTATACATCGTTGCCAGCTTGTCTTCTAGAACTGATACTCAAGTGATATATGTTGACCCAACAACAGGGTTGCTTCGATTCAGTGGGAAGTTGGGTTTTGATGTCTTTAAATCTGAAGATGAAGCTTTAAATTACATTACAAATGGATCACGATGGCTTTGTAAGAGTACTACGTATGCAAAGGCGATATTAGGATATGCTGCCTTAGGAAGCTTTGGGTTGCTTCTTGTAGCGACAAAGTTGACTGCCAGCATTCTGGATTTGCCTGGTGGAGGATCCGTGTATACAGTAACAGAGAGCCAATGGATCAAAATATCTCTTCAAAATCCTCAGCAACAGGGAAAAGGGGAGGTGAAAAGCGTTCTAGAGTTAACTGATCTTGACATTGATGGGAAGCACTACTTCTGCGAGACAAGAGATATAACTCGACCTTTTCCAAGTCGTATGCCCTTGGAAAATCCTGATGATGAATTTGTTTGGAATGGATGGTTTTCAATGCCTTTCAAAAACATCGGGCTTCCACAGCACTGTGTCACTCTCCTGCAGGTTTTGCTTTGTTCTCAGCATCTTTTTACCAATGCATATCTGGTTGTCAAATATTTTAGAAGTTTTCATTCTTGATGTTTAGTCTGCACTTGCACACTTGTGATGTTGATTAAGTGACAATAAATAATTGAATGAAGGAGAGTAAGACTAAAAGCTTATGAGTGAGCTTGTTGGCTCTCAGGTAGAAACCTAAGCAATGGAGAATGAATTATTTTCCTTGAGATATGACTTCTCAGGCTCATCCATGATGAAATGAGGACAGAATGTCTAGATTGGATTTTGGTATTGTTTTAGCCACTGTTATGGTCTTCCTAACTACTGAATTTAGTCCAGCGATCCTGATGCCATGCTTGTGGGCTATAATGCCTGTAATTGATCATATCAGGTTATAATTTTTCCAGAGGAAACCAATCTAAATGACTTTCTGTTTTCAAGAATCCAACCAAGAGTGGTCCATTGACCATCGGAATCAAACTGATTCAAACAAGCTGAACAGTGTTTGTTTTGTTAGCAGTATTTTAACTCTTTAAATATTTTCTTGTCAACATCATTATTGGAAGGAAAGATTATTGTACAGTCCGTTTGTTTGATATGGTTCAGTTGTGTTAACCAGAGGCAATTCCACTGTCATAACTGTCCGTGTGCTTCCAGTTTCTAGTTTGCCTCTGGTTACCACTCTCTATCCCTTGCTCGCTATGATTTACCCTGCACTCTATTCTTATTCTATCTCAAGACGAGTAATATCATGGCTACAACATAAAATTTACATTTGATACTTTTTGGTTGAAATTAATGTATAGGGCTTTGCAGAATTTCGAAGTTTTGGAAGCTCAGGACAGTTAGAAGGGATTGTTGCTCTCACAGCTCGCCGTAGTAGACTGCATCCTGGTACTCGATACTTGGCTAGGGGGATAAATTCATGCTTTAGCACAGGTTAGGTGACCAAAATATCTCTTGGAATCTTGTGTGATTTTTCTTGCTGAAATTCCCCTGGTTATTGTGTTTGGTTGATTGGTGGCATTGGTTTTGATGTTTGTGTTTCACATGTTCTGTCATCTTCTTTCTTACTGTTCATAAATAACAACTATTTACTATTTTTTAATACACCTGTTTGGCATATACAGGCTTCTCTGGGCCATGGTTCCTTTTTTGTAGAAATAAAGTATCATTGTAGAACAATGAGCAATAGAGAAATGAATTGATTTTTGATGCATATATTTGTCTGTTTATATCTGTTGAAGAAGTCATTATTACTCCTGACCCCTTCACATGTATGAATAACAATGTTATTGTATATATTTATTTTATGTTTCTATTTGATTTATAAATCATTTATGTTTTTAGTTTTATTACTTCTTTCTCTTATCTTAGATGTGCATGATTTTGAAATGAGTTTTGCATAACTGATCAAATGAACAGGAAATGAAGTGGAATGTGAGCAACTTGTATGGGTGCCAAAGAAGACTGGTCAGAGTGTTCCTTTCAACACATATATTTGGAGACGAGGAACAATTCCAATTTGGTGGGGTGCAGAATTGAAGATGACTGCTGCAGAAGCAGAGATTTATGTTTCAGATCGGGAACCTTATAAAGGAAGTTCACAGTACTATCAGAGGTTGAGTAAACGATATGATGCTCGCAGTTCTGATATAGCTGTTGGGGAAGGTCAGAAGAAAAAACCTTTTGTTCCAATTGTATGCATCAACTTGCTTAGGAATGGAGTAGGAAAGTCAGAAGCTCTTCTAGTTCATCATTTTGAGGAATCTTTAAGCTATATAAAATCAGTTGGAAAACTTCCCTATACGCGAATAAAACTTATAAATTATGATTGGCATGCCAGTGTAAAACTGAAAGGTGAACAACAAACAATTGAAGGACTGTGGAAACTTCTCAAAGCACCCACTGTGGCTATTGGCATTTCTGAAGGGGATTATTTACCTTCACGACAAAGACTTAATGATTGCAGGGGTGAAATCATCTATACTGATGATTTTGCAGGTGCCTTCTGCTTAAGATCACATCAAAACGGAGTCCTCCGTTTTAATTGTGCAGATTCCTTGGATAGAACCAATGCTGCTAGTTATTTTGGTGCTCTACAATGTTTTGTGGAACAATGCAGGAGGTTGGCCATATCACTTGATAGTGATTTGACATATGGTTATCAGTCAGTCAGTAACTATGGTGGATATACAGCTCCATTGCCACCAGGATGGGAGAAACGATCTGATGCAGTAACAGGGAAAACATATTATATTGATCACAACACTAGAACTACAACATGGAAGCATCCATGTCCAGATAAACCTTGGAAGAGATTTGACATGTCATTTGAGGAGTTCAAGAGATCAACAATTTTATCTCCTGTATCTCAGCTGGCTAATCTTTTCCTTCTTGCTGGTGATATCCATGCAACACTTTATACGGGTTCTAAAGCTATGCACAGCCAAATTCTTAGCATATTCAATGAAGAAGCAGGAAAATTTAAACAGTTTTCTGTAGCTCAGAATTTTCAAATCACTTTACAGAGAAGATATAAAAATGTACTTGTAGATAGCTCACGTCAGAAGCAGTTGGAGATGTTTCTTGGATTGAGACTTTTCAAGCATCTTCCATCAGTTCCAGTTCAACCTCTAAATGTATGTTCTGTATTCTCAATATCAGTTACTTATTATGGGATTCCTTATCACATGCTGTGTTTTCTTATATACATATTTTGTTCTATCAATGCAGCAAGACCAAATTCTTAGTATCATAAAGTCACATGGTTGGTTAGCTCCATTTTGCATGCCATACTTTCCATTGACCCATATTATTGAATCTGTTTTCTTTAATTTGTACGCATTTCATTTCATTTTTTTTTAACTTTGGCTCACTAAGACAAATTGAGTGTAAAGTTAGACACGTTTCAAAATATAGTTGCATGGATTTTTGGTTACTGTATTATTAGATATTTATCCTTTTTTTCTGATGTCTTAATGTGTTATCATGTATGACTAGTGAGATACACATTTATTGCTTTGCCTTATCATTCCTTTTTTACCTTAAGATTTGTATTGGAAATGTTCCTGGAATTCAAATACCAGATTCATGGTTCGGTGCAAAGATTATCAATCAGCTCATCAATTACTCAATTTTGTTGTATTTTAAAGTCAACATCTTGCTGTATCATACTACCTTTTGACCATTGCATTGACAAGAAATAAGGTGACTGCAAAATGCGGACCTTTGGTCTAAGTAGATATTGAAGATAGCTGTTTACTTCCAAGCATGTAATGAGCAAATCATTCCAGGTTCCTTCTCGGTCTTCCGGTTTCTTTCTTAAGCCAGTTCCCAGCATCACTCCAAGATCCAATGGTGGATCCAATCTTCTGAGTTTCAAGAGAAAAGACTTGATATGGGTATTTTTTTTTTTCTTGCTTAGTCTTTGGATGGAATTGGTTCAACTCACAAGTTGAAAACTTTTCCTTGAGTTTTTTTTCTCACTTTCCTTATAAAGTGTGTTTAACTTCATGCATCATTCATCTAACAGGTTTGCCCACAAGGTGCAGATGTGGTTGAACTTTTTATCTATCTTGGTGAGCCTTGCCACGTCTGTCAGCTTCTTCTAACAGTATCTCATGGGGCAGATGATTCCACTTATCCATCAGCTGTTGATGTGAGGACAGGACGCTACCTAGATGGGCTTAAACTAGTTGTGGAGGTCTGTATATGCTTACGGAGAGTGCCTCTTAACTGTTACATTGATAAATGTGATTTGTGAATAGTTTTTTTTCCATGTAAAATATGGTCTTTATTATAGAGTATAATACGTTGAAGAGCACAGATTAATTCTCTCTTCTATATGTTACTTGTTTGAAGGGCCATGAATAGATCATTGATCTTCCTTTTTTTGCTTTTTTCTTTTTCTGCATGTCGGTTTAAGGTTCTTACATCATGAAATAGATAATAGATGGAATAAAGGCTAGTTATTTGGTATTCTTGAGTTCGATGTGGAAAACATTTGGTGTGTGATGTGATGGAAGACATGCTGTTTGTTGTCTACTTGGGTACCAGTAACTTTGTCTTTTAATTCTAAACATTTGGAGGCTGCTTTAGTTTAATACAAACATGCACTATATGCTACCCAGCCAATGAAAGGAAAAGGTGGGTGGGTGGGTGGGTGTATATATATATATATATATGCACACCTAGATGCAGATGGAAAGCATGCATGTTCATATGGACATAACAGAATCTCCTATAGTTCCTAGTCTTACTTTGGATTTTCTTTACAGGGTGCTTCCATACCTCAGTGTGTAAATGGGACAAACCTTTTGATACCCTTGCCAGGACCAATTGATGCTGAGGATATGGCTATTACTGGAGCTGGTGCACGCCTTCACGCACATAATACATCAACTTTGCCTTTTTTGTATGAGTTTGAAGAACCAGAGGGAGAGCTGGACTTCCTTACTCGTATAGTGGCAATTACATTTTATCCCGCTATTTCTGGAAAGAGTCCGCTGACTCTTGGCGAGGTGAAAACCATTTTTCCATGAATATTATTTGATCTAATTCATGCTCACCTAGTTTCATGTTAATATTATTGACTGGTCGTGCTAATTTTTTAAGCTAGACATGGTGGCATGCATTGCCTTGCTCTGAGACTCCATATATGAAAACTTGATTGTAAACAGGCCTGCCATTCACTAAAATCTGCTTTTGAATTGTTTGTAGGATTTCTGTAACATGATATTCTCGGAGGATGACTTTCTTTGTTTCTCTACAGAGATAAATGCTTCAGCATTCAATAATAATGTAAACAACCATAATACATGTCTGGTCAGAGGTTTTTTTATAGATAAGATAAAATTGAGTATTCAGAGAAATTATATATGGAGAGAGATGAAAGTTAAAGTTTCATGATGACAATCTTTCAAAAACGTCCCCATTGAGCTAGTTGTATGTTTCACATGAATGCATACATTTGGAACATTCAAGTTGACTAAAAGAATTAAAGTTTCGTGCTCTCAAGGAGCTATACTAGTTAGACGCTCTGATGTGATGATCAAACTTGTTCATGCCCTTGGGCTTTTTACTGCATCACCTGTGCTACTTGGAATTAGATTTTCTTAAGCAAGTTCTGGTAGTATCATAGAGTTATAGGGTTGGTTAATGTGCTGGAGAAGCACTTTTGGCTTCCAATAAAGTAGAAGATTTTCATTTATTTTGGACATTCTTCTTTCCATTATTTTTGTCCATGCCATGGAGCTGTTGATAGTGGAGCCATGTTTACCCAGGATATTCTTTTGAAAGTGTTTTCCAACAGAGGATTTTTCCACTTCCTTTCTTTGCTTATTCTGTTCATTAACTTTCTCCAGTATCCCAGGTTTGCTTTAATTGTTAATGGACTATGATGTTGTATTACATTTTCTCACAGGTAGAGATCCTTGGAGTTTCTCTTCCATGGAGAGGAGTATTCAGCAATGAAGGCCCTGGTGCAAGAATAACTGAACTTGCCAAAAAAATTCATGAGGAATCTAACCTATTCCTGTCCAGTACAGAAACCAATCCTTTTTCCAGCTCTTCTCTATCCAATGATATAACCCAATCAAATCAAAAAAGTGAATCTACAAACTGGCTTGATCTTTTGACTGGAGATGACATGTTTTCTGATCCTCTTTCTCAACCAGTGATGCAGTATGATGTACATGAGGGAAGTGGCAACATTTTTTCTCATCCTCTTTCTCAACAAGTAACCCTACATGAGGAAAATGACTTGCTTGGTTTTTTGGACCAGGCTGTAACTGAACATCATTGTACTGTAGCTGGTGATAAGCTATCTTCACAAGATAGCAGTGCCCAGAAGTACATCAATTGTCTAAAATTATTTGCAGGGCCACAAATGGTATGCTGCGACTATTGTGTTTGCTTTCAGTTGCTATGTTATTGCTTCCTTCTTTCTTATTCAAAAGTTTCCTTTTTTCAACTGATAATTTTTATCTTGGGTTGATCAAATGCATGGTGTGTTCATTCTATGTTAGTGTAGTTGTAGCCACTTTTAGTTTTTCATCATATCCTGTAAAACAATTTAGGAAAACCTGAAAACCACTGCAAAAGCTATTAGATGGAGAAAGACCAAATTGTGTTTGGAAACAAACTCCAAAGTGGGTGGATGTGGGATTCTCTGAGAAGATCACTTACAAAAAAATTGGTTTTTCCTTGAACTTTAGTTTGAAGGGACTTCTTTTATTTCATGCAAAAAACCATACTTATCTATGTCAGATAGTCTGGAGAAATCTGCCTAAACTTTTGTGGTAGACTTTGGTAAAGAATTTTAAAGGATCCATACAAATCTGTATGGGAGAGGTAGTTGTGAGCTAATTAAAGGAACACAGTGAACGAAAAGCAGGATTGAGAGCAGTATACAGAGCATGAGAAATGACAGGTAAATAACAAAAAAGAGAAAAACAGGGAGATAATTAAGTAGAAAAAATTCCTCATGTAGAAGAAGAAAAATTATAATAAGCTCGTGCCAAAAGCATACTGATGTTGAGAAGAATGTGTGGCTTTTAGCATTGGGTTGCAGGACTTTTCATGTGAAATAGCAGGGTATTTGAAGAAGCAAAACCAGTAACGAAGTAGTTAGATATGAATTTAATGTGCATACTTTAGATTTTTATTTGTTTCTTGCAGGTCATTGTTAGTCTTAGGATGATAATGTTTCTCCTTGGCATAGTTTCAAAACATTTTCTAATTGTAAACTCTACATGATCCTAAATGTCAAAACCAGGCTATTACATGATCAACTGAATTGCAGTATTACGTTCAGATAAGAAACATTACTACAGGAGTGAAATTACCTCCATTCAACTTGTAATGGCTATGTCCTTAAACTGCATAAATTTTCCTCCTTTACATTTACGCAACATGGATGGTCAACTAATAAGTTGTGATTTATTGACTCGATAAAGTTTCCAATTAATTCGACACAATTTTGCAGGAAAAAAAATTGAACTTTGTGGAAGCTATGAGGCTTGAAATTGAAAGATTCCGGCTTAATCTTTCTGCTGCTGAAAGGGATAGAGCTTTGCTGCCATTTGGAATTGATCCCGCGATGATAAATCCAAATGATTTGATGACTGAATCATACATTGATAGATTGTGTCAAGTTTCAAACACCCTTGCAATGCTTGGACAAGCTTCGCTGGAAGACAAAATTAATGCTTCTATTGGTCTTGGGACTGTCGACAATAATGTGGTAGATTTCTGGAATGTTAATGGAATTGGGGACCACTGTTCTGGGGGCATGTGTGAGGTGCGTGCTGAAATAACAGCTCCTGCATTTGCACCCTCTGCAGTTTCTTCTGTGGGAGCTTCAGAATCTATCTTGATGTGTTCTGAGTGCAAAAGAAAAGTTTGCAAAGTTTGCTGTGCTGGGAGAGGAGCTCTTTTGCTAAATAACTCAGGGGAAGTAGACAGCTCCACTAATCGTTCAACAATACTGGATAGTGTTGTTTGTAAACAATGTTGCAGTGATATAGTACTCCATGCTTTGATATTAGATTATGTAAGGGTTCTGATTAGCTTGCGAAGAAGGGACCGTTCCAATAAGGCTGCATATAAGGCTTTGGACCAGGTTGTAGGGTTTTCATTGAGGGACTTTGTTCTTGAAAAAAGTCAATCTTCTAATCATCAGAAAACTGTTAGGGTCCTACACCATTTGCTTTCTGGGATGGAATCACTTGCTGAATTTCCATTTGCTAGTTTCCTACACCCGGTAGGCAGTTGACTTGTGTCAAACTCATTTTTAAATTCGAGCCGTATTATTTTCTTCTCATTTTGTTCTTTCCCTGTAGCATATTAGCAGCTTGTGTAATTAGTCTGCTAAATACTTCCATGATATTTATTGTGCATCCATATCTGTCTTTATGTTTGAATTCCACAAGAAAGATAACTATTAGAGTTATTTCTACATCTAACTAGAGTCAATCTACCAACTTAGTTTCTTAGTACATTCTGGATTCATTCTATCATTTGTATGTCTTTATCACCTTTTTCTGTCTGACATAATTTTATGTCTTGGACCATGTCTCATGATCTGTTGTAGTAGTTTGCTAACTCTTTTGAATGCAATGCATTTTACATCTTCTGCCTCACTTTCCCTATCTTATTTTTCCATGGACCTGCCATAACATCCCTCTCCTCTCATCTCTCTAGACCTAAAATCAAACAAAAAGAAGGAAAGAAATACATAAAATATTGAGAGCCTTCTGTGCATGACCAAAGATTTAAATTCAATCTTTGATGATGATTCTATTTATTTATGTAGTTTTTTTCTTGGCATGGTTTAAATTCTTTTCTCCAATTTTTTCTTGATTTTTGACAATTGATTATGTTGTGTAGGTTGAAACAGCAACAGATTCAGCACCATTTTTGTCATTACTTTCTCCATTGAGTTCTGGATCACGGCAGTCATACTGGAAAGCTCCTCCAAATGTCACCTCTACTGAATTTGTTATTGTTCTTGGCACCCTCTCTGATGTCAGTGGAGTTATCTTGCTTGTTAGTCCCTGTGGCTATTCTGTAACTGATGCTCCCACAGTGAGTGTTCCTGTTCCTTCTCTGTTAGTTAGATTAGGAAGTAGATAAATGGTGTGTATATGCTGTTCAACATGCGTGTGTCAAAACCCTATACTATTGAATGAGCATGTAATGCCAGTCAGATGGTACCATCTTCATTTGGTCAATTTTGAGCTTGAATGGAAAAAATCCTCTCAAAAATTTATCATTAAAAGAGTATGCTTCCTGCCATGTAAACAGTCCCTGATTTATCTCTTGGTATTTAACTTGGAAAAGTTTCCTTGTCTTTCCATCTTCTAGTTACAGGTGATAGGCTTGCTAAATGCACTTGAAGTGCAGGATACTTTTTAAATCAATGAATCTCAATGTGCTATCTTTTGCGCTTTAAGTTTGTAAAAGTTCCTTTTTGTTTTCCCCCCTACAAAAGCCCTGCACGCAATGATTTTTCATCTATTTACATGGTTTGCAGTAAATAAAATTAGGGTCTGTTTTTTTTATAAAAAAATGTTTCACTAAAAAACACCTGAGTTGAAGTTAAGCACATTCAAGAGTCAGTTTTTTAGCAGAAGTTGTGAAAGCTTGATAACACACCTGAGTTGAAGTGATTTAAGCATGTGCAGACACTGTATTTTGTACTCTTAACTTTGAAGATTTGTTAGAGATACTAGCTATTTTGATTGATGAGAGATATGATAGTCAGGTGTAACCAAGTGCTTGGCTTTGAAAATTGAAATTTAACCTTCCCCTCACATCTTAAAGCTATGAAGGTTCTAACCATAATACTAAACTGTGTGTACCTGTGCGGGCTTGTGCTTATCTTTGCTCTTCAGCAGCTTCATTGTTGCCCTTTGGCCAGTAGATTTACTGGAGACCGGGCAATGTTTTTCTTCAGGTGCTAGCATGGTAGCTCCTGTTTGGTTTGATGTGCATCCAAAGTCCTTAGAAATCATCTCTTAATGTGACTGGGTGTTTTTTGTATTAAATAAATGCTGATATCGGTGCATGTCTGGGGGTATTGGGTTCCTGTTATGACTATAGTTTGCTGGGGTTAACATATTTGCTAGTTCTCTTTTATTTGGATCTTGAATACTTGATCAGCTGTGCTAGTTTTTGGATTGCTATCATTACATTGGAGATTGTTACCCAGAGATAGATCGTAATAAGTTGCCATATTACCATAACTGTAACAAACAATATTGTGATTTACATGGACCATTGCACCACTGCTCATGCACTTTCTGTACCCATGTCTTTCTGTTGGTGGAGATGGGGTTGGATTTTGCTGTTTAGTTGCCTGCATCATACCGTGTCCTGATGATCCTTTTTGCTTGGAATTGTTTTGATATAGTTATAAAATCAGTTGTCCTCAACTTTTGTATTCTGTATGACATGCTATTATGGTTCTCGCTTTCATTGTGTGTGCCTTTGCCAAAGACAGCCTATCAAGGGATGCTACCTTTAGCCTCTAGTAACAAACACCCATGTGGTTGCTTCCTTACATATTATTAAATTAAAAATAGAGCAGGACTGTCAAATCAGGAATTACAATATGGCTTAGCTCATGAACTCTTAAATGCATGAAATTGAGAAGGCGTGGACTTGGCTCCTGACTTGGTCAACAACTGGCTTAGAGAAGTTGGACAGCTTTTGACAAGTTCCCTTATATTGTTACTACAGGTTCAAATCTGGGCCAGCAATAAAATACAGAAGGAAGAAAGGTCATGCATGGGAAAATGGGACGTCCAGTCCCTGGCCACATCTTCAGAAATTCATGGACCAGAAAAGATAGGTGCAGAGGATAAAGTACCTAGGCATGTGAAATTTACTTTTAAGAATCCTGTTAGATGTCGAATCATTTGGATAACACTACAACTTAAGCGACCTGGGTCATGTTCTGTTAATTTTGAGAAAGACTTCAATCTTTTGTCCCTTGATGAAAACCCATTTGCACAAGCAAATCGGCGTGCCTCTTTCAGTGGAGCAGTTGAAAATGATCCGTGTCTTCATGCCCGAAGAATTCTAGTGGCTGGAGCTCCAGTAAAAAACGAGATGGGACTTACATCGCAAAGCCCTGATCAGATGAAATTCAATAGCTGGCTTGATAGGGCTCCACAACTGAATAGATTCAAGGTATAAACTGTTTGCTTGGCCAATGTTTAACGCCAGTTCAATCTTGAAACCTGTGCCAGGGGTATTTGTCATTTAACCCTCCCTTTGTTTTCCAGGTTCCAATTGAGGTCGAGAAACTCTTTGACAATGATCTTGTCTTGGAACAGTATTTGCTTCCTTCTTCTCCTTCGCTTGATGGATTTCGCCTAGATGCTTTCAGTGCAATTAAGCCTCGAGTTAGCCATTCTTCATATTCAGATATTGATATATGGGATACATCAGTCACATTTTTAGAAGACAGACACATCTCTCCTGCTGTGCTGTATATACAAGTATCTGCGCTCCAGGTATCATCTGTCATGCCAGCTTTATTTTAACTAGTATTATTGATTGATGTTTGAAATGCAAGTAGGCAGCAGCAACTAAAAAACATCACAAACCCTAACTCTATGGGAAAGGAAATAGAGTGCTGCCATTTTTCAATAGATTCTTGGGGTTTTTTGCTTCCTTCACTATTCTAATTCTGACCAAGAAATAGCATTTATTTTCCCCCCTACCCTTTTCATTTTACGTCTTTATTTGGTCCTTTCCTCCTACAAGAAAGGGTTGGCTTCTGAATGGAGCAATTGTGTTGTCGTCAAAAAACCTTGAAAGCCAAACAAAAACATCATTAATAATTGAAAAAAACAACTGTATATGGTTTCTCTATTCCATTAAATAAGAATTCTACCCTACGAACAATAAATCATGGCCTAACTATATGCTAATAGAATGTACTCATTACAGAAACAACCTATCTTTAAACATTGTAAGAGTAGACTTGCACACTGACTTCATGTTTGCTAGGGTCATGTTGAGAGGAATAAGTGGCTTATGAAGCCATTGACATTATAATATTCTATACCAAAGCAATCCTTGAAACTTTGGCTAGAGAGGGTGGAAATCGTAGCTTATGATCATTTATTTCAACCAAAACAATTTTTAAGATATGATTTGCCAAAATAGTCTGAATATGGGTAATAATTGAATACCCTTGTGATGAAGACAAGATGTTGGACAAACCATTGAACTGAAAATTAGCTAAATTCAAAAGCCCGGGCTTATTGCACTTATTTATGATTGCTTTACTATGCTCCTCCTTTCACTGCACACTCATTCATATGTATAATTAAATTAATACAAGTTTGGACTTGAAGTTACTGGAATCTTTATTGAGCGATCAACTAAAACAATAATTTTACAGGAACCAAACAACATGGTTATTGTTGGTGAATACCGACTACCAGAAGCTAAGGGTGGAACTGCAATGTACTTTGATTTTCCCAGACAAATACAAACCCGTATGGTTTCATTCAAACTCTTAGGGGATGTTGCAGCATTCACAGACGACCCAGCAGAAGTGGATGAGTCCAGTACAAGAACCTTACTGGCAGCAGGGCTGTCTTTGGCAAACAGAGTTAAGTTATATTACTTTGCTGATCCTTATGAACTTGGGAAATGGGCTAGCCTTTCTGCAATCTGAATAATCATTTATGCTCGAGGAAAAGGTTTGAGAATTGATGGTGGCTGTTTTTTGGTGGCCATTTTTTTTACCTTGTTTGTTGTATATTAGGAAATATAATAGTGGTGATATATATTCATTTATGTAATAATACAATTGGTTCTTGGAAATCAGAATAGCCCCTGTCCCAGATAAATTTTGTAAGAGGACAACAGTTCTTTGCTTTAAGATTTCAAACTTTCCCATTTGGTTGGTGTCTCTCTCTTCCTTAGATTTCAAGTTTTAGACATCGTGTTTCTTTTCTGATTATCTCTCACTATAATTCGTCGTATCATTTTGGTAAATGCTCCAAGCCTCTAATGGTGTTTGGCTGACAAACATTTTAAATATGTTTTTGAAAAAAAAATAAAAAATATATTGTGTTTTGTTTTAGATTAAATTTTTTTATGGTTTTTGTTATCAAAAATAATTCTAAAAAAATAAAAAATATTATTTTAATATATTTCCAAATGAAAAATATTTTAAAATAATATTGATTTGATTGTTTGTCAAAGATTGAAAATGAAGGACCGAAATTGAAACAAATAAGAAATGATAACTCTTTTATTTATAAAAAATTGTGGGTTCAACTCTTTCTCACTCTTTTTTGGCCTTTAGATATTTCTTTTTTCAATTTCATTGATTTGATGCCGTGATTAGAATTTAGGGGGTTGAAATTGATTGAGAGTTTTCAAGATTGATTAATTGAGTCAAGTTTTGAATTATTATTTAAAAAAATGTCTCACTTGTTAACCTTTGATCTATATGTTCATATTCTTATATTTCTAATGATAAGGAATTGAATGAGAGAAAAAAAATACTTATATTATATTGTTAGAAATTCTAATATTAAATTTAGATTGATGAAAGAATACAATATACAAAACTAGTTAGGTGTTTGAGATATAGATGTAGGCTTGAGAAAACACATTAAAAAAAACTTTTTGAAATTTCTATTTCTTAACTCTTTACTTTACACAAATTGGTTATATTTTTGATTAATTGAGTTAAATTAAATTAAATGCAATATTTATCTTTAATAATGGAACACCAACTACCCCTTTTTAGGTGTTTTTATTGTTTTGATCATATAACAACACTATTGGTATAAAACATATTGGCAATGCATGAATATAATTTTTTTTATCAACATATATTAAAAGACATTGATATTTTGATGTAGAGATGAACAATGAAATACCAAAACTTTTTCCAACTTTGTCCTCAAAATTGTCGGAGGGATTTTTATTTTTAATTTCAAACTTAGTTTTTTGTTTTGTAATTTGATCATTTAACATTGAGTTTATTGGATATTTAACTTTATAATCTATCTGATTTGTTTTTCTATTGAGTTATCTTAATCTTGTGACGTGGGCTTCGAGTTTTGCAAGTTAGTTATGTTAACTTGAGTTTTTTTTTTGTGATTTTATATATATATATATATATAAAAAAAACTTCATGATTCAATATTAAGTTGACTGAGAATTTATTTTCATAATAATTTGGTGATTTTTTATGGAGTTATCATGGTTCCATGTTTGAACCGTGAGTTTCCAAGTGGCGTGACATGATGAAAATGGACTTGCAATTTGCACATGTCTTGGGTTTGAGTCAGGGCATGCATTTCCTGTAAGAGTCTGAGACAGATAGGTTTTTATATTGCTCACCTGAGCCCATGAAATACGTTTTCTAGGGAGATAAAGTTTCTTAGCATCCAAAAAACTTTATATTTTTTTACTTGTTCTCTATAGACTTATCATAATCTTAATCCGAGTTTGATAGGTTGACCCATATCATTTTTTTTTAATTTAATCTTTCAACATCGAGTTGATTGAGGATAAAACTTTATAAATTTTACTTTTTATGAGTTGATCATGGTTTTATAACTCAAATTGTCTCTAAGTCGATTTAATCTTTTTTATCATTTTAATATTTTAAAAAGTTTTTTTTTGAAAGTCCAAGCTATTTTTTAGCCTCACAAGTTGATCAAATCACATTAAATCAATTTGTATATAATTTATATTCTTATAAAAAAACAATAATAATACCTAAATAAATTTTAAATAAAGTTTTTTGATCTAACTTGTTGGAAAATAATCCAAGTATCTAGAAATATTCGCGTAGGATAATGTGGAAGGCATTTAAATCTCGGTTACACGATATAAACACTTCTATTTGCTTTAGAAAAATTCCATCTACAATTTCACTTGTAGATTTTGATTGATCATGGGCCCATCCAAAAACGATCTGGGCTTTGTATTCACGAGCAGGCTACGGAAATGACCGAAACACCATTAAAATCAACGAAACCCTAGCTGCCTAAAATAATTCAATCCCAGCCGTCTATTTCAAGACCCAAAAGGCCAGTCACTAGGGTTTATAACCAAGCTCCTTTATAAGTTCCACACTCTCTCTCAAACCCTGTTAGCCGTCTCCTCCTCTCCTTCTCCCCTAACAGATCAAGCGCCAACAATGGTAACTCTCTAAACCACAGCTTTCCTGGATTACATTTTATTAGACTTAAAAAGCTACGATTTTATTGAAATTTCTTCTTCTTTTTCGCTTAAATCTAAGTATTCTGTTTTTTTATTTTTTTGGATTTCTAGAAATGCGTTTGTGCTAATTGGTTTGTTGCTGTTGTTGTTTGGATAGGCCTTTGCCAAGGCTCAGAAATCAAGGGCTTACTCCAAGAGGTTTCAAGTCAAGTTTAAGAGAAGAAGAGGTAAGGATTGTCACTTTTTCTTCCTTTAGATATATAGTGTGTTGATAAAGTTCGTTTTATTAATGGTTTTTTTTGTTAACTTTTTTGTTATTGATAAATGGATGGGAATTGTTTGTTGTAGAGGGCAAGACTGATTACAGGGCTAGGATTCGCCTGATTAATCAGGACAAGAACAAGTACAACACGCCCAAGTATCGATATGTTGTCAGATTTGTATCCTTTGTGTGTTTGTTAATGTGTTGTGAAGCTCTTTTTATTATTACTGTATGCTCTTGTTGGGTTTATTAGCTTGTAAGCCACCTGTACTTGGTTCTTAAATTTCTTTATTTTGTAACTGTTGAAGTAGAATTCTGAGTATCTTAAGTGGGCAATTCTGCATTTTTTTTAAATATGGGTGTGGTTTATGCATGGTGTTGACGTGAAATCGGTCTTTATGTCTCGGAATTGCATCATTAGGTTTTAAGATAGTAGTGTCTTGATGTACCTGTATGAAATTCTGATTGCTTTATTGGTAGTGTGCTCCTGCTCAACAGGGAATTTGGAAAAAAACTTCACATCTTAGATTTTGTTTTATGGTTTTGGCTTCTTAACATCTTGTATTTAGAGCAACAAGGACATAGTTGCACAAATAACATCAGCTACCATTGCTGGAGATATTGTCCTTGCTTCTGCATATGCTCATGAGCTTCCTCGATATGGGCTTGAAGTTGGTCTTACAAACTATGCAGCAGGTAACTATTTAGCTGCGAGCTATTAACTTCCTCAATCTGTGAGCTTCCTTGATACATGATTCTCATACTTTGTTTGTTTTGAAACCTTATCAGCTTACTGTACTGGACTTCTCTTGGCCCGCCGTGTGTTGAAAATGCTCGAGATGGATGAGGAATATGAGGGCAATGTTGAGGTATTCTCTCAGGATAAATCCTTTTGATGAAACTTACTCTATTCCTCTTTATCATACTATTCACTTGAAAAGGTGCTTTGCAAGAAGTGTTTGACTTAAATCTTGGTTTTAGGCCACTGGGGAGGATTTCTCGGTTGAACCAGCTGACACCAGGAGGCCATTCCGAGCTCTACTTGATGTTGGTTTAGTTAGAACCACAACTGGAAACCGTGTCTTTGGTGCACTCAAGGTATATTAAGACATGTTGTGCAAAATCCCCTGTCATTTGTGTTCTATCATAGAATGTTGTCTCACTGTAGTGATGTTTTGATGAAGAATTCATTCAGTAAACTTTATGAATTACATGGAAAATGCTATCAAGCTACTATACTTGAAGTGTTGCTTTCATGGGTTGTATTTGTTTAGAAGTTGCAGGTGGCCTTTTCAGTGACCATCAATTTTGATGTTTTGACCTTTCTATTCCTTTCCATTTACTGAATATTTTATGCTCCTCCTTGTTTTATTCCTTTAGTCCAGGATGCTGTTTATAGTATGTGTGAAATTCAATGCTGTACATGAGTGCTCATCATTCATTCATTGTAGCTGAATAGTGCTTTTAATGTTTTTCTTGCATCTAATTCATGCTTTTTTCTGATATAGGGAGCTCTTGATGGTGGTTTGGATATTCCTCACAGTGAGAAGAGGTTTGCTGGTTTTGGAAAGGACAATAAGCAGCTCGATGCTGAAGTTCACCGCAAATACATTTATGGTGGACATGTAGCAGCGTACATGAGGGTAATGCTGGCTAGTTGAAATTATGATTTATTTTATCTTATTTTGTTCTCAGCATCATAAAACTGCATGAATAAAAAATTGTGCTTGCGTTTCTTCACTGCAGACTTTGATGGAGGATGAACCTGAGAAATACCAGTCTCACTTTAGTGAGTACCTCAAGAGAGAAATTGATGCTGATGGCATGGAGGCATTGTACAAGAAGGTTCATGCTGCTATCCGTGCTGATCCAACAGCGAAGAAATCAGAGAAGGAGCAACCCAAGGAGCACAAGAGGTTGGTTGCTATCTTGTTGAATACTATCTTGTCTAGGATCACCTTTTTTTGTTGCACTGCTGGTTTTTTTTGATATTTTGCAAGTTGTGTTTATGTTTTTGGTTTGTTGTCTATTGATATTCAGTTAGGAGAGGGTCATTTGGAAGACTTGATTTTCATTGGTTTGGGGAACAGTGCTCTTTTTCTTGTGGTTATTTTCATATGTAAAATATTTTTTAGCGTGTTTTTTTGGATTTTAAAGTTATGTTTGTCCACTCCTCACCCAACCATGCCTGTGTGCCGATTGACTTGTTTGTGATTTCAATTTTGTGGAACCATCACCAGCGAATGAAGCTCTGCATGTATACACATTTTCATTAGCATTGTTATTGTTGGTGTAATACAGGTATAACTTGAAGAAGCTAACCTACGACGAAAGGAAAGAGAAGTTGGTTGAGAGATTGAATGCCTTCAACTCAGCTGCTGATGATGAAGATGACGAGTGAAAACCTTCATCTGTCCATTGAGCTCATATGTCAATTTTCTGTTATTTGAAACCTAGCTATGTCTTTCAAGTTATTTTTGTTTGTTGCTGGCTTTTGTGTCGCTTGAAGAGCAACTTTCTTAGCTTACAAGATCATGAAACCTTTAGCTTGATATGGAATGCAATTTCGATTTTGACTTGGCGTTTTAATACATTTGCCTGGTTAAATGCTATTTACACTAATCGCAGTAGAAATTCAATGCATCTTCGGCATGGATTAGATGGAATGATGAGATAGATATTTAGATCTTGCCGAAATTTGAGGTGCAGGAAGATTTTGCGGCTGAATTGAACAGGAGAGGTTCCTTGCTTGCTTGATACCAGAAAGTATAATTGAATCTCGGGTGCTCAAAGCTAAAATGAGTTTGCTTATGTGAAATTCCTGTGCTCGATGTGAGTCAATAGCCCAGAGCTTTAAAAATCGTTTACCAAATGTTCAGGGGATCAGCAAGGCATGAGCGAAATCTACCTCGTACTAGAGGGTAGGATTGCGAGTTCTGTCGAGGGTTTTCAAAGTATCGTAACTATGCCCACGAGAATCTTGATCTCATTCCTTTCAGAGAATTGACCCCAAACTGGAAGAAATACATTGTTTTGTTGTTTTATTAGGAGATGGCCTCAAGTCAGGGTTATACAGCAGGATATTAATTAATATATACTATATTTTTAAATAATTCACCGGCTCACAATTTGTCTTGGCAATATTCTTTTATTAAATTAATCAAAATTTATATTAAATTTCTTTTATTCCTTTAAAAGTATGATTGATTCTTATTATTTTTTTGGTTTAACAAGGATTGGCCTGGCAGTCAAAGCTATAAGAACAGCAACAAAAAGGGTCCACAGAAAGCACAACAAGAAAGCCTTATCAAGTATCAACCAATGGGTCTCTCTCAATTTCCCATTGCAGCTATAACTCGAAATACTATCCACCTATGATTTCATGCCATGTCACTACTGACCTGATAAATTCGCCTCTCCGTTTTGTTCTTCTTCCTGAATTCAAACAATCCCCTGGAATCGTCATGGCTCATTCACTGACCATAACACCAGCCACCACAGCAAGGCCTGTAGCAGCCAAATCTAAGAAGACATCCCCTGTTCCATCTCTAGGGTTTCAAAGAGCGAGGGCTTGCCATGGAGATTCCATTTCGTTTTCAGACAACAAACTTGTCCATCGAAGGTGGTATCTTTCTCTTGATTTAGGCCTTAGTATAATGTAGATGAATCTATGTTTTCTGTGTACCATGAACTCTGATGAATTTGGTGTAATGGCTACCGAATTACTTTCAAGTCTATCTTCTAAACACTCAATATATATGAGCTTGCCAAACGTTTAGCCATTTATATTTATATATTGAGATGGGGCTCCTCCCTTCATGGTGCAGGACAATAGCATTGGGCTTGGCTGGTGCTCTGATGGGCGTGAACACCGGTGGCTGGAACGCAAATGCAGCAGCCAAAAGGCCACCACCTCCACCACCAAAGGAGAAAAAGGACCCTAGTATAAGCGGTTTGCAGGCAAAAGTGCTAGCTAGCAAGAAGAGGAAAGAAGCCATGAAGGAAGAGGTGGCCAGATTAAGAGAGAAAGGAAAGGAAATAAACGAACCATCTGGATAGCAATATACAACTGCCCACTTTTGTAATTGTTGAACATTCAAATTTTCTGAGTTGAGAGGAAAATGTTTAACTCTTAATAATAATATTTGAGTTGGAAGATCACCATAAATTATTGCATGTAGCTTATAGCTCCATAAGAAAAATGAACCAGGGGTGAGAGGCAAAGACTAACTGCATCTCATCTAAAAACTTAAGTTATATTTATTTCATTCAACAATAACATATATTTCCTTTTCTCTTTTTTTTTTTGTTTTCATTTGTTTTTTTTTCTTGCAGGATTTTTTTTATTCCCATATTTTAATATGGAATTTCTTAAGAATTGAGTTTTGTGATTTATTTCAGTTTTATTTTAATGAGGTTATCATGTTATAAAAAAAAAACTCTCAGCATTAAATTCATAACACGAATACAGAATCTAACATCATTACATCTCAGTCCGCATAAAAAAAAGATATGTAAATATAAGCAGAAGAATTAATGAACAAAACCTAATTTCCCTAAATTATTTCCCCAAAAGAGAAACAAAGCACAGGTTGAAGTAAGTTAAATAAAAAAAATTACCTAAGCAATCTAGTCATCTCTACATAACTTTACTAATCTGATGTTCGATCAAGAGATCTATATGTACAAAAAAAAAAAAAAAAGAGGATCAGAAACTGCAGTGATATTTCAAGACCTGCCTGGCAAGATCAGATGCTCCACTGTTTTTGTATATTAAATGCAAATTATAAGCTGCTTCTCTACGCAGGTCACAATAACCTGGTTTCATATTTTCCATTTCTGAATTCTCATTCAGAAGCTTCGGAATGGGGTAATCCTTCTCGGAAGTTGCAAGCACCTTTTCATAGTATGAAACTGCTAGAGACACTAGTCCAACATGATGATAGGCGCGGCCGATATTATACAGTGCCTCCTGCAAGGTGCAGATATATTAATTTAGCACCATTTTACAAACAAAGATCTATGAAAGAGGAAACTAGATTGATCAGATGTTGCTTTCAATAATTCAAGCATTTGTGCATACAAGTAATTAGCAGCCACGGTTGCTTATTATACAGAAACTTCAACACAATAATAGCAACAGAAAAGTGCATTCAAGGTTGAAGTCTATAATAGTACATGAAAAGAACAACTTCACACAATTTAGCAACTCTCTCAGTAGCCTGACAGTTGAAAGAAGATGCATGTTCTACTGGCTGAATCTAATGTTAGGGGTCAACAATGAAACATGATCTAAAAGGCGGCTTTATCAGGGAGAGAAAAATAACAGTTTTGGTAACCATCCAGTTCTATAAAAACCCTAACCACCCAAAACACATGGGCATGTGTGATATTATTTCTTCATTTTTGATACATAATCAAAAGATCACTGAAATGCATGCAAAGTAATAGAGCCTGACAAAATCTAGAAGATAGCAGTATATCGTATACGTATAAAATAATGGAAGCTCTACGATAACCCAGCTGAGGGCTAGTAGAAAAAGTAATGGAATTAGGGGCTAAAATTAATTTGTTGTGATCAAAAACATAAATTACAAGTAACAAATACAACATTGAATCAATGGCCAACAAACAACATTGAAACTGATATCAGGAATCCAACCGCTGCATTAGCTTGTAGTTGGTCAAAATTAGAAATAGCATCAAGTCGAATGACTAAAGCTTTTGCATTTTGTTTGTCATGATTTTAATTGGAAACTTACCCGATTTCAACAGATTTTGAAAAATCAAAAATTGTTTGGTTGAGTGGATTAAGATTAATCACATGGTCACATTAATAATCAAGCAATATCATATTAAAGGAACACCAATTCATTGTGAATACAAGATCATGTGGTGATATAAAAAGCTAATTGTTATGTTATGTCCAGTTCTGTTTTCCTTCCCCTATATACAGCAATATAGACGCTTTATTAATAAGAATTAGAATAATGCAGCGTCAGTAACTCCATTTACATTCTCTGACCTCCTTTTCACCAATGGATTCCATAGTACCTTTTCTTTATTTTTTTATCAACACAAAATATATTTTAGTCAATCTCAAGCAGGTATTAAAAGTGTCTGACCCACAAGAAGCAAGAATGACATAAAGTAACTAAAATCAAGAGCATACAACAATTAACCCAACCTGGCTATTCTCTGTTAGCTGTAAATTATTATGGAGGAATGCTAAGCCTTGTGCAAGACACTGATGCTTATTTTGGAGTCTAAATCCAAGGGTCAAGTTGATTAAGGCAGTTCCTGAAGATGGAAAACAAAATAAATAGAAAATAAATGTATCTATCACTATATAATTTGATATTACTGAAAGTATAAACAAATTGTCCAGCAAAAATAGAAGCCTTACCCGCACACAGATTAATTAGAGGACATTCTGGCATCAGTTTATAAGCTTCTAGGTATTCTCTTGCGGCATCTTGATGATGGCTGAGCATGGTAAACTGATGAGCAGAAATTATTATAGGTGGAACGCACCTTTTATGTTTGTTTCGCATGTAACGTAGAAATTTGGCATGCTTTGAGTGGTTCTTTCCCAATCTATGATATCATAAGAAATCCATGAATGAACAACTCGATGTAAACAAAAATGCAAGTGGTTGTATAAATGAACATAATCCAGCTTGGGGTTTTGAGTTTTCAGGCTGTGTGAAATATCACGTAAACGTTGAGGTCACCAAGTCCTATGTCCACAAGCAAAGAGAAAGAAAACAAAAGGAATGAAACTGAAACAAACCTTTTCCTTTGGTTTGGGTAGTGAGATGATAAGCATACATCAGTCAAAGTACTTCAAGGAGACTACAGTACGCATAAGCTTTGAGTGATTCAAGATGTAAGTTTCGATCTATGTTTATTAACTATTGCCAGTGTGGTTTGATAGACTAAATTATATAATCAAGACCTTTCTAGTATTTTGAGAATTTGAGAGCAATTTGTGAAAATAATCAAGGAAAAGTGCATCTATTTGTACATCACCACTTTATTATACCAGATTCCACAAATTTTCCAGCATACTGTTTCATGTTCCATATGAAATAAGAAAATAGTAAATACAGTGGTGGAAACTAACATTAAGATGTAAAATAATAGTCACCTTGAGGTTATTTTGTAATAACAGTTCCAGCCAGCAATGCTGTGCGGCTGTTTCTGAATAGCAGATCTTACATAATCAAAACCATGTTTAGGATCCGTGGCATTAAAAGATATTTCTGAGAAAACAATAACAGCTTCAGTTAAAACCCCAAAAGCCTGCAGAATTTTATGCTTTGATAGAAAAGCAGACTTGAATGATTTTCATGATGGCACCAAAGAAAATGAAATGCAGAAGAAGGGGAAAAAGAAATAAAAAAAACTAGTATGAGTTAAGTGGAGGGGTGTTCATGTGTGTTGGGAGGGGCATATCTTTCTAGGCCTAAGACTTACGAGCTAAAAGAGACTGAAGTTCCTCCTCCCTATCACCAGGCAGTTTATCAGAAACCAATCTATGGGTGAGATTTATAATCTCCAGAGCTTCAGAATATCTTTGCAACGATTGCAATGCCTTGCACAACTATGAACCAAACCAAGAGAGAGCTATGTCAGAAAGTAAGAAAATATCTACTGGTGACTTTATTCAGCATGAGTGGAAAACAAACTGCAAGTGGAAATACAATATGTTTCAAGAAAATAAATAAAAATAAAGAATATATGAATAAAAATAAAGAAAAAAAATACAGACATCTATAATAAGATCATGATGCGCTTCCTCCTCTAAAAAATTATGCATAGGAGAAACTCTGTTTTCTAGCTGCAGCCACCAAAAAGAGAATTATATATCAGGCAATCCAGGCCAAGTGACAAGTACTTGACGGTAAATTGAATAACTAAGCTTAGGCAAATCATACAAAAATCAGTTGCACTTTACCTGAGATTCATCATCTGAATAGTCACTAGGCAAATCAATACCAGCAGCTTTATCAGCTGCTTTCTGTTCTTCCTTCTTTTGAAGCAACTTTCTTGCTCTGCAAGCTCTCAATCTAGTTCCAGGCATCCATCAGTGAAAGGTTAACTAGCTGCTCCCATCAAGCATGATAAGGAAAAAACAAATACAAACACAGACATCCCTATTTATGGTCCAAGTATTTAATAAACAATGCTGAAATGCTGTGTAAAATTAAAAATAGCAAAAAGAGTCTGAAAGTAAACAATGAATTTCTTTCCTTTATTTTCTGATGGTTAACCTCATTTGGCCTCAAGCCCAAGCTAAGATAATCAAACCAATTGAACAGGTCTTTTCTTAATTGCCTGCCTATTTATCATGCATAAAAAAATAAAAACATTTGCTAGCTTCCACTATCTTCTAAATTTGAAAGATTTCGTTTCTACTCTTTCACCAAGATCCAAACCTTCTGTTTTGATTTTCATGTAATCTTGATTTTTGATTTTACTAATGCCGTTTCTTATTTTCTGTGCTTCACCTTATACTGTCTACCCTCACTCAGCCTCACAGGTGCCTCAAATAAACCTAGCAAAAATGGAGAAACTAGCTTTGAGACATAGTGCTGTAGTTTGAATTATGATAGCTCCACATCTACACTTTAACATTAATTCATAATCATTACTCACCTCTAAGAACCACATGCTTTGTCAGAAATGGCACATGAAAAAAACTCTACAACTATGATGCAATGGTAGTCTAAACAGGCCCAAAAATAAATAAAATCCAAAGACAAAGCAATGCATTACAATAAAAGAAAAATCTGACCATTCTAGAATGATTTGAACACCACAGAACCATCACTCACTACTGTTTAACACTCACTGAGCATAGAAAAATCAAAACTCACAGTTCTGATTTAGAAGCCAGTGGTCTCACTTCTCCAAAAACATCATCATTTTCCTGAACATTCAGAATACTGATTCTTTCACGCAGAACACTCATTGTCAGCCTTTTCTTTACCTAATGTTAAACGAGAATCATTCAGTCCACACTTGCAGAGGAAATGTTGTTTAAGAACTAAATAGAAAAAGAAAAGTTAAACAAGGACATATTTGATGAGCAAGGCTGCATGTGTTCTCAGTTACTTTCGCCTAGGGCAGACCATATAATGAACCCATAAATGCAGATGATGATTCTAACTTCCAATGCTAAAATGCACTGGCTTCCAGGTTGTAAATACATTTAAGGAGTTATGAAGTCAGGTTCTCAAGGAAGTGCACATTTTGCATAAAATAGTAATAAAACAATTTCCAAAGCCCTGTCACTGACAAGAAAATCATCAATTAAAAATAAGTTTAAACATCTGAGCGCAGATGGTGAATCAAGACCAAGATAGGATAGACTAAACCTTCTGTGAAGACTTGTAGACATCTAGAAGGGTGGAGCCAGAGGAACAGAGTTAATGTTACAGGTTTCTAATATTGTATGGAATTATAATTACCTTTGGACGAAGGGTTTTTACATAAAGTGACTCACGAACCAAGGGTAATATTGTATTAACAAAGTCTTCAAGCATCCCTTTTGCTTTATATATGTGACAAAGCTTTAGTTTTATTTTCCCATCAAGCCACCATGGGTTTTGCATGTTGGAATTAAAATCAATAGAATCTGCATGAGATAAAGAAGGATAATGAATGCTTTCCCAAAAGTGAACTATTTCGAAGTAAAGAGAAAAGGCATATCACAGCGATGTTACCCAAATCTTTGGGAGGAGAAAGCAAGTTAATAGCCTCATCTTCTTTAGCATCTTCAAGGATGAGCGACGCCAAAGCCAATCGGGCATCAATGCTGTCTTTGAGCATGGGCAAAGCTGAAGAGTGGAATTGATCAGCCAAAAAAACTAGCTTAACTGCCAAGAGTGCAACTTAAAAGATATATAATGAAAGGCCAAGTATCTGAATCCATGTTGTATATTCAAATTCCAATACCAAAGAATGCACTGAACTGTGCAATCACAAAAGGTTTGGAGACAATTCTTCCAACTGAACATCAGCACAAAATCCTTGACACAAAACTCATATCAACTACCATTCTTCCTAGTCCAGAGGACATTTTTGTAGCATGGTTCAAGTCATTTAACTTCAACAATGATATTGTTAGTGCACCTTCAACATATCTCATCCCTATCATCAACAAAGCAGCTCACTCTTTAGTACGTGCATTCACATGCCTATTCTGCACAAGGTAAAATTGTTCCAATTACCATAACTCTTGTTCATCCTCATATCATATAGCCTTCATTTCCTTAATAATGCATTTAGCTTATTTTCTATTTACTTAACTCTTTATTGATTGTACTTATTATTTTGACATAAAATTTATTAACAAAGGTAAAAATGAAAAGAAATTGTAGGAAGCAGAACAAGACATTGTCCAAATGAGAGAACCAAAAACTAAAAAACCATTTCTGACATGTATCAAAATTTTAGGTGCACTGATTGCTCTAAATTTTGGATAAAGAACTAAAAGCCTCTGACAAGGAATGCCATGAAAAAGCCAAGAAAATGATTCTATCCCACAACAAATGCTTCAATGGATATTGTTTTTAGAATTTTTTTAGTTTTTCAACTGTACACAAGCACCAAGACACCATAAAGATGACATAATTCCATAGCATTTTGGGAGGCAAAGTGATTTCATGAATAAAATCACCACTTTTATCAACTCCCATGTTATACCTCAACATTAACTGAGCATAAATATATCTAACACATTCTTTTTGACCCTGTTTGAGTTTAGAGACAAAAATGTTTGACAAAAAATTAAGTTCAGAATGTTCATGGAATGAGTGCACAAGGGAAGAGTAATAGACTGGACCAGAAAAAACAAAACATGGCCTCTGTAACCAGTCATCCATTATATCAAATAAATCATCATCCTATTATGAAGAACTGACATTTACAACATCTTCCTACATATTACTTCAACCATTTGGATGTCTCAGCATTTTCAGGGCCTCTGAGTCTTCTAGCGAGCATGAATCGATTTCCTACAGTTGGTTCCAAGATAAAAATAAAAATTCTTTATAGGCTGTTCCTTCGAAGTCAGTAATCACATAAACTGTGAATCATTTAATAAGGCTCATCGATCTGATATGTGAATGTTTTGAACAAATAGTTCCATGGAACATGATATCCTTTCTTTCTACACCAGCTGATCTTACCAATTAATTCGGTCATTCTAGCAAGTGAATCTTGTACTTTCAAACTGTCTTTATGAATTTACTTACATGGTAGATTTATAATTCACAGAGAACTTGGACAATGGATGACTAGAAAGGAAAAACTCTTCCCCTTGTACACATAAATACCAAATAAACAAAATAACACAACAATAAAAATGAAGTGGGGGTCTTTAAATATGGATTCAGATCATCATAAATCATTTCACACAACCTAGTTCAACACCGAAAGTCCAAGTTGAAGCACAAGAGAAACAGAATACTGAAACAACAAAGCTGTATCAACCACAGAAAGCACTCTTTGGGAAAAAAAGATAAAAAGAAAGGGGGCTGAAAATAGAAAATGTATGCTACAGTTCCAACAAAAATAAAATCTGTATTTCTTGTCAGATGATGTTACCTTTGTAGAAGAACATAATTGCTTTTGCACGATCATTCAAGGATAAGTAACACTGAGCAATTTTCACATGTATTTCACCCTCCTAGAGAAAATGCAATGTGACGATCAACAGGAGTGTGGATCAACAATTAAATCTGCATACAATGTCTATGGTGCACGTGCATGTTCAAATATGCTTTTGTTAATTCTCAATCATTTGGCTCTGGGATTAGGAAATGCTGAAAACTTTACCAAAACAAACACCAGAAGTGTGAGAAGAACAGTAGAGAGGCCAGTTCATCATTCTTGCATAAGTTTTTCAGTAATATAGCAACTTGGAGCATTTTGTGGATGGGATATGCATTCCACTACATGAGACCAAACAAAGACAAGAATGACTAATTGGTGTAGCCATATAGGAAGGAGTTCGATCTTTTATTCCTCTTTTCTTCTCTAATGGATTTTTTTTGTATCTCTGATGGAAACTTGGTTAACTTCCTATCAGTTGCATGAACATCATAAAGAACTGGCAGGTTGTTCTATTATGAGATTGGCTCTAAACAGGTAATTGAACATGCACCCTTTTACAGCACAAAAATAACATCTCAAAAGTATAGAAGGATAACATTTTGCACAGAGCAAATATATTTACCGGTTCATTTATGTCTTCTGTTTAATTGTGATCATGAGAGCATTCACTTGGTTACAAAAAAAGAAGCTCTCTTAATCAAGATCATCATAAATGTATGCTGAGCTTAAAATGATACCAAGATCATCGTGAGCGTATGTTGTGCTTAACACGGTCACATGTATCTATAAAACTCAATTAAAATGAAATCAGAGATTGTATGTACTTGAAATCAATGCACAATTTTTCTATGCAAATAAAATATATAACAATTTTAGAAGTTCCCCTTACATTGTCAGCACCAGCATTCAACTCCAGCATATGATAATACTTCAACGCAGAGTGAAAACACTCAGTGCTCATATATGCATCAGCAACTTTAGTAATGAATTTAGGATGAATAGATAAATCCTCCTGTTGTAGCGCACTAAAGTGAATCTAAAAATCAAGAAAAGATAATCAGTAGCAAGAAGAATACATATGCTCCAGAACATTAAAACTACAATCGCACCCAGCTGGATTAAAAAGGATGTATTAGGGTTGAAAAGATTAAAAATGAGGTATAAAAGAAAGAGATATGAGAATATCTTTCACAATACAGATACATAAATACTTAAACAAATAAGGTAGTTTCTGTGGTAGAACTAGAACAATTAAAGATGCCTGCAGAGCATCTTTATCTTTCTAACAGGATCGAAATAACTAGATAGAATGGCTTCAATTGTCAAATACTTAAAATTGTATTTTGCAGTTATTCTTAAATAACAAACCAAAAAAATATGAAATCAGAAGTTAAGAAAATTAACACAAGTGACTGATCAAGATTTAACAAGAAAATCTCATCAAGTTAACTGCATGTAAATTCAGTATCCTCTTGGAACTTGAAAAAGTTTTATGCCAAATAAACGGACCCTAAATCTTCCAAGTCATAGAAATGTTTGTTATTTTAGATTCCAAAAGGTTTGAAGATTTTATTTGGTTTCCATTATTTAGCCTTGCCAGATAAGTGTAATGGCTGGTTAAAAAGAAACAATTTAGTAAAATGTAAAAATTAGCAAACAGATTGACATGAGACACAATCCAGTTATCTGCCATCAGATTCTTTGAGGAGTGATAGAGTTGGAGAATTATGGATTATAAGGGTTTGGGATTGTAAAGATAGAATTCAACATTTGATATTCTAAAGCAACAAACCTCTGCCTTGTCATTATTTCCCAGGAAAACCTGGCAAATTCCTGCTTTAATCATTAATTCCAAAGGCAGTTCTTTTCCTGAATAGTAGATCATGTGAGCATGCTCAATATGCTGAAGAGCATTACTATGTGCATCAATTTCCATGAATACATCAGCCAGCAAAATGATCACACTTAAATCTGCTTCAGATGGATGACCCTTAAGATAATCTTCCAAAATGCCAACACATCGTTTAATCTGACCACATTTGAGGTACATCTGAACAGAAAGAAAGAAACAAATGAGCTCCTAACAACCAACTACAAAAAATAATGAGACAAGCCATGCTGTTCATAACAAGTCTTCACAGAAAAGAAAATAGACAAATAAAAAATGTGGAACCAGGAAAACATATTAAGAGGAAATACAGTCTTGGACCCACCAAAGCATGATACTAAGAGGAAACAGCCATAGCCACTTCTTTTACATGGAAATATTTGTACATATAACATTTCCAATCCAGGAAAATACCGTGAAAGTAAAAACTAAGCCAAATCCAGAAAATCAATTTGTCCATAACCAACAACACCCATCAGCAGTTTATAACGACCACTGGTGCTTGCCATCAAATTTTTTCAGTAATTGTAACCAGTTATAGCCTTTTAGGCAACCACCATATCACATTGGTGACTTTCATTGGTGCGCCATCAACTACTGATGATGACTATTATCAACATATGACAAGAAAACACAGAAATTGACAAAGGCTGCTGGTAAAATAATTGAAGAGCACCATTAATCGGTATTTGTTATCAGCTCTACAATTGATGATTCTGTGAAGAAAATTTTTTCATTGTGTGCTGGCAAATTGATGGTGTATGAAACAAGTCCTTTTGTGGAAAACATTCTACACCAAGGGCGAGGATCACAAATGAAACTCCATACATCAAAATTTTTACATCAAGTAGCTTCTCTCACAATCACACCTGTTTGCATTTGGGCGCGTGAAACCTAATTATCATTAGAAATAATTTTCAAAGACAAGAAAAGGAAAACATAAAAAAGTTACTTAAAAACCTAACTATACTTGAATAAGAGAAGTCTCACTAGGTCACAACATCAAACTCAGACTGATGTGATAAACTTCTTTATCCCCTCCAATTGGTTTTGCAATAGCAAAGATCTGAGTTATTTGGTGTACTGAAACCAAAACACCTTTCTCAATTCCTTCTCCAGTTATTCCATGAGAACCCATTATGTCTCTTCAATGTGGGCCACCAAGAAAAAAATTAGATAGGAAGTAAGCATTATAATAATCTTTCAATAACATTGTCTAGCTGCTATTTGTTATTTCTTCTTGATTGCTGATGTTCATAACCTACTCTAATGACCTTATTGCAAAGAACTAGAGCTCAAGGGTTACCACATTGCTATAGCTAATTAAGACAAGGCAAGTAATCAAATTGCAATTGCAAATGTAGACATAATTATGTTGAATAAAGGGCTTATGAACAAAGCTGAAAGAACACCTTTGCGGCTGTCTTTATTGCTTCAACATCCTCAGGACAGATTCGAACAATTTGTTCATATGACTCGGCAGCTCTTTGATGATCTCCAAGTTCATCATAAAATAATGCATGAAGGGATCTTAGACTAGAATCATCAGGATCAGCACTTATAGCTTTAGAAAGGCACTTCCATGCTCGAGCTACATCTCCTTGTTCTCTGCAATTTAATCAACAAATATAAGAACCATAATGAGGAGAAACCAAATTTAGTTAACTTTACATTATGGCCATGATGTTTTAAATAATGATTGAATATATAAGACTGCTCAATGCTATCTATGGAATGGTTGAGGAGGAAAGGTATATTCAGACAATTTTGTGACCAAAAGTAAATAGGATAAGTAGTGAAAAGCAAATGATTCCTGGCTGCTGCTGTTCACTACCTTGATACAGCATAAATAGTCTCCACTGACTTATATAGGAACTGAGCCCTCATGGATCTTGTAAGTTTATGCTTCTATTATTTGTGAATTCAAATTCAAACCAGCAAATAAGGAATCTCAATAGCTGCATGTACCTATCAAAACTTGAACCAGGCAAAATTACCAACTAGCTGCGAGTTTAGTCTCAAAATAACCTACACAGACATTCAGGATTCCTGGTAAGCTAATGAGATGTAGCAAGTACAGTCTGAAAAGTTGAACTTGGCACAATTACCAAGTAGCAGCAGGTACAGTTTGAAAACTAAAACTCCCACAGCCATTCAGAGTTCCAAGTAAGCTAAATGAGGTGCAAATTTCCAAAACTTAGGAGCAGTGATAACTTATGAGCAGTGATCGAGATCAAGCATTTACTATCAAATGAATTCAGTTTACTGCCATGCAATCAGAGCATCATCAAGAAAAGATACTGGTCATATCAAATTCAAAAGACCACATGAAAATGTCAAATTCAAGAAAGCTTACATGTGCCAGCTAAAAAGCAGTTTCCACAAAGATGAATCTTTTGGTCTCAGAAATGCAGCAATCCTATAAAATTTCATGGCTTTTTCAGTATTTCCAAGGGCTTTATGGACAAGTCCAAGTGTATGGTATGAGTCAGCCACAAGCGGTGCTTGTTTAACAACCTCACTCAAAACCACTAAAGCCTGAAACCAAAATATTCAAGAAGAATTGATAAAGTAGAAACATATAGCTATAGGCAAATAGATCGAGTTTTTATCAAAAATTTAATCTAATAGCAAAATCAACCGGGAGAAGTCTGCTCTTGTACTCTCAATTTATCTCTCCCCATCCTAACCGATCCCTTTACTTTCCCATCAATCATCATTATCAAACAAATCTCATATCATAAAAACTTTCTAAATATCACATTCCTAATCAATTTGAATTTATTACAAAAAAAAAATCATATATGACAAGTACCAATGTATACAAAAATAGAATGTAAAGTCATGGCTGACCAGATGAATATTTCATTTCCCAGCCAATTTAAATCTATTGAAAGTAATCCACATATGCCAAAAGCACGAGCTTATAGATAGATTGACTGCAAAGTTATGGTTGACCTACTGAATTTTTCATTTCTCAACCATATTAAATCTCTTATTAAGTAATTTATATGGCCACCATCAAGCACAGAGAGCCACCAACTGCAACTTCAAGGCTTATCTACCAAAACTGCATTGTAGCAACATAAGTTAAAATTGATAAAGCACCTTTACCTCTTCATAATTACCATGAGCATAGTTAAGGGTAGCATCACCCAGCATCCGTGTAATTTCAGGGCCAAGTTTATTTTTTGATCCCTTCCGCCTACCTCTTCTCTTGGGCTGCATAAGGTACAGGATAA
This sequence comes from Salix exigua, assembly GCA_032356905.1. Lineage (NCBI taxonomy): Eukaryota > Viridiplantae > Streptophyta > Magnoliopsida > Malpighiales > Salicaceae > Salix > Salix exigua. Next base: position 11,646,479 of record CM063600.1, read on the forward strand.
GAACAACGCATAAAACATGGAACGAAAAGAAAACAGACACTAGCTACATTATTCATACATATAACATATTTAAAACAAGCTCAATTAACGCCACAGGCAAGTGCGAACCATCCAAAATGATTTTAAAGAGCAATAACAGAAAACCTTAACAAGCAGCAACATTGATTGAGGTTATACTCCCATCAAAAAAGCACGTGCAGAACACTTAACTCTAGCCAACCACTAAAAAAACAATAAAATGTGCACTACTTTGACTTAAGTAATTCTCTAATATTAGCTAAAGAATGAATTCAAGTTTGCACATGCTTCTAATTCAATATACACAACCACATAAAACAATCCACACCTAGGTAAAAACTAATTATAGGAACCAACCCTGAAACAAATGCCATACCATTCGCCGTCGTCTCCTTTTTCGCAAACCAAAATTCATAATCTCCTCTATCTCTGCCAAGCTAGCTCCAGTCATGTCGTCTAGCCTTGCCTTCTTCCCTGACCCTTCACTGTACTCATCATTTAAGCAACTAGAAATAATAAGCACAGCCAATATGTTCTCAAGAAACTAAAAACATAAAAAGGCACATTGCGAAGCAAAGCAGGCAGATCGTTACTGTAACTAACCCCTTGGCATCAGCAATTGTTTTTCGTTTTTTCTCGGCGAGAGCTTCATATTCAAATTGTTGATTTTGTTTCATTGAATCCAAAGCGTTTTCTTCATCATCATCACCTTCTTCATCTTCATCATCGTCACTATATTCTCCTTCTTCAATTCCATCTTCTTCTGTGCTTCCATCCAAGGCAGATTCCAATGCCCTTTCCAATTCATCAATTTCACTTCCTTCCGGTTCCATTACAATAAACCTAAAAAAAATGTCATGAGGCAAGGAAATTCATTACAAATACTCTAAAAGGCGAGGGGAATATTGTTCCCAGCATTGTGCACTCAGACTCATGGGCACTGTAATGGAAAAAATAAGAACAAAAACCTGAGACAAGGGAAGAGGTAAAAACCCAAGGAAAAATAGTTTATATACTCGAATTCGACAAGTGCAACGAAGTCCTGGGCCTCAAATATGAAAACGATGGATGGAAAGAAAAAAAACAGGAAGCCGAGAAAAAGAACAGTAAAAAAACAAAGGCTGTCGAGTGAATTCAAACACAGGAACAAGACCTCAACATAAACTAAAGGCAATCTAGAAACCACATGAACAAAAAAGGAAAAATTTCATACCAAATTACCAACACCAGCCTTAAACTCGTCCTTTTCTAGTAAAAAGAAAAAACAGAGACAGATGTGTGTCGGATGATTTGAGAGAGAGAGAGAGAGAGAGAGGAATTGGCTAGTGAGTTTTTTTTTTAAAAAAAAACAAAAAACAATTGGGAGAAAGAGTTGGGCAGGCCGGCGAATGGGCTCAACTGAAATGGGCTCTGACGCTGCGTCTGATTATTTTTTTATTTTTTATTATTTTTTACATAAAGAAATTATATTTCAATTATTTTTTTAATGTTTTGGGTAATAAATTATATTTTTTAAAATGAAATTTTAAAATTTTTATATAATTTTATTAATATGTATAGTCATGCGTCATTTTTTATATTTTATTAAGTCAATTTAATATGTTTGTTTTTTATTATTATTTCAATTAATTAACTGTTGATTATAATAGTATCTTTTGGTTGGAATATATTTGGACAAAAAACAAGTCGTTTAATGATTTTTTTCAGAAAGAAATAGTATCATGGACCGAAAATAAAAGGCCCGGTCATGCAGCCCAACCAAAACAGGTCAGTTCTAGCAGCACTTGACCTTTTTAAACTTTTTTCTCAAGTTTATTTTATTTTATTATACAAAAAGGTTATATTTAAATCAATACTCCTTTTTATGTTTTGTATATATAAACTATATTTTTAAAAATATAGAATTATTTATTTTAGATAATATTTATAATATGTGTAGGAATCCATCATATTTTTCTTTTTTATTTTATTTAGCCAATTTAATCTCTTTGTTTTTTTTTATTTCTAATTAATCATTGAATGATGATACATAAAAAATCAAAAAAACAAAACCTGAGTTAGCTATCGATATAAAAAATAAATAAATTTAAAGCTCAAAACTTATTAAACCAAGTGTTAAAAAATAAAAATAATTAAAAAAAACAAAGTGGAACAAGGGTTTTCCCCTTCTCAATTAGTCTAGTAATAAGAAAAAATCTACTTATTACAGAAAATAAAAATCTAAAAAAACATTTTCTTGTCATACAACTGAGAGAAATGAAAATGTGAACATCAATTAATCAATAATTGACTTCTAATTATCCTGAAAATACAAGTCATGCTGGTGTTTTGACAAAAAGTATTTTCTTCTAATATGGTCCCTCTAGAAAATGATTCGGTACACAAAGGAACATTTAGATTTCCCAGAGCCTGCCATTGAAAGTTTTGCTTCGGAATCACTCTTGGCTCGCTCATTCGTCTCCGACATTTCATCTTAGATCATAGTTGAATATTTTGTTATGAAATGCGCGCTTCGTATCAGTTAAAAAAACAAGAAAAAATAATAACAGTTAAAAAAACAAGAAAAAATAATATTATTTTTATCTTAGTTTAAATTTCAATTCAGATATTAACCAAAATATTCTGGTTTCATTCTGCCTGATCCGTTTCGGCCAAATAGTATTTTTTTTTAAATAATACATAATTTTACAATATCAATCATATCTCTTAATCTGACCGTTAGATTGAGAGGAAAGTTTACGAAAAATCTCTTAACATATTTATATATATTATGTTAAAATTTCTGAGCAATCAGAGAATATAATGACCTTGCAAAATTGATGATGACATTCTCGTAATATTATACATGTTAATTTTGTTCAAAAAAATTATTTTATTCTTTTTTAAATTAAATTGCATAATTCTAAATAATTTTTTTTTGAATTTGAACAAAAAAAAATTGAATTAATATATTTAATTATATATATACATAAATAGTACAACACCGAAACGACGCACTAAAACACCCTGAAACCATAATATTTCATTCAACAAATCACATTAGCCGAAACTGATGACAGATTTGCTTGAAAACAGGAAAGAAGGCTCGGGTGATCGATCCTATTCATGCACCCCCTTCTGTCATGTTCATCCATCGGATGCCTTTCACGTATCAGGTTCAGAAGGATTCCACCAGAGGACATCCCAAGTCAAACAATTCTGGACTGAATTCCTGTAATTAACGCACGGTCAGTCAACGATTTCTGGAGAAAAAAAAGACAAAAAAACGGGGATAAGTAATCATAAAAGCAATTGGAAACAATCTTTCCACGGTAACGAGAGAATTCATGTGCAAAAATATAACAAAAATCAATAGAGACCATGACAAGAAAGGGATGCAGGCATAAGATGGGGTCAAAAAATCTTCAGAATATGACGTACAAGACTGTTTCCATTTCATAGTTACGCAAGGAAAATGACAGAATTTGCTCGAAAAATGAAACTCAAACACTGAGAAGGTATATATGAGATTAAAATACCTTGAAAAGCTCAAAGAGGATCAACATTGTGGTGGCGGCAACCATTCAAACAATGATTTAGAAGGTTTATTTTATCAGCGAGAATTCCACCATAAATCAAAGTGATAATAATGGGTTATAATCCTACAAGTCATAGAAATTCACCAATTACATCAGTCCACCAAGCTAATGTAAGAGACAAGTTATTGCAACGAATAAAACAGTGGGAGTCAGATCATCCTGATCAACCATCATATGATCAGTGTTACGAATCAGAAAGCGTAAATATTTATCCCAGGCCAGCAATAATTTAAGTAGAGAAGCAAATCCAAGAGCAACCTAGATCCTCTGGGAGCAGGTAAAACTGTCTGCAAAGGCAATCAACTTGATTATTTTGGCAACTGTAATCTTTTACATGATAAACACCATGAAAAACTCACTACTTCCATGTTCAAGTAATTGTGATCCTCCAAGATTAATATTAGGTAGATTACGAGAACTCCTAATGTAGCAAATGGTCACCAAAGGCTAGCAATTATTAGCAATGTCAGCTGAATAAGATTTCCCTCTTATAAAGTAGGGAAAACAGTGACCCACCTCTCGAATCCTGATTATGAATAGTAGCCTGTTAAGGGGCTCTTGTGGTTTTGATTCTTTTGATGGATAGGATATTCAAAGGTAATGCTCCAGAAATCAGATTTTCAGCCCACGCGCTGTATTTCAACCTCAATCATGATTATACCTATACACAACGAAAGACTGGGTACAATAGTTGAATGTACGATCATCTCCTGAACAAATTTGTCACGACAAAATTCAGCACACTCCATTAGTGTTTTTCCAGAATGAATATCACTCAAAACATTGAAGGAGATCCCATGCTGTTAAATTGATGATCTATGGTACCAATGTTTCAAGAAACTAAGCTGGCTTGTCAATCACCAGTAATCCAGACATGAACATTTACCATCCTCAAAGTGATGAAATCTGTTTGAGTCACGTAACACTATTGAACGATTAACAACCTTTGATATATATTTAAAGGCAGAGTGACAGTCACCACAAACTCTGAGGTTCTTCATTATCCTAATAGGCAATCCTGAATTGCGAGTGAGAACAAAAGCAACTGCAAGTTTCTCACTGTGATAGCTCAGGAGTTCTTCCTTGTTCTCCGGTTCAAGATCATACAGTGCGAATTTTATCTGGGGCACATATCCAGCATCCCTTATTTTTTTGTCAAGTTCTTTGAGTTTTGCATAGATTAAAACCTTTTCTGGATGTGATTTATCACCAGCCACAAAAACATGGACACCATCCTTCATGGTTACCCAACTACATCCAGCTTCCTTCTTCACCGCTGCCTCTCTCATTGCTCTCCTAGTCTTCGCCATGTCCTCCCACTTCCCTCCTGAAGCATACATGTTAGAAAGAAGCACATAATTGACAGCATTTTGAGGGTCCATACTGAACAGCATTTCAGCAGCCCTCCTACCTAACTCTGCCTTTCGACCATTTACTCGACCGCAAGCACCTAAAACTGTTCTCCAAATAAGAATATTAGGCTTGATTGGCATCTTATTAATGAAAGTCTCTATCTTATCTAATTCACCTGCCCGTCCAAGGAGATCGACCATACAGGAGTAATGCTCTATACAAGGAACCAATCCATATACTTCCGTCATGGATTTAAAATATTCAAAACCTTTATCAACTAAACCAATGTGGCTACAAGCAGTCAACACCCCGACAAAGGTAATGTGATCAGGTAATTGACCACTGAGCTTCATTCGTGTGAAAAGCCTCAAAGCATCATCTCCATGCCCATGGCGTGCATAGCCTGATATCATTGAGTTCCAGGAATACAAATTCCTCACAGGCATCAAATAAAACAATCTCGATGCATAATCTATTCTTCCACATTTTGAGTACATATCAACAAGCGCACTCCCAATCACAACATCAGATTCTAAGCAAGCTCTTATTGTACAGGCATGTACTTCCATTCCACGCTCTAGTGTAGCAACAGTGGCACAAGCACTAAGAACAGTGGCAAAAGTGAAACAGTCCAATCGCTGCCCCCTCTGCATCATTAACCAAACCAAATCCATGGCCTTGCACAGGAATTCGTTGTGTATATATCCAGAAATCATTGAATTCCAACTAACCTCATCTCTTCTCTCAGACATTCTAGAAAAGATTTCCTCACAGTTTTCCATCTCTCCAGACTTTCCATAGCAGGCCAGAAGAGCATTCTCAATGGCATTATCATCCTTAACATTGTATTTCAGTATTAGAGCATGTATCTGGTGGCTCAGTTTACTTGTTGTGAGAGATGAAACGGCAGAAAGTAAGTTTATGAAGGTTACTCTGTTAGGACTCCATCCAGCTCGCATCATTTCCAAGAAAACTTCTACAGCTTCAGAAACCGATGCCCCTGAATCAGCTACTGCCCCAATCACAGTGTTCCACGATACTTGATCACGCTCCAGCATCCAGGAGAAAACTTTCTGACATTCAGCTAGACGTCCAGTTTCAGCATACAATGCAAGAAGGGTATTTGAAACTGAAACGTCCAAATCTAGTCCTAATTTGATACCTTCACCATGTGTTTGTTGTCCCAGCAAAATGCAACCCAAGCTTGCGCATGAACTCAAAGCACTTATCAAAGCAAAATTGGAAGGAATCAAACCACTTTTCCTCATTGAATTGTAGCTCTTGACTGCATCTTCAAAACACTTGTTCTGGTCAAGACCAGAAATCAAGGAATTCCATGAGACTAGATCCTTATCAACCATGAGCCCAAATACTGATCTAGCATGATCAATATCACCACATTTAGCATACATATTAATAAGCCCATTTCCAACAGAAACCTTGGCATCATTTAACCCAGTTCGTATTGCATGACCATGAACCTCTCTACCCTTCCTTCTCCCTCCATCCAAGACTGCAAATTCAGCACAAGCACTTAACAGAATCACATATGAATCAATATTAATATCAACCAAGTGTCTTGTCTCCTTGAATACTTCAACAGCTTCCTCTCCACGTTTTTGTCTGACCAAACCAACCATTAAGCCATTCATGGAGACAGCATTCCTTGCAGTCATCTGCTCAAAAATTTTCCTAGCATGATCAAACGATCCAAACCTTGAAAATCCACCAACCAAAGCACTCCCCACATAGACATTTGCCAGTGATCCAGATTTTTTAATTCTCGCAAGCATCTGCTCCAGCAAAGACAGCCCAAAATCAATGGAAGAACAGGCAGCAGTTATTAAACTTCCAAATGTATATTCATTAGGTTTGAGACTTAAACCTGAATTTGTCGTTTGCATGCTTGAGAATAGTTCAAAACAAGAAGCTGCATCTCCTCTTTGTGAGTAAACTGACACGATTGAATTCCAAGATATAGAATTCCTAATCTCTATCTCATCAAAAACACTACGAGCATGGTCAATATATCCCGGATACTTCCCGTACATGGATATCAGTACATTACACAATGACGCATCGTTTGCATAAGGTGACTTCAAAATCAGTCCATGAATTTGCATCCCAAGTTGAAGCCCACATAACTCAGACTCCTGGCAAGCTCGAATAGCACTACCAAAAGCAAAACGATTAGGCAAAAAACCCTCGAAAATCATCTCTTTTAAAACTCCACATGCATTCTCAGGCATCCCATTACGAGTATAACCAGAAATCAAACAAGCCCACGTAACACCATTTCTATCCCGCATTTCATCAAACAACTTTCGTGCCGAAACCCAATCACCAATTCTCACATGTACATTGATAAGGGTGTTGCATAAGAACAAATCAGAATCAAACCCATGTTTAAGAATATTTAAATGAAACAACTTTGCATCCTTTGGACAGCTCGAGTGCTTATATCTATAAACTAAATGTTCAATCAAATCATCAAAAGAACCCGAATTCGTGACTTTTGGGGAAATGGGTGTTGTGTTCAGGAGAGAATGAGATAATCTTTTGCAGTGATTGACTATGTCATTCAATGGGATTAGAGAAGGAGATTGCTTGAGTGGTGGAATGAAGTTTTGGGGTTTAGAGAGCAGAAGATGTTGGTTTTTGTTGTTCTGCAGTGGTTTTGGTAGAGGTGGGTAGGCAGTAGTGGAAAAAGTGCCAGAAGGGTTTGAGTTGTTAAGGAAGAACGGCTTGTTGTGGATGGATTTCAAGAAACAACGAAACATAGACGTGATTTAGAGGGATCAGGTTGTGACAGGGAGAAAGAAAGGCTGAAACTTGACGAGGATAGTGAATGGAAAGAAAGAAGGCAGGGGATGTGAGGGGGCTTCTCTTCGGTTTTGAGGAAGCGTTGTGGAGAGAACGGAGAGAAGGTGCTTGGGATTGTTTTTAAAAAACAATTATTAAAAATTGATTTTTTTAATTTTAATTATTTATTTTACATTAATTATTTTTGATATTTTTATATTATTTTGATATGTTGATATCAAAAATAATTTTAAAAAAATATAATTTTAATATATTTCTAAACAAAAAAAATTTTAAAAAATTATCGCAATTACACTTATATATTAAAAAAATATATATGTTTTTTATTTACAAATGGATATATTGAAATTATAAAAATATTTATAAACTAAATATATTCTCAAGACATACCAAATTATTTTATTACATCTTTATGTCATTCACGATAAAAATATCACTAGTTAGGTGACATTATCGATAGCTTAATGGAGAGATGTATTTCAGATTATTTAATAAAAAAATGTTTTTTTTAATGAAACACTTGATATATCTCAAATATGCTCTACCATTAAATCTTAGCTCAATGCTTTTACACCATATTTCATAGCACTATTTCAAAGAGTATTGTTCATCGACCGGTGCTACGTTAGATGCCAAATCAAAATATTTTTTAATATAAAAACATCTAGGTATTACTAATATATTTTTTTGTAAAACAATCTCTAAACCCATTTGACTTAACAAAATTCAAAAACAACTTTTGAATAATTAGCAAAACATAGTTTGAGTTAAAATAAACAATAACATATTAAATCAATCTATATCGATCTACCAATCTGTATTCTGGGCTATAAAGTTATAATAACATTATACAAAAATAAATCTAAATTTTCAGTAAAATCAGTTTAAAAGAATAAAAATAAAAAAATAATCAAATTTGCCTAAATAAAAACTTGAGGATACAGTACCCGAATAATCATTTCGCAACCAAATTCAACAAAAACGAATATAAGGCCTAGAGAGTAGCCTGAAATATACTGTATCAATTGCGAAGGTAATCTAATCCATCACTTTGATAGCATCAATTTACAGTAGAAAACCCAGAGGAAAAACTTGGGACTCATTTTCTGAAATTATGAATTTAATAAAAGTACAAATTATAAAAAAAAAATGCTATCACCAATTCAACTACACACCACCAATTATTTTATCAAAAATTCTGGGAGAAAACAGACAATGCTACCGCAAATCTGTTGATAATAGGGTCTTTGTAATGCCTGTAGATGTGCCTTCATGAGAGCTTTAATGGATATGCAAGGCATTCTACTTCTTTGTCTTAGCTCTTCCTTTCACAAGAGGTGTCTTAACTCTTCCTTTCCTTGTAAAAGCAAACTCTCCAAATTTATGGCCAACCTTCCCTTCAGTGATCTTAACACGAACAAAAGTTTTACCATTGTATATTCGAACATAACTATTAATGTATTCCGGTAAAATAGTTGATCGGCGTGACCAGATTTTTTTGTTTGAAATACTCTCGTTCTTTTGCTTCAGACGATACAAGCACGCATCAATGAAAGGCACTCCAGATGCAAAATCTAAAACACAAACAGCAAAGTATTATTGAATAACACACATCAACAAATAACATTCGAAACAACAATCATTCATCACTACCTCGAATAAAAAGGTTTGTCAGTGGCAAGCAGCGAATTGAATTCAGCATGGGACCGAGTGGAACTTGCCCATTTTGGTAAATGCTCTGCCTCACCAAGCTCCCAAATTTGTTACAAAACACCATTTCAATTGTAGACTATATAAAACAAAACACATTTTGAGGTTATTAACAGCATCCAACCAAAATAACTTGAAAAATATATACGAATACACAATCCAGCAAGAAGGATTTCAGAGCAACTTTCAAAATGAAATCCAAAACCAAACAAAGGGATCATTTTTCCAGAGCCTGATTCATTATGATATCCAATAGCTACACTAGCATTAGAAAAACTTGTAACGTTGACAAGCACAACAAATTATAAAAAAACATAGATTCAAGCTGTAATAGATTATTCAAGATAAATAGAGAGAAGCATTTGGAGGGTATTGTTTATAATCTACAAATCAACAGCATTCAAAACTAGATGTTAAACTTGACCACTTGAAATTTATAGAGAAACCATAACATGACACATAAACATCATAAAAGAGAACATCTTTAAGATGATTAGGGTTTAACAAAACATCTTAAAAACAGTACCTCTGACGAAGAAATGAAAATGGTTTCTAGATGCGATACAGTAAATTAGGGGCCTTAGAACACGTGCCGATAACTCATAACACAACTCATAACACGCGGCGCCAATTCAATATGATTCCAGTATTAGATACAGTTCTTGCTGTTGATGAATGATTTAAGTTTTTAAAGATCAAAAGCAACAGAACAATTGGGTTGGGGATTAATATGATTCCAGTATTCCTAAGCCCTAATTTGTCTGGGTTCATCTATCTAATATTTGATCGATACAGTTTTAGATCTGACCTAATCAAACAAAGATAAAGCGAGCAAAGATATATATACCTTGACTGAAAAGCTTTAACTAACTCACATATATATATATATGCATGACTTCTGAAAGAAGAGAAAAGAGGAAAGGAGAAAAAAACATCAATATAAGCATAGATTTCTAATGTAAGTAAATGCTTACTCACTGCGGCTCAAACAAAACATGAACAAACAATTAAAACTAATGGATTCTTATTTATTTATTTTCAAACAAAATGTAATTTCACAAGAACCTTGAGTATGGAAAATTAAGCCAATAAGGGTGTAAAAAAGTGGGTCTTGCATTGATAGATGGTGATGACATGTTATTGAGATATAATTCTATCCTAGTTCTACAACCGATAATGCAAATGCAAGATAATGCAAAACAGTACCAAACGCTTGGCAATCCGGTGGGGTGAAGGGGAGGGTAAACCGAGGCAAAGTCATTTATGATTGAATCTCGGAGGCATTCTATAACCGATAATGCAAATGCAAGATAATGCAAAAGGGTAATAGTGAAAAGGACTGATCATCATTTTACACTACCATGTCTCAAACCCTCGATTCATTCATTAACACTTATTGATAATTATTTACACTTTAAATTATGGAATTTGAGCTCTTCAAGGCAAGATAAAATTCACAACAAAGCCACTCATCCTTCACAGTTCACCAGGATTCCCTCTAGATTTTCTCGCGGTGGACCAGTGGTGGTAGTTGTTGAGTCTCCGGGCTATGTAGCTGAAGCATAGTAAATTAGTTGGCTTGAAGTTGCAGGAGAGATGATAAAACATACCTTTTGTAAGCAATCGGCTGTCTCTAACAACCTCTAGCTCTCTGCAGTAGCTCTTGGCTCAATCGGCTGTCTCAACTTGATAATCTCTGTGAAGACTGGCGAGTAGAAATAGGAGAGGCTGGTGAATTGTAGTGGGAGGGGATGACTGGTAGGGATGATTTTCTTGGTTTAATTGTGGCCGCTGAATGCAGATTGCAGAGGGAAGGAGGGGGCGGCGGCTAGGTTAGGAATTTGGGAAATAGTTAGAAAGTTTTCATTGTTTAATTGTAAACCGGTTCGGTTTGGTGTGCATTAACCCTACAAAACCGATACCGCATTGCACCGGAAAATTTTCAGAAAATTGTAACAACTTTAACTTAAGGTCTATTTGATAGTGTGATTGTCATAGTTTTTTAAAGTGTTTATCATGTTGAAATATATCAAAATGATGTTTTTGTATTTTTAAAAAAAATTATTTTTAAAATTAGCACATCAAAATGATCTAAAACACACAAAAACATATTCATTTAAAATAAAATAAAAATCAAATTTCAGCCAAAAGTAAGTGGAATTGTCCTTTTTACTGGTTCGGTGTTTATATATTTTTTTTTAGTTTTATCAGTTTAATTGATTTTCCAGTTTATTTGCTCAATCAGATTTTAAGTTTTAGAGCAATTACAATCATAAAAATTATTTTAGAGAGTTAAATTAATAAAATAATTTTTTAAAAATATAAATATAATTTTTTTTATTTATATGTATTATTTTAAATGTAATGCTTTTTTTTTTGTCAGATAATCACTTAAGCCAAAGGCATCCTTCGTTTCACGAACAAATAAGTCACCCTTGATGAGATTTCCAATTCCTTCTTTGTCGAGTCACCTCTTTTTGCCATTTTATACATAGTTGTCAGTATTGTTTCAGTCTTCGTTTCAGTTTTTCGATTGGAATGGAACGTTCTAGTTTTGGAGCGTTCCGGCGTGCTGTTTCGGTATTGTACTGTTCATATATAATTAATTATATATATACGAAAAAAATAAAATATTGATTTAACAAGCATAATTAAAATTTGAATTCTTTTTTATTTAAAATATTTTGGTTTTTTAAATTATTTTGATGTATAGATGTCAAAAATAATTTTTAAAAAATAAAAAAAATAGATTTTGAACCCGGAACGGCATGCCTGGAACGGAACCGGGGCGTTCCGGGCGGAATTTCCGGAACGAACAAGAATTAAAATCAAGACGAAAACAATACTATTTTATCTTGGTTTTTTGAACAAACAGAACGGAATTAACGATTATGATTTGATATAGTACCTCTGCCTTACTTTTTTGTAACACACTCAGACGCCCTCTTTTCCAATAAAAAAGATAAAATCAAAACCAATCAACTAGCTTCCTGAATAATAGTTCTCCAGCTTTACATTATTTCCAATAAAATATCATTTGAGGGAAGTAGTAATAGAATAATGAAGAGAACTAGCTTGTTACCTATAAATCTTTTAGCTATTGCTAGAGTAGTCGTTGGCGTCACCGAATCAATTTTCTTTTTAAACTTGAATAAAAAATAATTAGGCGACGACACCGTTTCTATAAAAGAGATATTCAAGGGTCAAGTAGTTGCTTTATTGAATCTAATAGCCTTTCTTATTTTAATAGTGTGATTAAAAAAGATAACAATAATAAATAAATTACAAGAAATAAAATTGGCCTGAGTTTAATCTGAATTAACTCGCAAAATCTATGACGTGATACATAAGATCAGGACAATCCTATAAAGTAAAAAACAATTGTAAAAAAAGACCAAAACAAAGATTAATTGACTGTTTGGGAACGCGGTTGCGGTTGCGGTCGAGGCAGCTTTTGAAAGTGTTTTTCGTGCCGAAATGTATCAAAATGATATTTTTTATTTTTAAAAAAAATTATTTTTGACATCAACAGATCAAAATGATCTAAAAACATCAAACCGTCGGTTTTTAAAATGAAAAAAAAGAGGAAAAGCACCAAATCACCTGTTTAGCCGCAATGCCAAACGGACTCTAAATCAACATATGTTAATCTCTCAAACTCGTGACTTGGGTATTGAGACCGAAATCATCTCATAAAATACATGTGAAAACATATATTTGTCTCACATTAATTTTGGATCTAAAACCTAGTTCTTCAGGACATTTATCCACTTTTTTATGCATACAGTGGTCTTTTATCACATTCTAATCTCGTTAATGTATGTGTAAGATATATTTGTCTCACCTTAACGTTGTTGTCAAAGATCAAATATATTTACCCCTCGTTATTTTTTGTGTAAAAAGCATTTTTTTTATTAATGCACGTGTAAGGGATGTTCATCTTTATTAATATTACAATGATAAAATGATTTTACAACTTTTTTTTCAAGAGGAAAACAACATTTAAAAGATATAAATACTATATGAATCACAAAAGTAAGAGATTCATTATTTTCATTCTCAACATGCACATACAACAACAAAACTTTGTTTTTAGAATTTAATACTTTTTTTGTATATTTCTTACACGTTATTTCTATAAATATATTAATTTAAGCATTCAAGGGTCTTCTATAGAGAACGGGTTTATAAATGAACACTTAATTAAAAAAATTCAATTCTAAAAATTAGATTTTGAAAAATCTTCTGTCATAATTTGAAAATGGGAAGTACTTAGACTTAAAATATGGGGAAATTAATTTAAAACAACACATTAACACTAGAAAATTGGAAATATATAAAAAAATATATTCTTTTGTACTTTCGAATATAAATAAAGACGACCATATTTATTGTTGCATAAAATATATTCATAGCATTCCACTATCTTTGATTTCTTGCTGCCATTATATTCATAAAACATAAGTTCATGATCATCTATTTAATACTTGAATATATCGTTAATTTTCACTTCAATATATCATTCCAGCAACTTCTAATCTTCTAGGGACAACAAACTTAAAGATTTTCCAGGATCTTGGTTTTATTAGCGAAGTCTGAAAATGTTTTCTCCAAGGTCAAAATCTCTGAAGTTTCTGGTTTCCAAAAGCATTGAAAAGCTTCATAAAATGATTAACACAAAATGGCCATGATGAACGGGACAAAACAGCCAAAACCTATTACATGCACCCTGACTTCTTCTCTCTTACAGAATTAAGGAACATATAAATAAAACTGTTTTCATGCCAATTATTTGTTTTCCATTGCATTCAGACATCGTTTTAGCAGACATACCAGTCTTGTAACAATGGAGTTTATATATATTCAAAAGAAAGGGCAAAACAAGATCAGATTGAAGGGAAAACCATGCAGGCTTTCTTTGTTATACTGGATATTAATTTGATTACATATGTGAAATTAGATTCAAGAAATTAAACTTAGATTCTAAACTCTAGTGCCGAATTTACCATTATTTTATGCTAATTAAGTTTGGTACTCCAGTCCTGTGAAGAGATCCCCATCAATCTCAGGATAAATTTCGAAGTCCCATAGCTCTGAATCCAAATCTACTTCACCTGTGGATCCATTAATGAGCATATTCACTCTCTCGGTTACTTTCGCAGCTCCAAAACCATTATCAGATTCCTTCATCTGCACAAAAGAAACTCAAATTAATCATTGATCTGTTCAAGAAAACACGTTGGGGATCAGGAATGAAGAGGCATGATCGGTCAAAATATATATAATTGATTATTACCTGTGCATGGAGTACTTGGAAAATGGAATCTCCAAGAACATGAAAATTAGCACTGACAACTTCTGCGCCTTCTTCGTCAAGAATTCGAATAATCTCACAAAATAAGAACTGATTATCTGCCCCAGTAGTCAAAACTATCTCTAGAGCTGAACCCAGTTCCTGGATTTTTAGTTGAGGTGATTTTTGAGTAGCAGCTGGTGTAGGATCTTGATGAGTGCATGCAAATGATCTTTTTCTGCTGCTCGTTAAACCTTCTTTCCTCTCCCTGGCTCTCTTCAACTTCTCCTCTAAACTCTTTATATAGATTATTGCTTCATCTATCTGATCAGGCAGCGGCAGTGGTTCCTGCATCATATCCAGAAAAAATGTAAGAGCTCCGATCATTAACTTGCCAGTTCGAGCAATAAGAAGAACAAGAAATTAATATGTAGCAGCGACAGCCTGGTCTCGCCATGGGAGGTGAATTAAAGCTAGCATGCAATGATACAAGCAGACATGTGTTTGGAGAGGGAGAGAGAAAGCACCTTGAAATTCTGATCAGGGAGGAGAGAGTTGAGCTTGGAGTAAAGTGTTTTCATTTGATTTCTCCTATTTTTCTCAATGAATTTTCTCTCTGTTTTTGTGGAAGAAATATTAGACCTGGTACTGCTACTCTCCATTGTTGAACCTCCAAGGTTTTCAACCATATATGGCGCCCATGAGCAGCCCCAGTTTCTTGACAATTCTTTATATACACCTTGAAAACGAAGCACCTACAAGTCCATGAAAACAGAAGGAAGGGTGGACTGAGCTCATCAATTAACTCGTCATAGAGTCCACATCACCTTGTCTTGTCTTCCTCGTGTCATCAGCTGCCACTTTGGAATCCTATAATAATCTCTTACACGTGCCTATTTTTATTTCAATGTTAGTTTTCATTGATTTTAGATCATTTTAATGTAATGATATCAAAAATAATTTTAAAAATATAGGATGAGTGAGCATGGGTAATTAGTGATTATTTTAGATTATGATTGAGATTGTTTTTTAAGTATTTTTTGTTTATAAATATATTAAAATAATATTTTTTTTATATTTTTAAAATTAATTTTGATATCATTACATTAAAATGATATATATATATATATATTTATTTATTTATTTTAATTTAAAGTACAAAATAAAAATAAAAAATTCTCAAAAATATTTTTGAAATTCAATGTCAAACACCCTCTTAGTGCATTAGAGTGTCATTAATGTTGTTTTTTAAAGTACTTTTTATTTAGAAATGCATTAATAAAATTATTATTTTTAAAAAATTATTTTTTTCATCATCACATGAAAATGATTTAAAAACACTATTTTTTAATTTAGGATAAAAATAAAAATAAAAAAAAATCAAAATTTTTATAATAGTAGATTGATTTTTAAATACAAATTTGAGTATTAAATTAGAAAATAAAATGAAAAAAGTTGTTTAGGAAACTTGTATTTGAAAAGGAAAAAAACATATTCAAATCATATATTTAAAAGTTAGATTGAAAATATAGGAAAAGATATATTAAAATAGAAGTCATTTAAAGATCTTTAAATATAGAAATGAATTCAATTTGTTTTTAAATCTAATAATAAAAAATCAACAATCGAATAGTGGAGCCGTCCTCGTGATCTTCACATGTTTCGAAAATGGACATGATGTGGGTGGTGTCTTGCACCCATGGAAATGATGTTCTTTGGAAATCAACTGTACCCATTACAGCTCCACGACATTATGTTTAACACTTTATTTTAAAAGTTTTTTTTTAAAAAAAATATTTTTTTTATATTTTATTTTTAATTAATTTTTTAAAATTATTTTTATATATTAATATAAAAATAATTTTTAAAAAATAAAAATATCATTTTAATACATTACTAAATAAAAAATATTTTTAAAATTAACCGGCCATCCAAACCAAAATCAAAAGACCATCGTGTTAAGAACTGAATTAGCATATAAAAAATATTTAAAATATGTTTAAAAAATAATTTAGGATTTTTAAGTCTTGAAAATTATAGTCTTGAACGGTAAGAAAGTAATTTTTTTTTTCTTATGACTTAACTAGATTGTTAAAAAAAATATTATGATTTAATAAAATAACTAAAGTATGTTATTTTTAAATTAAACAAATCCAACAAAAACTTAATAAATAATATAAATAAATAAATTATATGATACAGTGAAAAAATAATAAAGACCTGAGGTTCTTCAATGGAATTTGACTGTACAAATTGCGGCTCTAGTGTTCACACATTTGACACACAAAAGACTTTGACTTTTTGAAGTCTTTCTGTGTGTTATCAGGCACCTGTCGTGCGCCGACCACGCATTAGACTGGTCCTGACAGCGTTTGTTTGTCTGTTTTTAAATCCTTGCTCTTTTAACGACATTTCATGGAAACGGGCGACACAAATTCTCATTAATTTAATTTAAATAATCTTAAAATAGCATTTTTCTTTAATGTTTTTGTAGGATTATAAGGTCAAGATTTGATTTATTTTCCTAATATAAGAGATAAGACAATGTCTTTTAAATATATGCGATGAAACTTTATTTATCGAAAATCATATTTTATGAGTTCAGGTGAGAAAATAAAACTCTGATTATTCTATATTTTTATAAAAAAATAGATACTCTAACTTGTACCCTGGTATATTATAGTTTTTTTCTAATTTAGTAATCATTTTTTATCTCAATTTCTCCCACTATTATTTTAGATTCGGGCCTAATAATCTTTTCTATAAAGTTATTCATGGGATTCTCAACGTGTCAAAAAAAAATGTTGATGATTGATAAAGACAAAAATAAAGAATGGATCCAATTTAACATCATGGCTAAAATAAAGGGTTTTTTACTTTAAAAAAGTTGTCTTTTAATTATATTTTGCCTTTATAATTTGAATTTTTTTTTTTGCCTATTTAGTTTGAAAAGTATACATTTCAGTTTCAAACCGTTATTGTGTTCATACATTAGTTTTTGAATTTTTGATCGTAAAGAGTCATTGCAAAACAATAAAGAAGGGACAAAACATTTATGGGTTAGGCCCAAAAAAAACAATTAATTTATATAAAAAATAAAATTTCATTTTTTTTTCAAAAATAATTTTTAAATAAAATAAGAACTACGTATCGTTTACTTTTTTTTATTTAAAAACAATTGCATCATTTGTCTAGTTGCTTTTCCTTGAAATTACATGGTACTCTTTGGAAGGACGGTTACGGTTGTGGTTGAAAGTGCTTTTTGTTTAGAAACACACCAAAATAATATCTATTTTTTATTTTTTTAAAATTATTTTTGACATCATCACATCAAAATGATCTAAAAACACTAAAAAAATTTCATTTAAAATGCAAAAAAAAGACAAATAACGGTACAACCACAGTGCTAAACGGGCACATAGACTTCTAGGCTTTCTTTTACGGGCTAAATGTACTGGGCCACCCAAACTCACACACCTGACTGTTTATATTTCTTTGATTTGAATTATATTTCTTTAAAGTTAATTCACTTAGAATATATTAGATATATTATATTATTAAGTTTATAAGTTAGTTAAAAGTGTATTTTATATATTATTTTATAAAATAAAATAAAATTTATACTTTATTATCACATAAAATTAGAGCAATCTTTTATAATATTACCTGTAGCATTCTTTATAACTCAAAATTAAAAATAAAATTGTGTAGTTTATAATTCATCAACCTCAATTGATCCTAAGCTGGCTTGAGAAGAGCAGGCAGTGTTTCACCTGTAGAGCCTACCTCAGTAGCATTCAACATGTCCTTGCCAGATATGTGGGCCGGAAGCCCATATCCTACGGCCTGCCAGATATGTGGCCGGAAGCCCATCTCCTTAATGCGGGCCATCCCCTCAGTAGCCTGGATCCTTTTGCAGCTCACTCCGAACGGCAAAATCCACCTCATGATTCCTTCTTGCAAGAGATCCTGAAGCGCGAACCTACGGTGTCCCTGAATTTCTGGCTTATCCCTCTCATTGATCCTTGATAATCTTCTCTATCGTTCTTCATATGGATCAAGATTTGGATGCCATTTCCTCACTGTGAGGTAATGATCTGCCACCATCAATGGTCCTCCAAACAATGTGAAATCCCGATCGTCAGAGCTTGGAAATTTGCTGCCGAAAAGAAATCAGTACCCAAATCCACACAGCTCAAATCACCATGAATCTTCCGGATGAATTGAATTCGTTTCAGAAAATAAGGGTTTGGCGCCATGGTTCCCTCATTCTTTTCTTATCAGCCGCCGGAAACTTGATTGCTAGGCAATCATCTTCTCCATCCTCTTCTTTCTCATCAGCTTCCGATGCGAACTCATCGTTTTGGTTCTCTCCGAGCGATTGGGTGTCTACATAAGAAACCCCCATAAGTGTATCTTTGTAACTAAACCCTTCTCTGGTTATGCTCGGCTCTTTTGTTGCATCTGTATTGCCGTCCCTTATCCATCTTGATTTTCTTGTGCGGCCGAGGTTCAGGAGGCGTCAACTAATAACCCGAGAAGGAATCGCCCGGCTTGGAAGTGGAAGGGACCTGAGAGGATCAGTAGTTTTTTTCAGGATGACCCGACATTTAGCTGATGATCCACACCTCCAATTCTGCTCATTTGCTGCGGCAACTATTTACAATCAAAGGGATGGCCTAGGTTCCTGGATCAAAGGATTTACAGTTAACACAGGTGTTTGTTTTCCAGTCCGAGCAGAGCTAGCTATGGCGATGATCACTGGGCTATAGATGGCTTGCTCTCTGAATATCAGCAGATTCATTTCAGAGTCAGACTCATTACTGACTGATTGCAAAGCAAAATGGCAAAGTTGATGCCAATTATGGTAGGTCCATAGTGTATTGCTACCTGATTGAATCCACCATACCTTGATTAATTTAAGTTTTGGGTGTTCAGAAATAAAAAAAGCATTTCTTTTTAATCTCTATCAAGCCCCTGATGTCAGTGAATATCAATTATGGCCTGTAAAACTGCTTGTCATAGGATAATGATTGACTGCCAAGTTTCTAAAGAGCTTTGGAAAGAAATGATATAATTCACCATTCATAGGACTTTATAATTAGTTTCATCTCAAATAAATGGGTTTTCTTCCCCTTTAGTTTTGATCTTGGAATTTAAATAAAAAATTAAAATGTAAACATTCCATTGTGAATTGGCCAGAACATTAGCAAACAAGATATATAATTGTAGGAAAGCAAGACACAGCTCGGATAATAATATTACAAATCCATATCTGGCCACAGACCAGCCCCACAGAACAACCTAAATCTCAGACCAGACCCTACTGCTAGCGCCTACAACCAAACAGAGACATCTAAGTCTTGAACTTGATCATGCAAGACTTTCTCTGGATTACAATCACGTAATCAGCTTCATCATAAATAACTATCCAGTGAATAACACTGGACTGTCTCTAAGGTTTTGATTACGGGATAATCTTCAAAATTTGACTCACAAGACTTTAACTGCTTTACAATGCAAGACAGGCAAAGTCTCCAGCAGATCATAAGTTAACATGGATGCTCTGGGCTTCGCCGGCCGGTCTGAAAATCCCTCAGGCAATGGTGCCGGGGTTGTGCTCTCACATGTGCCTATCCACTTAGATTGCATGTATTTATGCTTCCTCCATGGACCCAGGTGCATCTTCTTCTCCTTCATGCACTTTTTAGCTGCGGAACACAGAATTTTGATCAGGGCCTTCAGCCTTTCTGCTTTTCCTACAAATACTTCTGGTAGCCGGTTAATTAGATGATTGTATTCTTGATTTGCTTTCGCCATCTCGAACTCGGCTCGAAAATTCAACTCAATCACCACTCTCACCACCTCTCCTTTCTTTGAACTTAATTTGCCCACCACTTCCAAAAAAGTATGTTCCCCTGCATAAATTTGCAGAAAAATGTTCAGACCATGCACGTCACATAGATTATATCCTAATTGATTCAAAACCATCATCTATGGTTCATGTTGATATCATTTTTGTCACAAGAGAGGAGAAAGAAATGAATTTGCTGTACCTGAAGGGATGCCTTCAGATCTCTTCCACTTGGACTTGCAAATGGCACAATTATAACCTTCATTTTGAAGCCGGACTGAAACTTCTCTCTGCAAGCAATCCCGGCAATCTCCGGCCACCAGTTTCCCGCACGAACAATGCATGCCAACCCCATTAATTTCCTTCAGAGTATCTTTTGTAGCTTGACGAATTCTGGACTCGAGAGAACTTGTCCTGTACAATGTTGCCTGCAAATGCAACCATAACATAATCAATACACCAACTCCCATTAGGAATAGTTTAATTAATCTAGTAATGACTTTAAAATTAATCAGACCCGACAAATTATAAATTCGGGGGGGAAAGTGGTGAAAAATAACCTGAAGAAGTTGGTTTTGTTCATCCCAAAACTTTTTTCTCTCTTCAACATTACATGGGCTAATCTCATCTTCATCCTCCTCGTTATATTCACCGCCTGAGGCACATGAGCTCTCAGGAGACACTTCTTGTTCTTCCAAAAAACCGAAAACAATGTCGGTGAAATACGCCGGATCATCGGAAAACTCAACATTCTCTTCAAAAATCCGGTAGTTTAGAGGCAATCTGGCTATCACTTGAGCCATGAAATCCTGTAAACAAACAAGGGTGCCTGGGAGAGAATTGATGTTTCACCCGTGGTCTCTGAACATGTCTGAGAAAAAATGTAGCCTATTTATAGTAATATTTGGACTGCCACGTGGGACCAACATGTCCAAAGTGGACGAACTAGACACCGCGTAGACGAAGGTTACTGTGCTTATGTGGCAAGACCTCATTGGAAGCTCGAGCAAGCTTATTTCACCGGCAGCTGTGTACCACGTCAGCCTGAGCAATAATTGTCTTAGCCTGATAACTCCGGATATGCTCAAAATATTCTATCATTAGCTACTAAAATACGAGTCATGTTTAGTAAGATAATCACATTAGGAGTAAGATAATCACATTAGGAGTAATCATTAATTAATTAGAAAATTTGTTAGGGTTTATCCCTAATCAATAGAGGAATGTGGGGCTAGTTATAATGGAAAAGGGACCAGTAGTAAGCTTTCAGATGGCAAAAAGAGCTTCGACATGCTTTATTGTTCAAGGTTGTTCTTCTTACATGGGTTTATCCAAATTCTTTTATTTTTATTTTTATTTTTTTAATCCAAGATCAGTGGGGTCTAAAATTGTAATGATGTTTCTTAGCAGATGCCATTGCCCATTAGTCTATGCAAGATGCAACTTGCAAGGAGTTTAAGGATATTTTTTTAGGATATTCCAAAATTTATTTTGATCTCATTTTATTTTGTGCTCCTAAAATAGCCCAAGATGCAATGGAATACAAATAAGACCCTCGGCTCCTTTACAATTTAGCCCTATTTGACACCTTGTTCAAAACTATTTTTGATTTTTAAATTATTTTTATTTGTTGATATTAAAAATAATTTTTAAAAAACAAAAAATATATTATTTTGATATATTTTTTAAATAAAAAATATTTTCAAAATCAATTCCGATGAAATTTCTAAACAGTTGATTTAAACGGATGCAAGACATGAAAGGACCGGTGTGGTTTGTCCTATGCAATATTTTCTAAAATTGAAATCATAGTGGCGAGCCATTTAGGGCTCACATGCTAGCTAGGGTTTGGGTGGATGGTGGCTTCGCTTCTACCAAGCACAGGAACATGTAAGCATCATCGTGAGACATCGAAAGACTTTTCTTAGCTTGCTATTACAAGCAACTCGTGCATGCTGAAATGTGAAACACGTTTTTGAGTTGGAACTTCCATAGGATTACTCAAGGTGTAGTTGCTCCTCCACGATCGAAATGCTGCATGCCTTGGGAAAATAATATATATAATTCGCATATTTGCTCTCCATGCTTGAAAAAATGAGTGGAAAAATCTAATCTACAAGTTGTTGTTGTTGTTATTATTATTATTATTATTATTATGAAAATCATAATATCTTTAGACTTCAACAAATGATCACTTCATGTGATGAAAACATTGAGGCTCAAGCTACCATGAAAAGATTAATTAAGACCCACTTGGTCAACAAAGCAATTGATTATGGGAAGAACAAATCCTTGCAATGTTGAATAAATTTCCATGGGCTTGGAGTAGTGAGATAGACATGCACTCAACTTGCAATTTGATAGAGATATATGTTAGCTCTCGATTGAATCACATTGTAAAGATGTGTTAAGTATTATATTATTTTTCTTACACAACAACCATGTACAATTGTTTGGATTTGTTTCATAATATTCCGATACTAAAGAGATCCCATGAAGCTCATCACATGTAATTTGTTTCATAATTTTATCGACGGAAATATCTATCCTTTCTTCTAACAACCACATGGATATAAACCTTCCATCGATAATACTCTCATCGGTAATTTGTATTTTATCGTGACTTCTCTCAGAATTATATATACTGGCATAATCACCAATAAAATGAGTTGATTTTTTAATAGTGTTTTTAGATTATTTCAAATCACCAATAACTAGAATTATATATACATACATACATAATATTCCGATACTAGAGAGAATCCCATGAAGCGCATCACATTATTAGACAATACAGTTTTATCAACGAAAATATTTTTCTTATAATTTCATGTAATTTTCATCGTTTTTTTTTTCTTCTAATGACCACACGGTTAGAAATCTTTCATCGATAATTTGTATTTTATCTGTAATTCTCTTATAATTATATATACCGACAGAATCACCAATAAAATTAGCATATTTTTTAGTAGTGTCAAAGTAGATCCTCGATGGATTAAAGGGAGATACCTTCCGAATATGCCACAGAAATAACTTAATCCCTCCTGGGAAATCATTCTCGAAGCTTGATTAGATGATGATTCAAGAACAATTA
Source organism: Salix exigua (assembly GCA_032356905.1). Classification (NCBI taxonomy): domain Eukaryota; kingdom Viridiplantae; phylum Streptophyta; class Magnoliopsida; order Malpighiales; family Salicaceae; genus Salix; species Salix exigua. The sequence goes on from CM063600.1 coordinate 11,670,202, forward strand.
GTAATTTATTATAGTCTTAATCACACACACACACACACACACACACACACACACACACACACACACACAGATATATATATATATATATATATATTAATTTCATGTTTGTTCAAGTCCTAATTAAAAGTATTTAAATATGAGCTCTATCATATCTTTGTTATTGTTATTAACATCATATTATAATGCAAAAATTATTATATGGATTGAGTTTAAAGGAATCAAAACCGTTTAATTGACTAATATTATAGATTTCAATGTTTTTTATTGGACGCTGATTTGATCTGTCTGAATAGATCTATCCAATAATAATAGTAGGAACAACAATTATAATAATTTCTCTACGTTGCAAACTGAGGGAGATTATTTTTCAATAATAAAAGCAAAAGGTGCATCGATTTTCATAATTTCTTTTTTTTTTTAATTCAATATTCCTTTGATCTTTTCTTCTTTTCCAAACGCGTTTACATTTGAAAATATCTTTCTGAGAGAGAATTGATTGTTAATATTTTTGAAAATTATTAAATTAAATTGATGTTTTTAGATCATTTTAAGGTACTGATATTAAAAAAAAAAAAAAATTGATATATTTCTGGATAAAAATCATTCTAAAAAACAACTTTAACTACACTTTGATTTCAGATCAATGAAAACCTGTAGATGATAAGGACAATGAAAGAAGAAAATGTCTTGATAGCAAATTAATGTTGATGAAAGTGTTTGCCTCTGCTCCACCATTATATTTGTCATGGCATCTCTCCATTCATGATATTTAAATTGCTAATATATTTTTTGAACAATGTAAATACATTTTTCTCTTGTAGTATATTTGAAAGGTAAGAAGTTATTTCGAAAAGCTAATTATATTTTAATATATTTAATATATAATTATTTTAAAATCTTGGTACGGTTGATTTTATAAGTTTAAAAATAATTTGAATAAAACCCGATCAATTCAATATTAAAATATAAATTAAAAAAAAAGACAAAAACATTGAATTAACATAGGTAAATTCACCAAATTCATTATACATGGTCACAAGATTAAAATAATCTTATAAGATAAAAACAATAAAAAAACCATATTATTATGACAAAAAATTTATTACATGTTAAGTCTCAAGTTCGAGTCTGAACGTACATTCTTTGTAAGAGATTGAAACAATTGAGGTTTTACTTTTATATATATATATATCAAGAAACATCATGTTTGACAAAGAAGAGGGGGAAATAGCAATAGCTACCAAACAAATGTAGGCATCAAATATGGTCATCGGTGGTGTTGGAGGCTTCCATCACCATATCTCATAGTAAATTGAGTGCAAGTTTTTCCTTCTTAATTAAAAGTAAACAAGGGTTAGTTTAAAGTGGAAATGATAAACTATAGTGTGCTTTAAATTTTTTAATTAGCTGCTTAATTAATTATAGACTAAATTAAACCCATCATCATGTTATTGTAATTTAAAATAATTATGAATCCAATTACATGCATGTCTATCTAGAGGATCAACGAGTGCAGAGCTGACTAGATGTGCATCTAATTCCCATGTCTGCCAAGTGGGGTTAAATATTATTAAGTTTACGAAGAAAACAATGAGAAATATAAATATTAATATATAATTACAGCTTCACTCATTATATTATTATAAAACATATAAACTCTGTGGGGTTTGCACTGTGCACTCAGTACAGTGCACGTGGATTTCAATAATTTTCTTTTTCTTTTTTTTGTTTTTATTTTATAATTACGGTTCCTTCATTTCTTTTTTTATTTTCCTAATTTTTCTTTATTTTCCTCCATATTTTTTTTGCTTTTTTTTTGTTTTTATTTTATGATTATGGCTCCTTTTTTTCATTTCTTCCCCTTCTTTTTTTTTTGATTTTTTTTTGTATTTTTTCCTTATTGTATTTTCCTTAATAATCATTTAATATTTTTTATTTTTGTTTTAGCATCTATTATAATTTTTCATTTTCTCTTTTATTAAATTTTATCTACTTTTGTTAGTCTTTGATTTAATTAACAGAGAAATTAAATCTCACATTTAAAAAAAAAAGGTTTTGGCTTCGTTCTTCGTGTCAACATACGTCTTTTTTTCAATGATCCGCATGTTATATAGTTCGCGCTGTTTTATGATCTTTTATAACGTTGTACCTTTATTTTAAAAAATGTTATTTATGCTTGCGCAACAAACTGTACTTAAAAATTTATACATTTTATCTCATAAGCTATATATATTTTTTTAATTATATCATATAAATTTATCGTTTTTTATTTAATTATATACAAAAAAATATTCGCGGCAACGCGCGAGCAATATAGCTTAGTTTATATATATTCATGAAAGGGTATTATTATCAACGGCCGGGGTAGACTATAAAGAAATTTTTAGTCCTATGTCAAACCAATCACAATTCAGACTACACTCTCTATTAATGTGATGCATGGTTGGGGGTTGCGGCAGATAAACATCAATAATACCTCTTTACATGGGACACTCGGTAAAACTGTTTTTATGGAATAACCCTCTGGTTTCAAAGATCCAAGCAAACCTAATCATGTTTGTGCAAGGCAATTTATGGTCTTAAAAAGACACCTAGAGCGTGGTAAAAAAACCAAAAAGTGAAGTTCTTGGTAGTTTATTCATTTCATTGTTTTTTTTTATTTAAAAAAAAACATGTACATCTCGAGAGAAGGATTATTTATTCAATAAATCTTTGCTGGTTTGATCCGAAAAGTGAAAAAAGTGGAAAGCAAGGATGTGATATTCTGTAAAGTGAAAAGCGCAAGGATCAAATGGGTTTACTTTCCAATTGTTGAAGATATTTGTGCTATTTTTTTTGGAAATTTTATGAGATGGGTCTAGGTCATTACATCGTGGCCACTTCCATGGCGAAATCATGAGCAAAATTACTAAGTATGAGCAAGACGATTAAGTGCGAGAGTGATCAAGTCACTACTAGATAGATGGAAGAAAAGAAAACTACCATTGAAAAAATAGTGTAGGTAAATTATGGGAATATTTTTTTTTTATGACTGGGGTGTCCGTGACAGCTTACGCGCACCTCGACTATTCCCCGAACTCACTTGAACACCCTGCAAGCCCAAATAAACATGTAAGGCACCGCGGGGATGACAGACGTACCACGCAAGGAAGGACCCAGAAAAATAAGGGGAGGTATCCTCTCACCCCACTCCTATTGGAACTCGAACTTGAGTTCGAAAAAAAATGAGAAGGTGGTCCTCTGTGCCACTTGGCCACGACCTTTTACAGTAATTATGGGGATATTTACTAACACGACATGTTCATTGTTTTCATCGGTATTCACTTATAAAAAAAATTTATAGGTGAATGCAAAAGGAATTGTCAATGGAGTTCTCCCTCCTCTCATTTTTGTCATAAATTAATTCCCGTCATCATAGATTTGACCACTTCAATGTTTAGTTTATCAATGTTCATGTTCTGGGTTTTTTTAAAAAAAAACAATTCACCATGACAAGTAATTAAACTTACCTGATAGTTGTTGTAAGCCAATTTTTATGTTGATTTTTTTTAATCTTTTTTGTAGTGTATGCAGTTTGTTTGTGTGGTTATTTGTCTATAGCTTTTTTTTTCTCATAAATTTGTTGTATTAATGTATGATATATACATGTTATGGTATGAATAAGATTTTAAAATGTTGTATTTTTTTGTCATTTGATGAAATTGAGTTTGATTTTGTAACTTAAGTGTTTTATAATGAAATAAATAGGTGGTTATTCAATTGGTATGTTTTATATTTTTGTCAATTTTATTGTTAAGTTAAGAATTTCAGTAAAATGATAATAATTAAAGGGTAATATTAAAATAAATTGAAAAGGTTTAAATTCAACCAACAAGAGTTAATTGGGGAAGAACTCCTTGTAAATAAATATATGAGATAAATCAAAACAAAAATTTTCTCTTTAGTAACGATTATATTGTCACCAATTGTCGTAGAAAACTCTAACAAGTTGTTAAGACTGTTAGAGAATAATATAGATCATAATTTAGAGCCTCACCTAATAATTTAAGTTCTTAGATGAGTTGGTTCCTTAACATGGTATTAAAGTCTTGTTGACCCAGTGTTCATAAGTTCAAATCTCACAATTATCATTCTATTTGATGAAAAACCAAGTATAAGGTAGTATGAGTCCGTGCAAGTTTCAAGCCCAAAAAGCTTGTACTTGAAAAAATATATTAGAGAATAATATAAATCATATTCTAGGATCTCATCTAACATTTAAAACTCTTAGATGAGCTAGTTACTTGAGAAAGAATCGAGTCACTTGCCTCATGACCAAAATCTAGCTAGGATTCTAGATTAAGTGGTACACCAAGAACACCCATTTGTGCCTCTCTCTTTGTTTCTTCTCCCATGTACCTAAAATTAATAATTGCGTTATCCATCTTTACATAAAGTTTTTATATATATATACAAAAAGCTCTTTTCTTTCTAAAAATTAATGATAATATCAGAGCTCAAAAGGTAGAGATCAATTGAGAGTAAAATAATAAAAAATAAAAAATAAACCAATAAGAAGGCGAAAAGTGTTAAAGAAAGCAACACCAACGAAAATGAAATTAAGAATTGTTAATTAGATGATTAAGACATGCATGATAGAATGAAGACACAGTTTAGACAATGAGAAATACCAGCCCCATCTTGTCCCTGCTCGTGCAGCAAGTTCTCCGAGGAAAATCAATGGCCAACTTGCTTGAAAACCTAACCTGAAAACGTCCCGATAATTTATTTATTTATTTATTATTATTATTGATGACCATGCAGCAGAGAAACTTAGGGTTCAAAATAAACTATATATTATAAAAGAATGCAATATTGTTTAGAGCATAATTATAAAACTCGGCTTAGAAGGTTGGTCCGATATCTAATAACAATATTATTTTAGTCATTGAAAAAATATTATGAGATTAGTCTAAGTTTATCTATAGATTTACTGTTCAGATCAATTTGCAAACTAGATTTTATAATTAGCAAAAATAAAAATAGTGAAGGATATATATATATATAATTTAATTATGCATGTATTTCAAATAATTTAATTTAATTTAATTTTTTTATTTAACATTTTATCTCAAATATAAAAATTATAATATGTTATCAATTCAAATTTATATATGAATTGAATTTTGAAAGTGTTTTTTTTTCAGTAATGAATTAAAATGATATTTTTTTTAAAATAACATCAGCACATAAAAAAAATTAAAAACATCAAAAACTCTTAATTTAAAATAAAAATTAATAAAATAAAATAATTTTTTTTCAAAATACTTTTGAAATAAATTACTAAACAGTTCCAAGTCTCTCACTGAAGGGCTGAACTGGGAAAGGGATGGAAGTCTGTGGCTGAACTTCAATGACGATTTGGTGTTTCGAAATTTATAGGACTTTGATATATTTCTTCTTGTAGGATCGTCGATCCTAGCAAGCAACGAAAGTGATGAAGGATGAGCTAGTATATACATGCATGATCGATGGGGTTCGACTTAGATATTTTTAAATTCTTAGGTGAATTAGTTTTTTTATATATATTATCAGATTTTTTTGAGTCAACGTTCATGAATATAAATTTCATAATTCTTATTACATTTAATAAAAATTAAGTATAAAATATTGTGGTTCTATGCAAGTTTTAAATCTAAGGAACTTTCATTTTAAATAATATATTAGAGAATAATATAAATTATATTTTATAGTTTCACCTCATAACTTAACCTTTTAAATTAGATGATTTCTTGTTGGTTGGATTTGTAGAGCAATTTTAGCAATTATTATCTGAGTCTGTTTGTAAGTGTGATTGAGATTGATTTTAAAAGTGTTTTTTATTCAGAAAAGTATCAGAATGATGTTTTTAAAAATTATTTTTGACATCAACACATCAAAATAATTTAAAAATATAAAAATAAACTTAATTTAAAATAAAAAATAAAAAAAATTACTGTTCTTCATAAATATTTTTGAAACGCCATTCTTATGTAAATTGCTAAAATGGTAGAAAGCAAAGTGCATGAAAAGAAATATTGTGGATTGGTAAACGGAGACTTGGTGTTTTTCTTACCAACCCTAGAGGTCCTATTTTTAACTTGGGATTTGGAGATTATTTCCTTCGGCACTTTGTTTCAGAGCCCTACAAATTCGAACTCGATGAAGATGAAGATGAAGATGATTAGAGTAATAAATAAAAAATGATTATATTAATTAAGAGGAACTAACCAATTTTGCTAATTCAATTCATTTCCACATGCATGTATTTCAAATTATTTAATTTAATTTTTTGATTTAACGTGTTATCTCAAATATAAAAATTAGAATATGTTATCAATTCAAATTTATATGAATTGAATTTAGTTGCACACATGATTTGATTCCAAACAATGATTTGATTCGAGATACACATTACAATATATATGGAGAGTCATTCAAACCATTACCCACACCAAACTTTTTAAACCAATAATTGGATCATGAATTGAGCGGGTTGATCTAATTCTATCCACAACAATGTTAATTTTGTTAAATAATCATCTCACAGAGAGAGCTTAGAGTTAGAGGTGAGATCGATGATAGAGTTATATTATTCTCAACACATCACCTCAGTAAAGCTTTTGAGCTGAAACTCACAGACCATATCACTTGTGCTGATTTTATCAAATAGAATGGAGATGGTGAGATTCAAGCTTCGTGATCTGAGTCAAAACCATGATACCCACGCTCAAACATCATCTCAACTAATAAGCTTGACTCATGAAGTGAGATCCCATAATATTATTTATATTATTCTCTAACAATTTTAATTTGTTTTTTTAAAATTACAAAAAATAAAATCAAATTATATTTTAATTTGATTCAGTCTTGGGCGGATCAAAACAAACGCAGTTTAAAATCATATCCGACTCATAGATTGAGTCAATGGGTCATTGAAGGATTTCATGGTGTCCGAGTTTTAAAAAACAACATGCTTGCAGAAGAAATCTTTCTTATCTTTTAAATCTTATTTTATAAATCCTATTCCTATCTATCAACTTTATCTATAATTAAACAATTAATTAGCACAAAAAAATTAATTATCCATCGCAAGCCAACTTGATATCCCTTTCGACCGGGTCAATTTACAGCTGCTAAACTTCTGCTCATATTTTAATTATAATTGTACCATGTTGAATTCTTTTACTCGTAATAATTATGGAGCTTCATGTCATTGTCCACGAACACATTTTAAATTTATTTTTAAAAAAATGAACGTTTAAATACACTAATTAAGGCTGGTTGCCTGTCCATTTGCAGTTCTTTAAAGCAAACATGTCTATCTAGGAGCAACAAATCGTTTGGCCCTTGGCAGATATTTTAATATTCCAATGTTTATTGTTGGAAGGATCATAAGGAATTTCTTCAAGTTCATCACTATAATTTGAAGAACAATTTAATTCTATTAATTAACGGTAAAGTATGTCTAAAGTTAAGTTCAAAATCAAAGTGATCGATAGACCTGCGTTTTATAGTCATTTTAAACTGCCTAGGTTATCCTCTCCCATCTCGGTGTGCTCATGTTGCCCCTGCCATTGTTGACAGGGATGCCTGTCCGTCAGCAAGCTTCACTGGCACCGGGGACGGGTACCGGAGAAGGGAACTTTTCTTTTTCTTAGTATTTCTTGCCCTCGCCCTCTGAGAATCGAAATTGTCCCTTGTTAGAGTATAATATAATCATAGCCCCACTTACAAACTTGAGCTTTTAGGTGAGATGATTTCTTAATATGGTATCAAAGTCTTGTTGATCCAGCGGTCACGAGTTCGAATCTTACTATCATCATTCTATTTGATAAAAAAAATCAAGCACAAGACAATGTGAATCTGTGCAAGTTTCAAGCCCAAAGAACTTTCACTTGAAGGAGTGTGTTAGAGTATAATATAATCATATTATGGAGACTCACATACAAGTTTGAGATTTTAGATGAAATGGTTCCTTAACATCCCTTATCCGTTCCAGGGTTTGGGATCATGGATGAGACAGGTTCATCGTTACTCCACCCTCGTGAAGTTGTGGATCCGGTCATTGATTAATATGGTCTTACTTTAAAAAATTACTGGAAATTTACTATTTACACAAAAATCTCTAAAATGCTAATATTTGTAATATTATATTTAACAAAAACAATTAATTAAGTTTATTTAATTAATTCGTTTAAAATCAGGATTTGAATCAGTTCATTTAGAATAACTGAAGAAAAAGAAAATTGTTTTTATTTCAAGTATTTAAAGTGAAATTATTATATATAGCAGTAAATTGAGGAGAAGGAAATCGGGGCAGGTCCTCGGCCTTATCAAAATTGGGTTATGGGCTATATCTATGGTGGGCCTGGTCCATTATCCTGACAAGTAAATAGTCCAATACAAGAAACAAAAACAGGTAAGTCAGTGCTGTGAGCATGGATCGAACACGCGACCTTCAGATCTTCAGTCTGCGGCTCTCTTAACAATTTATTATAACATATATTATAAAAGAAAAGCAACGAGAATAAAGCGGGGATAGCTCAGTTGGGAGAGCGTCAGACTGAAGATCTGAAGGTCGCGTGTTCGATCCACGCTCACCGCACATCTCTCATGGTTTTTATTTTGTGCACTGTTTGTTTAAATTCAAGGGAAAATATTTCTATATATGGTATAGCCTTTATATATATATATATATATATATATATATATATATATATATATATATAAAACATTTTGAAAAAAATAAATCAACTTCCTCTAGATTTGTTTTTATAGCTCGTAAAACAAAGCATAAAATCAAGAGAGAGAGAAACAAATACTTAGAAAATATTATTATTTAAACAACACATATAATTGAATTGAATTACTATTTTATATATGGTTGTCAAACCTAAGCAACAAACTAACATGAAAAAAAACCTTACACTATGGGATCATTAAATCAACCTGCAAGTTACCATGCTAGTATATAGATAATTGGGTCAACTCATCTTCTTATCATATCGCAACGGTTAATTTTTTATTTTTTTATGGTATTGATCCAGAATGGTTTGAACCAAGTTTAACTAAATTACTAAAAAACACTCAATCTTAAGTTATATTCCATAAGATTTGATATGATTTGTATCCGAGTTAATCTGTTAGATATGCAAATCCTCGTAAAGTTTCATTCTATTTTATTATTTTCCTCGTTATTGTTTGAAAGTTGTAGAAATACCTTTGCGATGCATATCAAACACCTTGAGTTCGAATGTACTTAAAATGCAAAGAAAATACACACATTTAGTTTTAAATTATAAAAAGTGTATCTTTGTTTTTTGAATGGAGAACTAGATGTTTGGAAGTGAGTTTCAATATGCATTTTGTTAAAATTTAAATATCTATTTTTTCAAATTAATTTTTTTGATGTTTTGGATGGTTTTGATGTGTTGATTAAAAAAAAAAAACAATGGCATTATACATATACAACAAGTAGAGGAAGAGTTTGAAGATAAATTACAATAATCTCTTTGAAGTATTATTAAATAAAGAAATAATTATGAATATTAATTACTATTTAAAACAAGGTAAACTAAACAATTTTAAAAAATATGTGAGATGGTATTAAATAAAATTAAAAATACAAGAAATTAGTGAAAACTAAAAAAAATCAAGTATTACTAGATATAACCAAGAATAAAAAGGCACTTTAAAAATATAATCACCACACTGCATTTGACACGTTTCAAAAGTTCTTTTAAAAAAAATTAAATTTAATATTCATATAAAAAATTATATATATTTAAAAAAAAAAAATATACATTGATATATTTTTAATTTAAAAGTATTTTCAAAAACAAGTTTAATCACTCCCAAACATGTTTCTTGATGTTGTCTGTCCAATAAGATTCGATCAAATCAACGAAATTATTAAAAATCTGGTCATATTAACCGAGTTTTGTCTACTAACATCTCAACTGTTTTAACTAAAAAGTTGGCCCAGTTCATAGGTGGTCTATATATATGCAAGGGTTCTTGTTTAAGAATAGGAAAACAAGAGGATTTTCATGACTTACACTGAAAGGGAGAAAAAAAAAGGTGTATTCACTCGTTGACTTTCGAATACATCTCTGGGTTGCATGAGGTGGTAAACAAAAATGGTATCAAAATCGACCTTGTGATTATTATCCTTCTGTGGCGTAAGAACCGAGCTGAACACAATCTTGCGAAGGCATTCATTCTCTTAAACAGGCTATATATATATAAAAAAAATACCAAATAATTTGCTAGAAATTTAATTTTAAAGAAAAAGCACCCACTGTACATAGAGCCACGAGGGAAATCGCTTTCCTGGCACCAGGTTAGCTGTGAACTGCTGAGGTTTTTGAGGTTTTGGGGCGGTTTTGTTCCCCTCAATGACTGGAGGTGACCATCAAACCATCCGCTGGTTGCTTCCCTTGGGCTTTCAACTTCACGAGCTTTGTCTTGTCGAGCCGCCTTCGGGAGAAATCTTGGATCTGCCGATCGTGTTCTTTGAGCATTTGTTCCACATTGTTTGATGGAACAAGTAATGGACCGGAGACGTAAATCTTGTTTCCCTGAGGACCATGGCCATGCTGGAAAAGGAACTCTAACAAGTTTAGGATCATCATGTTAAGAGGTAACCATTTGCATGAATTGTAGGCCAAAATATTCAAATATCCTGTAGAATGCATTAAAGCTAACTAAAAAAATCATGTTCCAATGCTCAGACGGTATCGGTGAAAGCCAGAAACTGTGGACATGTTATTTTATCAGCATGCATGCTTTTGTGTTCCGTTATGGCCGCAATTGTAGGATTCATTTTACTAGGACATCAACAGGAAAATAAGATGTCCATCCACTTAAAGTATGCGCTTTAAGGCATTTAAGTCAGGGCATAAAGCCGATTTCCTTGCCAACAAGAGCATCGGTAACATGGTCAAGACGATGATGCGTATCTCGTTCTTCCCGTCATATTTGCTTGTATTAGTTTAAGTTCTGTCAAATGTATCACTAGAGCTGATGCATGGAAGGTATCTAGTCTAGAATTTGAGATGAGACATTTGAATCAGAAAAGGAAAATTCTCGAGAACTTACCAGACTCGGTTCTTTGTTGCTGGATTTTCCAGCCCCTGCCTGAGGAGAATATCGCATCTTCTGTATTTGACAATTTTGGTCCACCCTTCTTGAGGACTCCAATCCGTTTATTGATCCCTGAAGCCTGCCTACTTGCCTTACCACTTCTGGCTGTGGCACACCAGGTTTCTCTTGGTCATCTCCTGGCAAGATAGTTCTAGTTGCTACTAAACCAGATATTGTCGATAGGTTATGCCTGCCTGATACCATATTATGATTATCGAAATTCTTTGCTGTCCTTGTCCAGCCATTCCCTTGGACTAATGGACCTGAATGTGAAACTTTCTTATGTGGACGCTCCATGAAATCTCCTCTCCCTTCTCTTAGAGCTTGCCCTCGTTCAGAGGGACCAATCATGAAACCAGATACAGTTTGCTCCTTATGATAGTTGTCCATCTTGGCACTATTGCGTGAAACGGAATTGTGTTTCTTCTGCAATCAGAGACCGAATATAAATGAAAAGGAGATTAAAGCGAAACTGGTCATAAAAGAACACGTGGAAGAGAAACAGAAGTGATGAAAAGCTCAAATATATGAATGCATGTACTTGAGATACCAAACAACAAAAGAGAATATTATGTAAACCATGAAGATACTGAAGATAAATCAATTATTTGATTTCTGCTGTATAACCTAATCAAAATCAACAGGACAGCAGGTGTCTGAAAGATGGGATAAAATCCACAACAACACAGATTTGTTTATGCAAATCGATATGTAGATTTTGTTTCAGTTGAACCAGGATAGGAATTCATGTTTACCTGCAGGGACGTGGGCAAATGAGGATAGCCATTAGGTGCAAGAGATTCTCTTGGTCCATTTCTCCTTGCAGCGACTTCTTGCCTGTGAAAATTAACAGAGAGATTAACACAGTGAAAACCAGTTTTTTTAATAACAAGTGATTTTTTTTTCTTTATAGAATCTTAAAGTTTGAAGCCCCCCCCTGCTGCCTGAAGCATATTCTAGGAACTATTCCTTTGCACCGGCTTACATAAATAGAACATAAACAATGTAGCATAAGTTGACAATCTCTAATCTCAATGTCGTATCATGCGACAATAGACAACGCTCTTGCTTCTAAAGTAAGTTACCAACTCTCCACCAAGAACAGTGGAACAATCTTTGTTTTCAAATTAACGAAAACTAACCAAAAAGAAAATACCTTCGAGCTTCTTCATCCCGTAGTTTTGCATCAATCTCTTTGCTGGGGGGATATTTGGGTAAACTTGATGGATCACAAGCAAATGGTTTTGTTGTAAAAAACTGCGAAGTGAGGAGATAATAGAAGTTAATAATCAAAGCTGCTCATAAAAAACCCAGAGATGTTCATTCCAAACTCGGAAAAAAATAGTGGCGAGTCAGTTTTTATAAAATGATATGAAGTTAAAGGAAAAGGGATGAAATTCACTGGAGGCTTAATACAATAGAGATGAGGAGATTGATAATTGATGGTACTAAGCAGATTCTCAAATGAGAGCCAGTGATAACCAAAGACATAGAGCCTCTATTACAGAGTCACAGACAATTCCATTTAGAAAAGCCTTCTGTCCATTTCAATCTCCACACTTTCAATCACGATCAGAAACTAAAATGGATGTCAGTTATGAAGGGCTAGTGTGATTCTTATTGAAATTTAGCTGGATAATATCATAAAACCACAATTGAAGAGATGATGGTAAAAACAAAATGTATCGCAGGAACTCGCACCCCCTAATATGGACAAGTTATTTAATTAAAATTAAGATATTCTTGGAACATGAACGTATTAATTACCAAAAGTATCTTTTAAGTTATATAGGGATAATATTCATAAAACTTTACTCAGCAGCACAGCCATTTTCAATGTCTTAAAATGAAACAGGTACATGGGACTCATTTTTCATTCTAACTATCTTTCACTTTCTCAGATAATACAAAGTCTGAATACCTCAGAGGTGAGAGCAAAGGCTGCAGTTCCTCGATGAGCTGGGTCCATGGAAAGCAAGTTTTCCATAAGGCCAACAGCAGGAGCAGGAAAGTCTTTGAATGTTTCATTCACACATCGTCTATATGGTCGTTGAGTCTTGATTACTGACGAACGAGGCAGCTTTGTTTTTATCCAGTAATCCTCGGAGGGTGAGCCACACAGCTTAAAAATCTTGTGCAATTGCTCGACCTGTAAGAAACAACAAATACTGTTTTGGTAATTGATGTCCCTGAAAATGCTGCTTAAATTCAACATTATCATTTCTAGATTCATGACCTATACACGAGTATGAAGGCAGATAAATCTATCACGTTGAAACCATTGATAGAGCATGTATTAACTGAGCTTAAAGTCCAGAGTGAAGGCAGATCAGGAAACAACATGAAGAGAAAGTTTAGTATTATTGTGACTATATTGTTTATAATGCAATTCAGAGGTTTGAAGACTCATGTTAGGGCATTTCTTTTCTAAGAAGAATAAACAGTAGATCAGAGAACTCATCACCATCTCTCCATCTATATCGAAAATAAATTCATAAACAAGGTACCTCTGTTCTTCCCGGCAAAATAGGTCTGCCAGAGTACAGTTCCCCAAGTATGCAACCTGCACTCCATAAATCAACAGCAACTCCATAGCGTGAGGCTCCAAGTAAAAGTTCCGGTGCTCTATACCAAAGAGTCACCACGCGGCATGTCAACGGAGCACTACTTTGAGGATCAAAGAAACTTGCTAGGCCAAAATCCGCAATCTTCAAGATGCCATTGTCATCAATAAGAAGATTTGAACCCTTTACATCACGATGCAGAACACCACGACTATGACAATGATCAAGTCCAGCTAAAAGCTGCTGCATGTAACATTTGATCTGACAGAAAAATGAACAAAACCTAAGGATTGAGCATTATGCTGTAAAAGCACACAGAATTTTCAATTAAATAAATCTGAAAAAAAAATCTTAAAACGATTGTGACATTTTGAAAAGCAGTCAAAGAGAATCATTGGGAGAAAAAAGGAGGAGAAAAAGTACCTGTGCTTCAGTGAACTTGACGCCAGGAAGTGCAGCAAGTCCTGTAAGATCATGTTCCATGTACTCAAAGACAAGGTACAAACTGGAAGATGTCTTGGAAGTTATCAAACCTTCCAGTTTGATTATATTGGGATGATCCAGCACACGCAAGATAAGAATCTCACGGGACATGAATTTGACACTCTCTGGATCATTACTATCAAACCGAACTTTTTTAATAGCAACAATTTTACCATGCGTGACATCACGAGCCTTGTAGACATTACTATATGTTCCTTGTCCAATCTGCAAGAATAAGAGATCATCATATAAAATCCAATGAGTTGAAATGGTGGAATTGATATGAAAAGCTTATCAAAACTAACAGAAATCAATCAATCATCAACTGGAGAATGGAACATACTCTATCTAGCTTCTCAAAAGTATTGGCACGCCGTGGCACCCATCCCATAATAGCTTCTCCTGCAACTGAGGCAAGCCAGGAAGGCCATCCAGCCGCAACCTGCTCAGCCTCCACACACTTTGGCACCTTCCCCCACGCTGGATGACTAAGAACTGGAAAATCTTGGCAAACTTCTATCTTCCTTTTTTCAATCTGAGTTTGCCAAAAAGCATCAACTTCATGATTCTCGACCATATTCTTCTCGATTGGCCTTTTCTCAATCCGATCACCATGGTACCTCCTTGAACCTCTTGTTTTCTTATCCGTTAACATAACCTTCACATCCCCACTATTACTTTTATCCTTTGATCTTACCCCATCATCTTTTGTTAAGGAATTGACATGAGAAACTCGCCTATCTAATGATCCTTTACGAGATAGCCTCTCTCTATGACCATCTTGGCTATTTTCCTTAGAAGCAATACAACCCATTTTGCTCTCTATCAAAACCAGCCAATCCCTCCTCCTATACAATCAAATTTCAACACCAAAAGCTAACAGCAAACTCCATGGCCACAAACCATCAACGTAAACAATCTCTCAATAAATACATACCCTGTTGAACAAACAATCCAAATTGAAGACTCAAAACCCTCGATTTTCAAAAAATTGACTTCAGGCACCTAGAATTCAAAGTCACCAACCTATAACAACGTTACAAAAACGAGTGAGAAAACAGTTATCAAAGAGTACCTTGAAAGATCAGAGAGTTGTACTTGATAAAGATCATGCACAGAATGGAAATGAAGACTTAATTTCCAAGAAAGAAAACAAAGCATTCTTTGTTTTATGATTTCTTCTTTGACTGTTCAACGCGTATACATATAAACACTCCCTTAACACGGATATTACTAGTATTATTATTATCAACAAAGGAGACGGCTTCTGCCGGCTGCTACTAGTCAACAGAATCCACTTCTTCTCTCCCCTCTCTCTCTCTCTCTATATATATATATATATATATACATACATACATACATACATACATATATATATATATATATATATATGTATATCACAATAGTGTTGAGGAGGAAGGATGGGGAATATGAAAAAACATTGTCTTTGTTTTTCTGTTACGAGTTTGGTTGGTGAGAGAGACAGGGGGGTAGAGAGATAGAGGGGTAAGTGTGGCAGTTAAAAGTAGGTTGTGTTCGTGGGGTCCAAAAGTAAAGTCTTCGTGTTCTGCTGTATTTAACGGTTACGATTTTGACACCCATTACAGTTTTTGTTTCTTTATTTCTTGTTTTAATCTTAAGCTTGTAATCCGGACCTACCCGAATGGGTCGGGCTGGAATCTAAATCCACTCGATTTAAAAAAAAAAGAAGATTTAATTGATTCAGTCAAGAATCAAAGTTGATCCACAGACCTGATTCGATTAAAATCCAGCTTTCAACCGTTAAAAAAAATCAAAATCAAAATAATATTATTTTATTTTTTGTTTTTATTTAAAATTAATTTTTTCATGTTTTTTAATATGCTAATATCAAAAATAATTTTTTAAAATAAAAAATATTATTTTAATATATTTCTTAACAAAAAAAACACTTAAAAAAGAGCTCAATTCCCTTTGTAAAATCAAATAAGTTTTTTTTCCTCAAGATAATCAAGTGGTGGTGGTGGTGGACCTGTGGAGGTGGTGGTGGTGGTGGACCTGTGGTGGTTAAAGACATGAACCACTAAAAATTAAAAAAAAAGAGGGTGCATTCTAATTTAGGAGTTAATTTAACTTAAATGAAACCTAAAAATTAAAAGGAATGGTCACACTTTAAGGATAATTTATAATTACATCCTCCAACCACAACCGCACTATGAATTAAATCATGCCCACCACATTGAGTGGGTGACGGGGACACGATGACTCTATTTAGCCCACATTGCACCCTAGATCTATCCCATCTCACCATTCATATAGATTTAGAAAAGATTTTCCACATTAAAACAAAAAATAAAAAAATTAATATATATATATATATATATATGGCATTAAGATAACTTTCTATCATAGTTTTAGAAATCATTAACATATATTTTTTCATGATTGGAGTGTCAGCAACTATCATCACAGTTTAATCCTAAACTCACTGAATATCATAAATCAGTGAGCATGTAAGCATGAGGATATGACGTGTGATGGGACTTGAACCGTGCGAAAAAACAAGTCCTTCAACGCTAGGTCAAAACCACTTGTATCATTAACACATTAATTGATATTTAATAATGTGGTTAAAATTATTTTATAAATTATTTTTTATTTAAAATCATCTCATCATTTTTTTTTTGTTTTTTTTTTGTTTTTTGACATAAGCATCTCGAAATATAATCTAATAATTTATCCTTTGTTCCGGTTTTAATATTAACAAGTTTTTAATTTATTTATTTAATTAATTATATTGAAGAGATTCTAACTTGAGATCACCCGACATGAATACTAATATTAATTGAAAAGTAAATAAACTATTTTCCCCTTAAGCATGCGAATATAAAATGGGTTGTCTAAATATTTTTTTTATATGAAACGGTCGAGTTCCCAACGTTACTCTTGATTTGAATAATAATTGAGAGAAAAATAATTATAAATTGATCTAATTGATTATTAGCTTGAGCAAGGTGATCAAGAGCATATTCAGCCTACTTTAAATAATTAAAATAGAAAACATGAAAGATGTACGGCCCACATTCTTACTTTCTATTTTGAAAACAAATAATATTATTTATTTGAAATTATTTTTATCATTTTAATATGTTAATATAAAAGAAAATTGATATATTTATATAAAAATATTTTAAAAAACAATGTCATACACTTCTAAATAGTCTTAACCAATAAAAGGAAAATTCAAAAACATAGGACTCGAAAGAATGCAATTTTAGACCGGCATTGTATATTTTTAGACTTTAATGTTGAAAGTTTGACAGCTAAATAAATAAATAAATAATAATAATAATAATAATAATAACAATAATAATATCTATATTTTTTATTATTACTATATTAAGCATTGTTTGATTTTTATATTTGAAATTAAATTTAGATCCATTTATCTTAAAATATTATTATTTTAATATATTTTTAAATAAAAAAATACTCTTAAAAAACATTATAGATAGTGTATAGAAGTGTGATTGCAATTATTTTTCAAGGTATTTTTTACTCAAAGATCAAAATAATATTTTTTATATCACCGAATAATTCAAATATATATATATATACAAAAAAACAAATTCTTATTGACCGACCGCAATATTAGTGATGTACACAAAGCATATAGTTGATCAAATATAATTTATATTTTGCATGAATTATATAACTTTAATTTATAAATTCTAACTTTTCTCGAGTCCAAGCAACCTAGAAGGCGCCAAGAACAACGGCCATTGTACGCATATCAAGAAACCAGTGAAATTGCCCACTGGCTAGCTAACCTAGCCCCTTGTTTGATCAGTCCACTTTCAGATCAGATTCTCTCCATTGAAACTCTTAATCACTCCAAATTTATAGTCTTTCCAAGGATGAGTGATGAAACAAGAGTTCATCTTATTTCAAGATATAGATTTTGCTCTTCATCAAGAACTCTCATTTGGATCCATTCCTTCTCTCCAAAATCCATTCTCATTGTCACGTTAATCGTGATCATTAAGGATTATTTTCATCTGGGGTTCTCAACTTGTAGGATTTTATTACATTAATGCACTTATTTTAGGTTTTTTTTTTATTTATATATACATATATATTTAGTATTGATGGCTTCTTCAATGTTTTTTATCATCTGCATCCTACATTCAGCGATTGCAATAACATTAGGATCATTAATAATGCTCTAAAGCTTTTAGGATCAACCCCACATGACAGCTCAAAAAAGCTTTTAGGATCAACCCCACATGACAGATCGTTGATCCAAATCTCCAATTCCTTTGCGGGTTTTGTTATGTTTGTAGTTGGGTTTTTGGTGTTCATGGTGGCATTTGTTAAAGACAGGGAGTTTCAAAGCTTTTTTTGCTAAAGGGTATGCTCTTCTCCATGTAGCAATGGCTCTTTGTAGGTTTTACTTTGAAAGAAGGGTCGAGGATCTGGCTTGGGACTGGCCCAAGCAGGTTGCTGGAGATTTTGTGCTGGCACATTCATGGGTGTTCTTTCTTGTGTATACCTGGAGAGAAAAATACGATCAGTCCTGAAAAGATCCGTATCAAAACTGGTGAAAAACATTGAAAATTCATCAATGTTTGGTGGTGGCATTATTGAATATTAATGCAGCTGCAGATCATTGCAGAACACAGCTTTTTTCTGCAGAAATGTGCACATTACTTTCTGCAATCAAGGAGAGAGTTGGGAGTGGAACATGCTTATTCATTATAGAGTCAGAAGAGATTTAAGTTCTTGGTCCACAATTTCCCTTGGAGTTTAATTATTGATTTACTGTTTGAATCCTGCTCTACTTTCTCATTTTCAACCCTCTGAAATCTCTGTGTGAAACGTACTTACTGCCATTGTAATTAGATTTGAAGGATCTGGTTGCTAGCTAGCATCAAACAAACTGTCAAGCCAATAACTTTGCTGTCACCTTTCCTCTCATGAAGAAGAACCAAGAATCAATCCGTCCAAAATGGGAAACGCATTTCTGCGAAAACATGATTCAATAACTTGCTCATAAAAGTTATGTCGTGATGGCAGATGCTTATTTGATCCCACAAAACTCGCTTTCTTTCCGGGAGTTAAGTTTTCTGAATCCAAATAAATAAATAAATAAATAATGATTCAGGAACTATACAGAGTGTGTTTGTTTATAGAATTTTCCTGATACATCAATCTCCATAAGAGCTTCCATTGTGGCTAAGTTGTCACAGGGATCTTACTCGACACACTAAATTGTTTTTTCCTGAATTCTTACAAAAGACCTTATCTTGACTCGAACTCGAGCGAATAAATCTTGATTGTCCCAAATTATTGCAAAATATGCTCGGCTTGACTCGAACTCAAGACCCGAAAACCCGACTTACAACAAATTACTTAGGTTAACTTGCTATTGAGCTTTTTTAAGATTCTGCTAGGTGTAAAGCAAGAGATTGGCAACCTGGACAAGGAATCTGACAGGACAATTGTGTTCGAAGGAGCTAAATGAAGGGAGTTCAAAAATATTCTTAAAAATAATTTCTATTAAATGTCCAATTAAAACCTCCAAATAGAGACTAAGCCAGACTTTGAGGTCCTAAAGTGCCGAACCAAGAATGCTTTGTTGACCAGAAATCAAAGCTTAAAAGCCCAAAAAACAGAGGTTACCAGGAAAGGGAGAACCCAAACCTGGTCGCTTTCCCGAACCAAGACGTGGGTTTTGCTTGGAACATGTCGATCCAATAAATAAATTCCATTACCCTTCTTCACCCACACCTTGAGCATCTGTGCACACTCTCCAAGCATATAGCATTAAATAAATTATTTATTTTTTTATAATTAAGAAATCTACTAGTTTTTACACGTTTACTTCTTAGAACTCGATTGTCTACTAGTTATGTTGTGTTTTAAAATATATATATATATATATATATATATATATATATATATATATATATATATATATTTATTTTAAAACACAACATAACAAATATATATATATATATATATATTATTTTGACTTTTTTATTTAAATTGCAGTTTGAAACACAATATATTTGTGCTAATAATCAAGCTTAGATTTAAATTTAAAATTTGGATAGGATTTATTGATTTAAAACACAATTCATCATTAAATTAAATTAAAAAAATAGCACATCTTAATATGTCATTAATACTATAAATTTACAAAAAAAAAAACATATTTTTGGATATATATATATATATATATATATTATTTTTTTAGATATAAAAAAACTTCATCTCTCGAAAACATACTTTGTGTACCAGGTAAACAAGTAGAACCCTTATTGTTTTAGGCTCTTACAATATATTGTGCAAATTACAAATTATTTGTCATCACGTCACGTCACTTAAGGATAATATATATACTTATATCTTAATATCTAGAAAAATAAATAATGTTGTGAATAAAATAGAAAAAAATACACCTAGTCAAAATTACATTTACTTAATTGAATATTTGAAGTGAGAAAATTGTGTTAGGTGAAGAAAAAGTATTTAACGTATCTTTTATTAGAGTTTTTATATATAATAATAGTTTAGTAATTTCATCCAATTTAAAAATTTATATTGATCCATGATTCAAACTATAATTTTTAAAGACTTGATTATTAAAAAAGTTTTAATCAAACCATAGAATGCTAGAGATAAAAAAAATTATTTATTTTATATTTTCAAATCATTTTCATGATGTGATGTAATGATATTTAAAATAATTTTTTAAAAAAATATATATTAATATATTGTTAAATAATAACAAATTGGATTAATTATTGCTTTTTAAGGATGGAAAGCTTTGCAAAGCTTTAAAGAAAGAAAGTGTTTTCACGGACCGTTAACGAGAGTGTCATTGTACCTCTGTAATGATGGTCTGCCCCCTCTCGATCAGATAGGTGCCCGAAAAAAATCATCGAAGCAAAACCCAATAACCTCAAGAGAGAGAGGGAGGTGAAATTCAAGAAAAAGACCAAAAGCAAGGATAAAAATCAAATCTTGTTGTCAAAACATGAAGCAAGAAGAAGAAGAAGAAACCCCAACACCAAGAACACCCAGGGCATCAACAGCAGCATATAATTTGGTGCTCGCGATTATGAGCAAAAGGAGAACATGGGTATGTCTTTTTGTTATAGTATATGCAACCTTGCTATCGTCTTCATGGAACTGGCTCAAAACCATACTTTTTTGGTACAAACAACAAGAATCGCAAGCTAGTTCTGCATCTGAGTGGCCTGCTTTGTATGCGTCGGTGCTTCTAGGCGCAGTCTTCGGGCTTCTTTCAATGGTCGCGGCCCTTGCTGTGGCTGTGCCTGCCACTTTGGTTATATGGATCACGGTTGTGGTTATGCTAACTTTCTTTGGGAAGCCGAGGAGGGTTTTGGTTGTTGAAGGAAGGAAGATTACAAAAGAGATTATCGGGTTTGTGTTCAAGATTTTGCTGAGAGAAGGGAATGCTGTGGCTGCTGTGGCCGCTGTTTTGGGATACTTTGTCCTTTTCAGAAGAAAGTGTGAGGTTGATTAGGCGAGTTTTTCTACTGGGTTTTTCTTGGCCTGTGACATGGTGATGCAAATTGGGAAAGTGGATAGTATTTTTTTCATCTTCTTCTTGTTTATGGGGCTTAGAACAGGGATATGAATAGATGGGAAAGCTTGTTTGTAATGGCACCACTTTTTTTCCCAATTTTATTGTATGTTATTTCAAATTAATGTGATTAGCAATCTACTGATCTTCTTCTTTACCAGATGAATCAAATTGTTTGTGGGATTCATTGAAGATTTTTTTAAAAATGGAAACCCTGAAGGGAGCAGTGTGTACTTGATTGCTGTTCGTTCTGGACTTTTTAATTTGCCGATGACCATATATTTTCTCAAGTATTTTGGATCTTGGAAATCATCTCCACAAGCTCTCTCTACTTTTGAACATGGGAACGTGATAAAAAAGGAAAACAAAGCTCTAGCTTTTACTGCCGCAGATCTGCAATGTCCTACTAGCCCACAGCTTCTTCTATGATTGGAAGAGGCTAGCAGAATTGTGTCGGTCAAAATATTTGGACTGGAAAATGATAAGATATTACCAGATGGAAATCCACTGGTTAATTAAAGTCAGTTGTGATCATTTCAATTCTGACGACTGTCAATATACAATCGCTCAGCATATCAAGGGGGAATTCAGGTTTCTCCTGTGATTTTTCTTCTGTATTGCAGGTTCGAGTATTTCTAGAGAAGGGATGGATGTACTCCGATAACATAATCAAGACAGTGGCGTGGCCCTGACTTTGTTAGACCTGGGAGAAGTGAGGCCTTGTTCATAGTTTAATCCATGTTCTGTCCATAGTCTGCCACAAGCCGGATTTATTTTTATTTTTCCTGGGACTGCTCATGGATGTGGAAATCATATTGGCCAGCTAGTTGAGGGTTCTGTTTGTTTTCTAAAGATCACTGGTTCAAGTTTCATGTTAGTCGAGGTCAATGGAGAATTTAACTGAATGTTAACTCCATAGCCAATGAAACTAGTCGATATGCGCATAAATTGATTAGGATATTCATTTTCAAAAACAAGACTAATTGTTGGAAGTTGAGGCCTGAATGTTAACTCCATAGCCAATAAAACTAGTCGAGATGCGCATAAATTGATTAGGATATCCATTTTCAAAAACAAGACTAATTGTTGGAAGTTGAGGCGGCTTTACTTTTCTATCAAGATCATGCACAAATTGTCAAAATCATGTTATATATTTTATATAATTGAATGATAAATACACAAAGCAACACAAATTTAGATTAGAAATACTTATGAACATTTTTGCTCAAGTTCAGGAAAAAATTCCCGATACAGCATCAACATAACTTCAAAATAATAATAATAAATTTTATTAGAGAAACTTTCTAATCTATGTTTATCAATAGATGTAGATGGAATACACAGACTATTATTTATAGGTAGATTAGGGACCCTTCTCATCACTTTATTAGTTCATTTTCTCCTCCCATCAAGGAGAAAGTCATGCAATTGATCCCGTGATCAATCTCTATGATAATAGGTGTGTTATGAGGGGCATGATGATAATTTCTCATATCACCAGTTCAAGTCTCATGTTAGCCAAAGCCAACTGGTCGTTAACTTTACGGTCTGTAAAACTAGTTGAGATATGTATAAATTGACCCGAATACTAGTCGAGATACGCGTAAATTGACCCGGATACCTACAATTAAAAAAAAAAGACTACTTGTTGGAAGTTGAAGTCGTCTTTACTTTTCTACAAGTCCATGCATGAGAATTGTCAAAATCATACGTACAGAAATGCCATGTTGGTTCACATGTCTTGCTAGCAGCCATGGCACGATGTGGAAGATAAAGAGGAGGGGGGGCATCGGATAGCAATGGCAGCGATCATCTTTGAAGAATTGTCTTTGTCTTGCCTATCAACAAGCCTCGTGTGGCTGCTGCTTGGGAAGGCCCCTTGATCGGAAATTGACAGACAATTCTGACTGAAAACATTAGAAAATGCTCCGACGAGGTCCTCTGCAGGGCTTTTGTCAAGAGCTCGAGCATGGTGTGTTCTCTTGAACTGGTCCCCAAAAAGCCCTAGCCTTTACCAGGGTCGAGATTAGGTCAAATGGGCAATCTGGGGGCAAAAGCCCAAGCCCTAGCTTTGCATCTTTATATTCCATGTGAGTGTGTGACCCAATCCATGGCTCCATGTTTCCCAAGAAAGCCACATTCATGAGCAACAAAGTCTAGTCCAAACAACTTCACATTGCCTTCTGTTATGCAGGTTAAAAACCAGTGTTGTTAATTTTATTTTATTTTTATCGATCGGAATTTTTTTTAGCAATTGAAAAGCAAGATAAAATGGTGTAGTTTTTATCTTGTTTAAAATTCTGTCATGTTTTGGAGATTTCGTCCAAATTCTGGCCGAAACGTTTCGGTTTTGTTCCTCCTATTCTGTTTTGGTTAAATAGTTTTTTTTAAGAAAATAATGAATAGTTTTACAATATCAATCATATCGTTTAATCCAACCATTTGATTGAGATGAAGTTTTACGAGGAGTCTCTTGACATATATTATATATTATGTTAAAATTTCAGAGTAATTAAGAATGTAACAACGTTGCGAGATTGATGATGATATTCTCGTATTTTTATACATAATCATAATTTGTTGAGAAAAATTATTATATTGTATTTTTTAGATTATTTTTTTTCAATTTCATTATTCTACAACGGGTTTATTATGAAATGAACTTTATAATTTGATTTGATTTGCTTTATTTAAGGTTATCATGATTTTATAACGCAGGTCACACATGAAACGGTTAAGTTAGGTTAACCCAAGTTGATTCAATATATCATTGTTTTAATGTTTTTTAAGATATCAACTTGATTTTTTTAATTAAACTATATTTTTATCAATTTGAACTCTTCAAGTTGATCGGGTAATATCGTTCAACTTTTATTTATTTTATTTATGTTTGGAATTTAAATTGTATAATTGTAAATAAATTTATTTTAGATCCAAATTAATTTAATATATATCAACATAAATAATACAACCTTGAAATAAAACATCAAAACATTTCAAAACTTGGTTTTTCCTGTTCCTCTGGAGTATGGACCAACCGTATGGTGTACGTCTGCCGCACAAGTAATGCCAATTTTACCGGGACTTGGCAAAATTAAAGAAATCGTTTTCCAAGGACCGATGCTGAGGCCGGAAAACCAGAGGGAGGGAGGGAAAATGATTTCCAAATCGCTGCTGTGGGCATGGGAGCTCTCGTGTAGACTGTAGCTGCTCGGCTCCTTCTGAGTGTCGGTGGCTCTCTGTCATGGAACAAGAATAACATATTTTTATTCTGGGAGTCTGTGATTAAACTATATTTCAACTGTGGTTGATGTTGTTTTTGGAAGGATTTTTTATTTATAAATACATTAAAATGATATAAAAACATGAAAATAAGTTAAAATATTATTTTTAGTTTAAAATAAAAAAAATCAATAGAGTTTCTCAAATGTACCGCGGAACATTTTTACGGGTGTTAAGGAATCATCTCACCTAAAAACTTAAGTTGCTAGGTCAGGTCATATAATATGATTTATATTATTCTCTAATATCTCCCCTGAAAGTTCTTTGGGCTTGAAACTTGTATAAATTTATATTACATTGTACTCGATTTTTATCAAATAAAATGAGTGTAGTGAGATTCGAACTCGTGAATGCTGAGTTAACAAGTCTCTGATATCATGTTTAGAAATTTATCTTACCTAAAAACCTAAGATGTGATATCTCAAAATATAATTTATATATTTTTTAAAAAAAAATAAATCATTAAGGGCAACCCCGTAAAGTTATTTTTAAAATCCATGATATAATTATTATTATGTGACAAAATAATAGAAGCTAGAGTGCTTTTCGAATATAGTCAATTCATGTCACAAAATAATAAATGGGTGACAGCAAGTGCCAAATGTTATTGCTATATAAACTCAAAATCTCGTCTTTGTTTCTTTACGAGAGTACTATTAGACTACAGCCTCCTGATTAAGACACTGATTAATGACTCTTACGGTTGCGGTGATTTTTAAAAATATTTATTGTTTAAAAATATATTAAAATGATATTTTTTTTATAATTTAAAAATTATTTTGATATCAATACATTAAAATGATCCAAAATCACTATTTTTTTAATTTAAAGTAAAAAATAAAAATTAAAAAAATAATTACTTTTTTTTATAAACACTTTCCAATCATACTTTTAGACCAGACTTACTTTTAGTAGCGCTTTGGAAAAAAATATCTAACATTCAATTCCATAGATTGCGAGAATCAATCGAGAAACCAATAGAGGTAAATCATAAGATTTGTCGGTGCAAGTCAAGGGATTGATTGATTGATTAATTTTGTGATGATAAATAAATATGGTTCATGTATTTTACATTACTCTAAATTTATAAACTAATATTTTTGTTTTAACATATAGTTTCTTCGATATATCATCAATACAATTGGTAGCTATCATCATGGTATGTGAAGCGCTCATTGTGGTCCAAATTTAAGATGGGCATCGAATTTAGCATGTCCAAACCGAACATGGTGGAGGGCATTAAAGTATTAAATTATCCAATCAACCTTCAAAATATTGAAAAAAATTGAATTTTATTTTTATTTTAAGTTAATATTTTTTGAATTATTTTAATGCATTGATATTAAAATAATTTTAAAAAAATTATAAAAATATATAATTTTATTATACTTAGAAAAGACATGTCCATGTATCATGAGAATGGGAGCATTTCGTGGTAGTGCATTGCTTGTGATTGGTGAATTAACATTAGGAAAACGACGCAGCTTTGAGGCCATGACGTGGAGAAATGTGAGGACAAAACGCCGCCATTTTCTCTCCGGCGGGTCAAGACCTCCCCCACCGCAACCCAACGCGCACAGAAGTTCCTCCTCGGATTATGGCATTGAACCCGGAAATTTATCTCTTTATTATTTTTGTGTGCTACTTGCTCTTGTCCACACTTGCAAGGAAATATCGGTTCCTTTTTTTTGTTTTAAGGTTAATGTTTAGAATCTTGCCATCTATAAATTTTCCATTAAAAAACAAATATTTTTATGTTTGAAAATATAGTAGAATATTAAAATTATCAATTAAATATTTTTGTAAAAGTCAAATACAATTTTAAAACACATATAAACACAATTCTAAATAAAAACAAATATTTTTATGTTTGAAAATATAGTAGAATATTAAAATTATCAATTAAATATTTTTGTAAAAGTCAAATACAATTTTAAAACACATATAAACACAATTCTAAATGCGAAAAGGTCCGAAGATAAGTGTCTATTTAAGAGGGTAGTTGATGTTGTTTTTAAAAGTATTTTTATTTTAGAAATGTATTAAAATAATATTATTTATTTTTAAAAAATTATTTTTGACATACTCTGAAAATTACAAAAATATATTTGTTATGTTTGAAAATATATTAGAATATTTGTTTTAATGTTCATGTTAGTACATTGAAATTATAAAAAAAATATTGATTAAATACTTTTTTTAAAGTCAAATACAATTTTAAAAACACATATAAACACAATTCTAAATGCGGAAACACGTACGAAGCTAAGTCTCTGTTTAAGAGAGTAGAGAGTGTAGTTATGTTGTTTATAAAAATATTTTTATTTTAGAAATACATTAAAATAATATTATTTATTTTTAAAAAATTATTTTTGACATCAATAAAAATAAAAGATATTCATTTAAAGTAGACATTATTTTTTTAAAAAAAATGCAATTTTAAACAATGGTCTTGGTCTCGTTACAATGTTATTATTATTGATTCAAGAAAAAAAAAGAGTAAAAAACAATTGGATGATGTTTTCGATGAATTCAGCGATAAAAGAAACAACCCCTTACATTCATTCATGGCGTGTTCAAAGGGTGTCGCCCTTTGTTTTTCCATTTATTTTTTTTTTTCATTTTTTATTGCTAAAACTATATCACAAGAGAAAAAAAAAAGGTTTTGATACTTGTAAATTCTGACACGTATGTATTCTTGTCCGTCCGCCCGGCCGGCCCGCCCCCCCAATTATTCATTTGTTGACTTCACTGAAGAGGCGCTGGTTTGCTTGGAAACCGAAACAAGCTAGATAGCTAATTATTAGTTTGCAATTGCATTTCGATTTAGAAAAAAAAATTCATTTTTCATTATATTTTTTATTTTAAATCAAATATTTGTGATGTTTTTAAATATTTTCATGGGATGATATCAAAATAATTTTTTTAAAATTTTAAAAGATATCATTTTAATACATTTTTGAACTAAAAATATTTTAAAAAATAACTTCAATTATACTGTTAAATTAGAGTTTATTTGATAATCTTAATTTTAATTTGATACGTGTAACAATTTATTTTTTTGGGTTCAATTAAATTTGAAGAAACTGTATCGTATCATCAATTATTTTTAATAAAAATAGGTTGTAACAGCTAGCAGATTTTCAATATGAATTAAAGACATGATATTTTTTGTCTGTAATTTCTATAATTTGAAGGAATTATCAACAATTTATTTTTTATTTACCACATTAATTAAATGAATGAGTTTTCTTTTTTTTTTTTGAGATGCATGAGCAAGTTTTTTTATGCGACGAAACTTCATCCTCGAAAAATATATTTTTTTAGGTCCAAGTGAGCGAGCAAGATCCCAGTTGTCCTAAATTCTTACGAAGAGTGCATACCCTAACTTGAACTCGAGACCTGAACTCGAGACCTGCTGTGATAATTTATTTGATTTGTTTTAAGATCTATATGAAGGATATCATGTTTAAAAAGTTACTAACAGTTAAGTATAATTTCAAATAAATAAATGAAAGTTCTGTATGATATGAGAGAAGAAAAATAATACTATTTAAGTTATATATAAAAAAATTGAGTGATTACGAAATATAATTACTTCCACTTGCTGTAATGTAAATACTATTTTATTATTTTTATAAATGTGAAGATACAATAATTATAATGTTGTCAGATAACCATGGCAAGCCCCGGACTTCAACGCAAGTAACCCAACCACTCCACAGTTGGTTTTTAAGAAATGGACTCCCCGGTAATATTATAGACTCGAAATCTGTAAAAAAATAATAATTAAAAATAATAGCATTTTATACCTAATCCATATTAATAATCAAAGCAATGAGCCACCCATTGTTTTTAAGCTGCAAGTATAACTCACTTAAATTAATCAATTCTTGATAATTAAAAAAACAAATGAACTCGTGAACAAGATGCTTTTTTTTTTCGTTGAAATTATTTTTAAAAATATTTTTTATTCATAAATATATCAAAATGAGATTTTTATTTTATTTTTTAAAAATTATTTTTGACATCAGCATATAATAATTATTTAAAAATATAAAAAAATATTTTTAAAATACACCAACTAACAATAAATAATAATATTTTTTACTATTTTCACGTGCTATTTCAACGTTTTTGCAGAGAAGGAGACACTTTATTAGTTACAAAAACCAGCTATATTAAATGCCTGGTTACCTATAACAAGTGCAAGAAAACAAATGTGACCCTCTCTTCCTTTCGAGCACATAAATTACTTTTCCTTAATAAAATTTATATTTTATTGTTTTATCATTCAAATATAAATCTTGACTTGTGTCGGCATACGTTCAAGAAAAGAATCTCCTTTAATTAATGAGGAGAACATGGATTTAGTAGATATACAATACCAGGTTCACGTGGCAAAAATAAAATAAAAGTTTGTGTTATTTTTCATTTAACCATAGTTTTAAAACTTATATTTTTTAACTGGGTTGGGTTAGATTAATGTTTTTTTTTAAAATAATTTATATTGATATAGATTTTAAATTGATCCACTAGACAACGAGTCCATAAAAAATCTCAAGATGTTTAGGGGAAGAGCTAGAGGCTCTTTCTAGATAGAGTTTTTATTATATAATTATTTATTTACGTGTATTTAATGCAATCATATTATATATATATATATATATATATATATATATTATGATATTGTTAAAAAATAATATAAATTATATTTCAGAATATCATTTAATAACAAATTAAATTTTAAAATGAGATAATTATTATAAAAATCTAATCAAATTTTAACTAATTTATAGATTAATTTGTTGGGTATTATGTCAAAACATGATAATTTTAAATTGTTTTTTTTAATATATAATCCAGATCAAGAACAAACTATTCAAGTCTCAAATCAACTCTTAGAACAAAGATTGATGATTGTTTTTATTGGTAAGAAAATGAGCTTCTTTTTTTTTATGAAAATCGGGGCATTATGCCCTACTAAATTAAACGAGGAATCGTGGACCCAATAAGGTCATAGTACAACAAAATATAAAGACCTGCCGGGGGATCAGTTATAATATTTGCCCCTCGGTCTAACAAACCCCTAGTCAACCCAAAATTAACCAATCAATCGGTCACACAATTGGTCTCCCTGTAAACATGAACTATAATAACTTCCCGATCAAATTAGCTTTGATGATGATCTTGAGAGCTTTAAATAATTGTTTGGAAAGTTAATTTAAAAATCACAAACTTCCATTTATATATTATTATATTATATGGTGATGATGAGAAAGAAGAAAATTATGCCCCTGTTTGGCCAAGCGGCGGAAACGCCGTTTGGCTAAAATTCAATTTTTTTTTTTTACATTTAAAATAAAATTTTTTTAGTTGGTTTAGATCATTTTGATGTGCTGATTTCAAAAATTATTTTTAAAAAATAAAAAAACATTATCTTGATATATTTCGGCACGAAAAGAACTTTGAAAAGCTACCGCTGCCATACTCCCAAACAGGCGCATACCTATCCTGGTCAGAGATTTGTTTTTTTTTTAATTTTAAATGATTTTTTTTGTGTTTTTTAATTATTTTGATATGCTATATAAAAAATAATTTTTTAAAAATAAAAAAAATATTATTTTGATATATTTTTAAATAAAAAATATTTTAAAAAAAACTATAACATCACTCCCCAATATAACACTCCCGGATATAACTTTAAACTTCTCCAATGGGCAACTTGTTTTTGTATTTGAAAAAGACTCTTGGTGTACTCCATTCAGGCATCAATGAATTGTATACTTTACACCTCTCCCTGTTCTTGAAAGCTCACCAAAATTGTTTGAGCTTCAAGTTTCATTTTTTTTTTATTGTTTTTTAATGTACGCAAAATTGAGTGCCTCTAGGGTTCTTCCGAGGACCACAACTTATTGTGTATGCGAGAAGGTGATGGTTGTTGTTTTTTATAGTATTTTTTTACCTGAAATTGTATTGAGATAATATATTATTATTATTATTATTATTATTATTTAAAAATTATTTCTGATATAAGAATACATAATTTTTTTTTTTTAAAAAATAGATGAAATCATTTAGCAAACATATCTTTAATCAAGTCATGAGATAAAAAAAACAGGCTGAATCGTTTAGCTAAACATATATTTTTAATCAAGAGGCGAGATAAGAAAAGATCTCTAAATAACATGATAAGATATTTGTATAACAGGTTTCAAGTTGAAGTCAAAATGCGTATTTTTTTAATAAAAATGTGGGATACCCAATATTTTATTTACTTATATGTGCTTATAAAATATATTTTCTGGAGAGTGAAGTTTTGTTGTATAAAAAAAATAAAAAATTAGGTTGATGACCTGTTTGGGAAGACGGTTGCGAATACTTTTGAAAGTGCTTTTCGTGTAGAAATATATCAAAATGATATTTTTTTTTATTTTATAAAAATTATTTTTGATATCAACACATCAAAATGATCTAAATTCACAAAAACATATCATTTAAAATAAAAAAAATTGAATTTTAATGAAACGCGGGTTTGATTGCAGTATCAGCTTCCGAATCGCTTAGCCAAACGCAACTTTAATCAAGTCAAGAAGGTGGGTTTCCTCCCATTATGTTATAAATTTATGCTTTTAAACCAGCATTTATAGATTTTTTTTTACAGATGATGAATATTTATGATCATAAATAAAAAGTTAAAATAGTTGGAATTCAGTGCTGTGTTGTTTAACAGTAGAGGCTGCCGACAGTGTGCTGTGTTATTATCCTTGCATAATATTTTAACAGAGGTTTTTCTTCGAAATGCCAGCCACGTAAACATGGCTTCATCGACATAGATTTAACTTTACTAAGCCAAAACTAGAGGCATCTTACTAATGTCCCACATGAGAATTTAGATAAATGGTTAATGATTTGTAACTGGTAATCAAGAGCAAGAACTGGTAAATGATTTGTAACTTCAATATTTTCATTATTAATCGAATCATTCTTCAAGTTGATGCAATGTGAGCACAAAAAGCTCTATCTGCCAGACAAATTGTTCTGACTTTACTGTTAATGGAGATTTTATAAGGATCATTATTAATCTAATCATTCTTCAAGTTGATGCAATGTGAGCATAAAAAGCTCTATATGCCAGACAAATTGTTCTGACTTTACTGTTAATGGAGATTTTATAAGGAAGTAATTAAATAATTTGCCTGATTCACCACCCGCGAGAAAAAAGGAGAAAAAGGGAAAGTGAAACTGTGGTGTATAAAGCCAAGGGTCCATCCCACAGTTGTCTGGCTCACATGGCTAGCAGTTTCCAAGATCCAACAACTCTCTAACCAGCCCCTGAAAGCATTGTCTGCTACCTCAGCAAACTTGTATGCAAGGCAAGAAAGAAAGGGTAGAAAAGACCGGTATCGAATCCAGGAAAAGACATGAGAGATCACACGAGGATGATGTTTAAGAGTTTCCCATTGTCTCTCCATTGTTAAATTTTAGAATTAATTTGGTGGGGAGAGAGAGTGGCACAATCAGGTATATGGCCCATTGGTGTTGAGTTGGGTTGGAAACAAACTTGTCCAGAAGAATATTGAGTTTGAAGAAACTGAGAAATCTTTTCAAGTCTTTTAGATCTGTTTTTAGTTTTTACTCAACTGGTTGATGCCAACATTCCACCACGCACCCGCCATCATTACCACAACTCTCATCTTCTTTCTCTCCTTTTATCTTTGACGGTCTTCAATGGTGGTGACTTATTAGGTGTGCTGTCTTTTGTTTCCATTGATTTCTTTGCCTTCGTGTCTCTTTGAAAGCTTGAATCTTTCTTCATTTCTCTAACCAGCTACCTCCACCATATAAAAGCCTCAAACTTTAATACAAGACAGCCACATTCAAATCATTCTCTCATTTGGATTTTATGATAAGTTTTGGTTGATTTCAAGTATTGTTTTTAGATACCCTTCGAAAGATTTATCTGGGTGTCTTGGAAATTGGCCACTGAAAGCATTTCCTGTTAAATCCGAGTTTAAGGTAGTGTTTAGGTGCGCAACGTTGCGGGAATTCTTGATATAGAGGCAAAAGGGCATCCAACTTTCCTTTCCATTTGTGCAATTTTGGTGCTTCATCATTTTTAGGTCATATATAGCACCATTATGCAGAAAATGGTAGCAGGAAATGGGCTACTTTTTCCGATTTTTGGTTTTGCATCATGTGTGGCTTTCATTTACATGTCTTTTGGTGATTTTATACTCACCAATCATCGAGAACAGAGGGAGCTAAGTTTTGTGGAGAGAAATGGGACTCAGTTTATGGTGGATGGCAGGGCTTTTTACATAAACGGATGGAATTCTTATTGGTTGATGGATCATTCTGTCGATGAAGATAGGAAACCTAGAGTTAGTGCAGTGCTGGAAGCTGGTGCCAAGATGGGTCTCACTGTTTGCAGAACTTGGGCATTCAATGATGGTGGCTACAACGCTCTCCAGGTCTCCCCTGGTAGATTCGATGAGCGGGTCTTTAGGGTATGGCAATTGCTTTATTCCTTTTAATTGTAGTTTAATTTTTTTCTGATGAATTGCCTGAAAATTGCTTGAAAATTATGGACGTGGTAGCTATATAAACTTTACCTTACAATTTCAGGCATTTTTTTCTGGTAGTCATTCTGATATTTTATTCTTCTCTCTACTGCTGTTTAAAAATTTAGCTTTATTTAATGCTGTATTGAAACAACAACAACTAGGCCTCAATCCTAAACCAGTCCGGTCGGTTTTATGGATCCTTTTGCCCCGATTCCGGTGATCATATACTTATTGTCCATGAAAGCTATGTCAAAAGGTCAGAAAAGATGCTAACGTGTAACATCTAATTGGTTTCATAACAAATCACTCTGAGTTCATAGATACACCATTAACACTGATGCATGCGCTCAATTAATAAGGCCTGTCTTTTACGGTGTTTTAATTGAGGAAATATGATTCCTTGAACTGTAAATGAGAAAAGCACGAGGCCATAGAGAATAAAAACAAAAGGACAGGTATATCATTTCAACGCCCTATACAAAGTCAGTAGCGTGCATTAAGGATCTGTAGGACTTTTTGTGCCTCCCATTTTGTCCTCTTCTTAAGTTTATCAGAAAGAATAAACTCTAAAGTTTATACTTTAAATGATTTTGATTCTATAATTTCTTATTCATTTTCTTTATTCTGCATCGTCAATTGTTGTTCCATCCCTCAGTTTGAAACTCCCCAAAATATATTTATGACAAAAAGTCTGCCTTCTCCACACATAAACTTTCAATGAAGAAATCATTTAGGCTAAAAAGGGTTAAGTCCTTAAAGAATCTTCTCTCTTCATATTTATATTGATAGGTATTGGAGTTTTTCATGGCATTAACTCATCGAAGATGTCCAAAGCTGAGAATGCATTTTATTGATTTCGTAGTTATCAAGATCAATAATGATAATACCAGAATTATTTTAATGACTGAGATTTTGGCAGGCTTTGGATCATGTTATTGCAGAAGCCAGGCAACATGGAATCAGACTACTACTTAGTTTAGTCAACAACTTAAAAGCATATGGTGGAAAAACTCAGTATGTGAATTGGGCATGGGAGGAAGGCATTGGTTTGAGCTCGTTAAATGATTCTTTCTTCTTTGATCCATCCATCAAAAGATATTTCAAGCATTATGTAAAGGTACTTACTTATTTTGCTAGCTACCTTGAAATAATTATAGAGCCAAATTGGGACTGCTCGAGTTCTCTTTTTCTGTTATCAAGGATGTGTCATAACATATCATCGGCACAATTGAGTCTCTTTCCAAGTTTTGTTGAAAAGGAAAATTTCCTTATCATTCATCTTGAAATAATTTTGGTAGTTAGTACCAGGACTTTTTTGTTTACCCCTAAAATGGAAGTAGATGGATGCTAGGCATATTTGCAGTAGCAGTAGTCATTTAGTTTATAATAAACAGGAGCTCCAACTATTCACAATTGTAGCTTCTTTTAGCTATCCTTCTTGTACAGAAATAACCATGCCACCATATACCTTAAACTTGCTGTGAAATTTGTTGAATGTAACTAACTGTCAAAGGTGGCTGCACTGCACATCCTAATCTAGAATGGCTCTCAAATGCCCTCAGCGATCATTCATGGACTTGGGAAAGTTATGCTCTGTTGAAGATTATTTACCGGAACTTCATCTGATGATAGATAGCATGTATAAATGAAAGAAATTTCTTGTGTCATTTTGTGCAAGTTATCAACTATTTATCTTTCATTTCCTTGTGTTCCCTAAGATGAAGTTTTTATTGTATTTCCATGCTTAAAACCATGATTGTTTTCCTTTTAAGAACTATTTAGCTGTTAGATATGGGATAGTATGTTTTGGTGCTTGTATTTTTTTTATTTGGTATGCTGGAACAATTAGGATGTACAACTAGCAGCACATCTTTTACCCAGATCTTCCTATATTTGATATCAAGTTTAAAATTTGGTGCAAAAAATCCTGATTTTCATTGCTTTGGACCTAAACTATATGGTTGGAGGTTCATGAAAGCAAATGACATTTCTTTTAAGAAATCAATGTCATGCCTACTTATCTTGCAAAGCAATGTGGGAACTTGTTAAGTTATGATATCTATAATACTTGGAACTATTTTGTTTCATTAGGAATTTTTTTTATCATTTCTAAAATAACTCCCTTTTCCAGACTTTGTTGAGTTATGATATCTATAATACTTGGAACTATTTTGTTTCATTAGGAATTTTTTTTATCATCTCTAAAATAAGTCCCTTTTCCAGACTTTGTTGACCAGGAAAAACACCATCACAGGGATCGAATATAGGAATGACCCTACCATATTTGCTTGGGAATTGATGAATGAACCCCGTTGCATATCTGATCCTTCAGGTGACACTCTTCAAGTAAGTTGTGAACTCTTTCCTATTTCTATTTTCTTACAAACATCAAGTACTTCAAACTTAAAGCTGACTTTCAAATAAAATTAGAAATTTCCTGAAGTTTGGGCTTCTTCATTTCAAACTTGGTTGCTTTCATAGCAACCAGAATACTTTTTCTGTGAAATTCTCATGAATAAGCGTGCTGGATTACTGAAAATATGTACTAAACTCTCTTTCATGACTTGAACTTTTTTGACAACATCTCCACATATTGCAACTGAACGGAGGAAGCAAATGTAGATAAACCAAACTGTTTAGCTTCGAGCTTACTTAAGTTGTAAACTGTGATAACTAAGCCTTAATTCTGCCTTAGCTTACTTGTGTGTGTTTAGAAAACAGACTAAAAAGAGGGAGAAATTTTTTAACCTTGAAATGATTGATTATCATGCAAGTATGCAATAACATGGCATCTAATTGCAGGATTGGATAGAAGAAATGTCAGCTTTTGTGAAAACAATTGACAAGAACCATCTTCTAACTGTGGGCCTGGAAGGTTTTTATGGTCTTAAAAACCCCAAAAGGTTAGCTGTGAACCCAGAGTCATGGGCATCAAGCCTTGGATCTGATTTTGTTCGCAACTCCAAAGTGCCTGCCATTGATTTTGCCTCTGTTCATATATACCCTGATCATTGGTAAGTGAAGCATGTTTACCTAGATCTATTGTAATTTGCTCGAGTCAGTAAAGAAAAGAATAAAACCTGATGTTATTAACTAGCCATATGTTTTTGTAATTTGGTTTGCATGATGTATTTTGTGAAACACCTGAGAAACCGCGTTTCAACGTTTCAGTTCTGCTGGGATATCCTTGATGGCTTTAAATGGTTTCCTTGGCCTTTCATGCTTATACTTCAGACTTATAACCAATTTATCCTTTACATTGGTAGGTTTCCTCATCTAGAATTTGAAGATAAACTGAAATACGTCTCCAAGTGGATGCTTTCACACATTGAAGATGGTCACTATGAGCTAAATAAACCTGTCTTCTTCACTGAATTTGGTTTGTCCAACCTGAACAAGGACTTCCAGCCATCTCAACGGGACCGGTTTTACAAAACTATTTTTGACATTATATATAAATCTGCAAAGAGAAAGCGGGCTGGGGCAGGAGCTTTGATCTGGCAGTTATTTGTAGAGGGAATGGACGAGTTTAATGATGATTTTGGGTTTGTTCCATGGGAAAGGGAATCAACATACAGAGTACTGACTGATCAATCATGCAGATTGGCCAGAATCCAGGGAATTACTCAACAAAATAATTATTTGAAAGAATTGTGTTTGCAGAGGCAGTGAAATTTAATGGGTCAATTTCTTTGTGGGGGGATATGAGTTCTCATTTGTGGTCTGGGATTGCTCCAGCAAGGGATTCAGGTCACAGGTTTTGTACCATATTCTTCTCAATTATATAAAGTTATGAAAGCAGGTAGATGACTTAGATATTATATAGCATTATAGAGATTGCAGGGACTGCTGTAAAATCTTGTGCTTTCCACATAAGAGGCTATGATTTGATGCCTCAAAAAGGAGGTTAGGTTTAGGAATTTATCTGCTTGTAATCAAAAGTGTGTTAGTTTATGGATTGTACAATTTGAAGCTCAAAAGGGCAATGAAATCCTTACCTATCTAATGATTTTCTTTCAACAGAACTGTCTTGTCATTATACCCCGTCATTAGCATGTACTCCATTCTCTTGAGCTGGCAGTTTCTCAACTCCCTTGAGCAAGGCTACAATTTTTATTATAGCCTGCAAATTACACGAATTAAGAGGATGAATCTTTTCTACATATTATAATCTCAACAATCCCCTGGTATTTCTGTTGGCACCCCTTGGTGCAATACATTGTGCAGCAGGTAATTCATTGTGCAGTCTGGTGCATGCAGTAAACCTAGCTAGCTCGACAAACATCTGTTTAAGCAGCCCTGTAAGTGTGAAATCTGCTGTTCGCCTGCTTCGTGTTTAAGTTTGCATTTGCCAAAGCATGCAGTAACGCAGAAACATGATATGCAACACGTCCAATTTGCCACATTTTTCAACTAGTTGAATTCTTCCGAAGTAGGGTTTTGAAATGAAGTTCCCTCAATTGATTATACAAGAACCATGTCCAATTTGCCACATGTTTTGTTGGAAACATGGTCAAGTGTTTCCTCAAAAGTTAGCTAAAAAGGATGAAGAAAAGAACTGATTGGCTAAGTTTTACAGTGTTGGTACTTGTCGATCAGCCCTGCAAAACATAAGCAAATGTAAACATATTGATTTTTCTGTTTCAGATGCGGTTTTACAGTGGAAGAAAAAACTAACGCTGTCACTTCTGTAGAAGACAAGAAAGTCTGCAAGAAAAAAGAAAAAAGAAAAAAGAAAAGAAAAACTCTATCTCTGTATGGTTTTCTGGATACAGCAAGTGCGTTTGGTGCAACATCAAGCTTGTGAAGAACCACACACACACTCAACTGTGAAAATAACGAGGCATTTTTAGAGGAGCTTTGCTCAAGCCATCAAAAGTTTAAAGATGAGATTTTTAAAACAATTTTATATATTCTGGACTTAATTTTATTAGATAAAATGTTGGTGATGCAATTCAACTATTTATCATTTGATTATGAAAGTTCTAATTTATATTAAATAACCATTTTAATCTAGAAGTTTTAAGTTAGATCACTCTTTTACGCTATTGCCTATTTATCTGCAAGTGGGCATGCATATTGTTAAACCCTTGCTTGTTTTCTTCTCTGATTTGTTTGTTTTCGGACAAACAAAATGCGCAAATCAAATGGGATTTCCTTGTTTTTTTTTTCAAAATCTTACATTATTTTATAAGCAGAAATGTCCTTCCCCCGTTGACCTGCTATGTGAATACAGATACATTCATTTGAAACCTCTATATGATTCTCTAATGGGCCATTTGCAAATATTTTACTCCTCCTGTGACCATACTAATCCCACCATTAAGAATGACATCAGACCAAGAAGAAAGGGAAAAAAAACTCTATTTCACAAAAGTCAGACTTGCTTGGCTTGGGGAGCAAGCACTGAATTGGTGACGGGCAGGTAAGCAATTGTCCGAGATGCTGGTTTGGATCAACTCTTTGTATCTTATAGTAAGGTTATAAATCAGGGCTGCAGCCATATTTTTCAGTTCATTGGGAACTGTTTGGTTATCCGGTGGCTTGAGGTAAGAATCCTGAAACCTATTTTGCTGTCAGATATTTGAAGTCACAAGTTAGACTGCTAAGAATTTCTTTGATTGTGATAGCTAGCAGAAGTTTAAGTTATGGAAGTCTTGGAAGCGAGTTTTACGACAACTTCTCTGGCGACTGAAGGTGAAGTAGCCGCGAATCCTATAAATGGCAGAGCGAATGATCAAACCTATTTTGTCAAGCCATATGAAGATCCAGATTCAAGATTCAGAATAGAAGAGGCTAAGATCCTGATAAAGAGTATATATAGGAGAAGGCTTGACGTCAACAAAAAAATAGCCGAAAGAAGGGTATGTGGCATTACGATTTGAAATCATTACAATGATTTAGCAACTTTGAATGCTAACTTTTTGAAACCACTAATTTTACTTTCAATCACAGTCAGATCGAGAAGAGGTACTCTCAAGGTTGAGAATCCTACATGAAAGTGAAAATAGATTGAAATACGACATGGTTTGGAGGATGAAACCGCAGGAACATTTACAGGTAGCTCTAGACAAGCTGAGTTTCGCAAACAGCGCGTACCAGGATCGAGAGATAAATTCATGCTTTGTTGCCGATGACATAAATTATCGTGTAAGAATGAATAACATGTTTAGTGTTCAATCAGTCAGAGCCATTTTGGCTCTGCAACATCTTGACTATAGTTCCTCTCCACTCACCATGTTCCTTCTAACTGGCCTGTGAAACTGAGTTCAGAACTTGAATTTCAAATTGCTACATGGGAGCAAGAATCTGGCTGCAGAGAAAAAAATTCTGAGAGAGATCAAGGCAAGTGAGAAGGGTAAGATTGTTAGTCTGTGGTCATCACTGAAAGAGATCGATAACTCTGTAAGTTTAAATACTGAATCTGTTTTCTTATTCTGTTAATATATTCACTGTTGTCTAGACCTGAATTTAC
Source organism: Salix exigua (assembly GCA_032356905.1). Lineage (NCBI taxonomy): Eukaryota > Viridiplantae > Streptophyta > Magnoliopsida > Malpighiales > Salicaceae > Salix > Salix exigua. The sequence goes on from CM063600.1 coordinate 11,710,333, forward strand.
TCACTGTTTTTGTTAGATTCATCGATTGCGTTACCCGCCATGCTATCCCTCCCACGACAGCGCAGGTGGAGATAAGCAGAAGTTGAAAGATATGAAACAACTGGAAATTGCTAGGGAAAAAGCTGTTGCTAATGCTTCCGTGAAGGGAAAGATATGGAATTCACTGGGCACAAAGAAAGCCTTGCAAGAAGAATTCAAAGTAAGACTAGATGACTGTATTCTCATCAACTTACATGTTTGTCGAAAAAATCAACTATATATTTCTCCATCTACCTTATCACTTACCATTGATACATTCTTCTTCTTCTAGATTAAAGATAAGGAACTGGAGGATATAAAGAAGGAACATTTGTTGCTGAAGCCTGACATTAAGAGAGGTGAGAAAGAATTGCAGAGGGTACAAAAAGATATCATCTCCTTGCAGCTTCAATTGACACATCTGCGCAGAAGAATGGAGGAAGCATACCAACACATTGTTTTACTTCAGAAAGAATAAAACAAGACTGTTCTGAAAGTTTTTTGTTGATGGCATGACGAGTTTGAAGATGATTTTGGGATTGTTCCGTGGGAAAGGCAGTCAACATACAGAATTCTGACTGATAAAATCACGCAGATTGACCAGAATCTAGGGCATGACTCAACAAAATCAATATTTGAAAGAAATTAAAAACAAGTGATGAAAGCAGGTTGCTGGATAATAGATAGCATTATAGAGATTGCAGCTACTGTAAAATCTTATGCTTTTCACATGAGAAATTTATGATTTGATGCCTCAAAAAGAAGGCTGGATTCAGGAATTCTGTATTTTCCTGTAATCAAAGTGTAAAGTTTTCAGGATTGTGCAATTTGCTAAACACTCAAATTAATCAGAAGACAGTTAGATATGGTTATCTCAACAAAACAATGTAGTTCTTACCTCGGTTTAAATTCTGGCCCATTCCGGATTTTTCGGTCAAATATTGGCTGAAACGTTCCGGTTTCGTTTCTCCCGTTACATTTCGGTCAAATAGTATTTTTTTATAATTAATAATTTTACAATATCAATCGTATCTCTTAATCATAAAATTTTACAAGGAATTTCTTGACATATTTATATATATATATATTTTTTTTAACTATCGGAAGGTTTTCATTTTCAAAAGATAATCAAAAACAAGAAATGTTCCTGCTATGAAGAGTTGTATACAACAACATGCAACGCAGATTATAAGTTTAAAAGATTTCAAATATCACAACCAGTTTAAAGAGGATCATCCAAATCCTCCTGCAATAATCTTGTACCATGTAAACTCATCTGAACAGATCAAATAATACTTTTAACAATACTGTTTTTTTTCTTTTCTTTTCCTTTCTTTTCCTTTCTTTTTTTGATAAATACTTTTAACCATACTACTAGCATCAGAATTTACAACATCACGAGGTCTTTGACTGCATTACTTCCACATAAAGTAAATGAAATGACACTTGCCCTGAATCAGATTTTATAATATGTAATTTTTTTTTATGATAATTTACATCTGCTTACATGATTTTTTTTATGATAATTTACATCTGCTTGCATGATTTTTTTTATGATAATTTACATGATTGTTCTCATTATATATATATATATATATATATATATATATAATGAGAACAATCATGTAAGCGCTGACCAATTGCACGTTGGGTTTTAAAGTTCATAATAGCTTGGGGCTTCGAATCCTGACTTATGAGCTCCCTTTCTTGTAATTTCCAATGTGAAAACAATGCCGATGAATTCATAATTTCAATTATATACGTATTTTGAGAACGGATTTTGAGAGCCAAATACTTTGATTGGATTAGTTAAGTATTTGATGTCATTCGGTCTATTTGTAAATACAGAAAAACAAATAATCATTTATTTTATAAAAAGGATTTAAATGAGATTAAATTAAATTAAACAATTTTTAAGAGAAACAAGTCTAATAATTTGAAAACTTTAAATGGTTCTCCTCTGCGTAATTTTAAATCTAATAATAAAACAAATAATTTTAAATCTCAACTTAGCTTTATAGTTTATATGATTTGATTCTAATAATCTTAATTCCCAACAAATAATCATTTATTTTATAAAAAGATGTAACTGAAGTTAAATTAAACAAAACCATTTAAAAAGCTTTAATTTATAAAACCTCCATGTCCTATGAGAAAAAAAAAACAAATAATCAATTATTTTTTTAAGAAGAAGGAAGTCTTATTATTGCTTTTATTAATTAGTAAACTTCAGTCTGCATACAAACAAAGTACCCTTTAATCTATTCTGATTGTTGGGATATGAGAAATCTTGGGCCACTCACACCCATTCTTCTCCTTTCTACAATTTTCTTCAAGAAGTGGACATCCATGGATCCACAATGTCTCTAATTTGGAGAGGCGTTGAAAGGCTGTTGAACTTGGCAGATGCTTGAGATTCTTGCAAAACCAAATACTAAGACTTCGAAGAGAAGAAAGGTTGGCCAACCAATCTGGCAAAGCTTCCTCAAATTCCTCTCCGTCGAAACCGTTTATCTCCAGTGACTTGAGGGCAGTGAGGTGTTGAAGTTGATGTGGTACACTCTTCAGTTTATTCCATCCAATTATCCACAAGGATTCGAGGGACCCACTCAAGTTGGGGTGTTGGAATGAGTTTACAAGTCCTGCAGGAAAAGCCTCCACCTCCTCTGAGAAACCACCGATACCCAATTCCCTTAGCTGGGTGAGGCTGCCCATGCAATCCTCCTCTGGGAAATCGCTCAAACTCCGACACCATCTGATTTCTAATCGAACAAGAGAACGCAATTGTCGTAAACCGAGCCAATCAATACTGATGAGCTTATCACATGATTGAATGGATAGTATTCGAAGCGAAGACAATTCTTGTAAACCATTAATATGGATAAGCTCTCCACAATTCACTATCGACAATTCCTCTAGAGATGCGCAACATTGTAATCCGCTTGGAAGAGCTCCCAATTTATAACTATTAATAATCAATTTCTTCAAAGAAGATTTCAATTCTCGGAAATCACCAGGAATTGTAATCAACTCACTGCACCACCTTATACTCAATTCCACCAGAGATGTGCAGTGTTGTACGCTTGGAATGGATTCCAGCTTTCCACATCCCTCAATCCTCAATAACTGAAGAGACGTGAAGCCATGAAATTCACCAGATAAATATCTCAGTTCATCACATTCTTTAATTCCAAATTCTACAAGAGATGAAAGACAACATATCGGAATGCTTTTCAACTTGCCACATCCCTCAATGCTTAGCTTTTCAAGACAAGGAAATACTTGATCACCTTCTCCACCTGGTACCATCCATTCTTCTAGACCACCCATACCCGATAGAGTGATTTCTTTTAGTGCTGGAAACACTACTCCTGCCCTGCCATCCCTACTGTAGAACTCATTGTCTATACATTTTACCGCACTCATTCCACCTATCTCTAGAATCTGAAGGCGAGGAAGACATCCAAGTGTTGGGAGTTGTCTGCATTCACTACAATCTCTTAATTTTAGTGTTTCCAAATGGTAGAGCTTTGTGATAGATTCTGGCAATGCTCTAATAGCAGTATCCGAGACATCAAGATATCTCAAATGTCTTAGCTTGCAGATTGAATCCGGTAACTTAGTGATGCCAGACGATCGCAATTGGAGAGTTCTCAAGCTTTTGAATTTGTGAGGCCGATTGAATACATCAACCATTGAGAAAACGGTACGTAGTTTCTTAGCATCAACTGCTCCAAATATAGACTCAACATTCCCACAAGAAATGAGATTTAGATGACGAATATGACATCCACCATCTACTGCCGAACCCGCCTCCACATTTGACGTTTCTGATTTTGAGACCTGTAATGCAAGATCATGCACCAGATCATGCATCTTGCAACTTGTTACGATCCCATACTCGTTCCTTTCAACATCTTGGAAAAAAGAATTTGCAAGCAAGTCATTGAAACACTTGTTGCCTACGCCTTCCTTCCTCGGATCTGATGGCCTGAGAAAACCTTCAGCCATCCACAGTTGAATTAGCTCTTCCCTTTCAATTTTAAAATCTTTAGGAAAAATGGAACAGTATGCAAAACATTTTTTCAATGTTGGCGATGACAAGTAATCAAAACTTAATCTCAATACGCGCAAAGCTCTATTTCCATCCTCCGTGTCCCAAATTCTACTGTTTAGAATTGACTGCCACTCCTGTGCCTGCTTTCCATGAAGAGTTCCTCCCAAAACTTTAGCGAGCAATGGAAGCCCTCCACATTTCTTTGCAATCTCGTTCCCAATAGACTCCAAGTCTGCAGCTAATGGTGCCCCTCCACCCCTGCTCACTTTTTGCTTGATAATGGACCAGCATTGATCATCTGATAGTTTCCCTGGCTCGTGCTGACTCCCTGGAGAAGTCTCCATCATGCCTGCTACATGCGTACTGCGGGTTGTAACAACAACAGCATTCCCATTCTTCGTGTTAATTTTTAACAGTAGATCCTTCAAATCATCCCACATACCATGGTCTTCATTCCACACATCATCAAGAACAAGAAGAAATGTTTTGTGTTCCAGTTCTTGCTGAAGTTTTTGAAGAATTGCATCTAGACTGCTCAACCCACCAGTATGTTCGTCAATCTTTTGTAACATCTCTCCTAAAATCCTCCTTTTATTGAAATCATTGGAGACACAAACCCATAGAGTCACATCAAAATGTTTTTTCTCCGTCGCTAATTGACAAATTTTCTTTGCTATGAAAGTCTTTCCAAGACCTGGCATCCCCACAATAGGGACAACAGGCAGAACTTGTTGATCGATCGAGCCAGTCAGCAAATTCAAGATTTTAAAGACATCACCGTCTCTTCCTACTACAACTTCTGATCTTTCAAGAGAGGACTCTGTCTGTCGGTCCAAGCTGATTTCAGGAGCTCCATCTGCATGCTGTGGAGCTGTCAATCGAAGCCCACAGAGACTTGCAAGTCTTTGAATCTCATCTAGAGATCCATTGATCTCCTTAACTTTTTGACCCATACTCAGATGGAAAGCAACCGGGTTGTGGAGTGAAAAGCAGTCACGTACCTTTCCCTTCTTTTGGTCTTTTCGGAGAATCTCATAAGCAAAATCGTCTAGAACATCGTCAGCATTATAAGCTACATCTTGTAGCTTCTCCAGCAAAAGCTTCACTGGCTCGTCTGTTACGGGCCTTCTGGCTGCATCTTGGAGCACGGCTTGCATCATGGTCAAAGACTCATTGAGCTTTCGCAGCTCGCCTTTCAATCCCCAGGCAAGTCGGATCCCTTCAGCAGCTATGGAACTTACCCTTGTCAAGGTCTCCTGCATGGCAAAGGTAAGAAAAAGCTCTGCAGCCATATTCTCTTGTTTTCTTTGGGAAATCAAAGAAGAAAGATTGAGCAAAAGAGAGAGAAGAATGGTCTGAAAAATGTGAAATTGGGATGAGATGAAGTGCGTTTTGGAACGATGAGGGTCCCTCCCTCCCTGGCTGTATATATTATTAGTGTTGGGAGAAACAACAATACTCAACACTCCCTCTTTGTGTGAATCTATAGGAAACTTCTAAATAGAGCAGAATATATACGGAAAAATATATCCAAAAATCACAAGCACAACACGCAAATTTTTACGTGGAAAACCTTCCCGATATGAGAAGGAAAACCACTGGACCGTAGTCCACTCAAACACTTCCACTATAAAAATAATGGGTTCACAATATTCTTCCTCAGATCTAACTAAGGGATACAACATAAATCATCAAGATTAAACAATTCTTGGAATACAACAAGAATTAAAGAGAACAAGTTGAGAGAAGGCTCACAAATTGACAGCCCCGAGTTCTGTCAAGCAGACCAACTTCCACAGCTCCAATCTTCAATCCAACCGTTCAGAATGAAGATCAATGTGTCTGGAAGCTGCTGTCCAAATTTCAACCCGATCCAACGGTTAACGAGTTGGAAATCGAAGGAAGAAGACAGAGTGTTCTGCTGCCTCCTTCACCCTTTTCTCTCGGCTCTCTCTCCTTTTTTCTTCTCTTTTCTTATCTGATTTTGTTCTCCTTGGCAGCTCAAAATAATTGTGCCCTGCCCTTCTAATTGGGTACATTTATGTGGGCTAAATCCACACAAATATTTGGGCCATCCTCCTCCTAAGAGGGAAACCCAAACCCAACAAATCTCCCCCTTCCCGACTAGGTGGAGGGATTCGCCATCCCGGCGATCGAGCAACATGTCTCAAGCTTCTCCCTTGTTAGAGCCTTCGTTAGCATATCCGAACCATTATCATCGGTGTGAATTTTCTCAAGAGTTAACAACTTATCATTGAGAGTATCTCTTATCCAATGATACCTTACATCGATATGTTTTGATCTTGAATGAAATGAAGAGTTCTTTGCAAGGTGGATAGTACTTTGATTATCACAAAACAACACATATTGTTGTTGTTTGAGACCAAGCTCTTGTAAAAACCTTTTCATCCATAGCAACTCTTACAAGCTTCCGCTGCTGCAATCAACTCTGCTTCGATTGTAGAAAGTGCAATGCATTTTTGTAACCTTGATCGCCAAGAAACAACTCCTCCGAGAAGGTGATCAAGTAACCCAAGTAGACTTACTGGTATCCATATCTCCAGCCATATCAGAATCCGTGTAGCCAACCAACATTGGTTCACCACTCCCAAAGCTAAGACACATCTTGGAAGTCCCTCGTAGATATCTCATAATCCACTTCACCGCATTCCAATGTTCTTTTCCTGGATTTGAAAGAAACCGGCTAACAACACCAACTGCATGAGCTATATCTGGCCTCGTACAAACCATTGCATACATCAAGCTTCCTATCGCTGAGGCATATGGAATTCTTTCCATATCTTCCTTCTCTTCATCTCGTCGAAGGGCTTTGCTTTGTGCTCAACTTAAAGTGTGTAGCAAGAGGAGAGCTAACCACTTTAGCATTGTTCATGTTGAACCTCTCAAGCACTTTCTCAATGTATTGCTCTTGTGATATAAACAGCTTCTTATCTTTTCTGGATCTATGAATACGAACCCCAAGAATCGCTTTGTCGGCCCCAAGTCCTTCATTGCAAATGACTGACTTAACTGCTTCTTCAACTTGTCAATTCTTGAAGAATCCATGCCAACAATCAACATATCATCAACATAAAGCAATAAAATAATGAAATCGCCATCAGAGAATTTTTGTATAAACACACAATGGTCAGAAGTAGTCTTCTTGTAGCTTTGCTCTTCCATAATGCACTCAAACTTCTTATACCATTGTCTAGGTGCCTGCTTCAAACCATAAAGACTTTTCTTGAGCCAACACACATAGTCCTCTTTTCCTTTTACCTTAAAACCCTCTCGTCGCTCCATATAAATCTCTTCCTCCAAATCACCATGAAGAAAGGCGCTTTCACATCCATTTGTTCAACATCTAAGTCTAGACGAGCTGCTAAACCAAGAACAACACGGATGGATGACATCTTCACAACCGGAGAGAAAATCTCATCAAAGTCAATGCCTTTTCTCTGCCTGAATCCCTTCACAACCAGTCTAGCTTTATACCGTGGTTGTGAAGTGTATTCTTCCCGCTTCACCTTGTAAATCCACCTGTTAGTCAAGGCTCTCTTACCCTTTGGTAGCTTCACCAAATCAAAGGTGTGATTATCATGCAATGACTTCATCTCATCTTGCATAGCATCAATCCACTTTGACTTGTGTTCATCTTCCATGGCTTCAGTATAACACTCGGGCTCTCCCCGTCATTTAATAACACATACTCATTTACGTAATACCGAGTGGAAGGATGTCGATCTCTGTAGACCTTCCGGGTGGAACATCCGGTGGTATCTCTGGTACTCGCAACTCATCATGAGATTCATCCTGTAAGGGAACATCTCAGTATCATCCGGAACTTGAGGTCATTCTGAACATCATGTTCAATTTGTGCTGGCAAATCTATCAAAGAAGGTGAATCCAAGTCAATCAAACAATCATTATATCGAGGCACTACCTTTTTTGTCTTCTCAATATCATGTATAGTGTGATCTTCCATAAACACAACATCTCGACTTCTCACAAGTTTCTTCTCAACTGGATCATACAACCTGTAACCAAACTCATCTAGGCCATAACCTAGGAAGATACATTGTCGGGTCTTCACATCCAGTTTCGATCTCTCATCTTTGGGAATATGCACAAATGTCTTACATCCAAAGACACGCAAATGATCATAAGAAACATCTTTGCCATTCCATACCCTGTCTGGTACATCAAACTGAAGAGGAACACATGGAGTGAGATTAAGGACATGTACTGCTGTGTTCAAAGCCTCTCCCCAAAAGGAGTTTGGCAACTGTGATTGTGAAAGCAAACATCTTACTCTCTCAACCAAAGTCCTGTTCATTCTTTCAGCCAATCCATTCAACTGAGGAGTCTTTGGAGGTGTTCTTTGATGCCGAATACCCTGTTGCCTGCAATACTCATCAAAAGGACCCAAATACTCTCCCCCATTATCTGTTCTGATGCACCTCAACTTCTTCCCAGTTTGTCTCTCAACTGAAGCCAGGATTGCTTAAACACATCAAATACTTGATCTTTGCTTTTCAAGGTATATACCCATAATTTCCTTGAATGATCATCTATGAAAGTCACAAAGTAAAGGCAACCACCAAGTGTTTTAGTCTTCATAGGCCCACATACATCTGAATGTACAAGATCAAGTATATCTGTCTTTCTAGCAGAAGGGGAACTCTTAAAGGAAACCCTGTTTTGCTTACCTGCCAAACAGTGTGTGCATTTTTTCAAGGATGCACTCTTCATTCCTGCTAGCAAATTCTTCTTGGCCAATAATTCCAAGCCTTTCTCACTCACATGAGCAAGTCTCTTATGCCATAGTTCTGTAGAAGACTCATCATCCATTGCATTAATAATGTCTTTGGAGAATTTTGCTTCTAACATATACAAAGTAGAAAGCTTATAAGCTCGAGCAATAACCATAGCACCTCTAGTGAGCTTTCATTGACCATTATGAAAGATGCTGCAATACCCTTCATCATCAAGTTTGCCTACAGATATCAAGTTCAAACGGATGTCAGGAATATGCTTCACATCATGAAGAATTAACTTCATGCCATTACTCATCTCCAAGCACACATCTCCAATGCCGACAATATTGGCCAAGTCATCATTGCCCATCTTCACTGTCCCAAAGTCACCGATCAGTATAGGAAGTGAAGAAATCTTGTCGGGATGTAACATGAGTTGAAGCACCACTATCAATCACCCAACTGGTCTCATGGCATGCAAAATTAATGACATCATCATCATAAACAAGTGAAGAAATCTCCGAAGTAGTGGTGGCAACTCTATTACTATTCTTGCCATCTTCATTTTGTATCTCCTTCCCTTTCTCTTTATTCTCTCTCTTCAACTGCTCGCAATATTTCTTGATATGCCCTTTCATGCCACAATGATGACACTCAACATTGGCAAACCCGCTTGACTTGTTTCGCCAGTTATCTCTATTTTTCTGACCTCCGCTCTTACTCCTCCCCTTCTTTCTATAACCAACACCTCCGATCGTGAAGAGGATCCTCGTGATTTTCTTCTCATCTCTTCATTCAATATACTACTTTTAGCCAGATCCATATTGATTTCACCATTCTGGCCGAAGTTAAATAATGACATTCTAAATGTCTCCCAAGAGTCCGACAATGTACCAAGTAAACACAACCCTTGAACCTCTTCATCAAACTTGATACCCATCCCAAGCAAGTCGATTAATAATTCCTTGGAAAGTGTTCAAGTGATCCGTTAAGGGAGTTCCATCTTGGTATCTCAAATACATCAATTGCTTCATCAAAACATTTTACTATGCCCTGGCCTTACGAGCATACAACTCCTCAAGTTTTTTCCAAAGTGTGCGTGCATGTGTCTCACCTCAATATGATTCAACACATTATCATCAACCCACTGTCTAAGATATCCACATACTTGTCTATGCATCAAAGTCCATTCTTCATCAGATTTATTTTCTGGCTTCTCGACGCAAACACGGTAAATGGAATTGTTTCACATAAAGCGAGTCTTCCATTTTACCTTTCCATATATTATAATTTGAACCATTCAAACACACCATTCTACTTAGATTAGCCTCCATTATTCAACACAAGATATTTAAAGTGCTCGATCGCACCAAGCTCGATACCACTTGTTGGGAGAAACAACAATACTCAACACTCCTCTTTGTGTGAATCTATAGGAAACTTCTAAATAGAGCAGAATCTATGCGGACAAAAATATCCAAAAATCACAAGCACAACACGCAAATTTTTACGTGGCAAACCTTCACGAGATGAGAAGGAAAACCACGGACCGTAGTCCACTCAAACACTTCCACTATAAAAATAATGGGTTCACAATATTCTTCCTCAGATCTAACTAAGGGATACAACATAAATCATCAAGATTAAACAATTCTTGGAATACAACAATAATTAAATAGAACAAAGTTGAGAGAAGGCTCACAAACCGACAGCTCCTGAGTTCTGTCAAGCAGACCAACTTCCACAGCTCCAATCTTCAATCTAACCGTTCAGAATGAAGATCAATGTGTCTGGAAGCTGCTGTCCAAATTTCAACCCGATCCAACGGTTAACGAGTTGGAAATCGAAGGAAGAAGACAGAGTGTTCTCGCTGCCTCCTTCACCCTTTTCTCTCGGCTCTCTCCTTTTTTCTTCTCTTTCTTATCTGATTTTGTTCTCCTTGGCAGCTCAAAATAATTGTGCCCTGCCCTTCTAATTGGGTACATTTATGTGGGCTAAATCCACACAAATATTTGGGCCATCCTCCT